>NNCF01126114.1:196498-241891 GCA_002313205.1 Laupala kohalensis
AACGTAAATGGGAGTACACGTTTGCAAAATATAGGCAATGGGATATAAGTAGACTAACTACCCTAACTAAGATTCGGAATGCGTAACACAATTTGCTTAATTGGGAATTAGGATTGTCAACGTGACAATTGCACTTGAGGCTATCTTGAATATGGAGACCTAATAATTTTGTATACGTAACAATTTTTAATTGTGTTCCGTTTAAAGATAGAGAAACCTGGGGTAAAGATTTTGTATTACTATTGTGAAATGACATAGACACTGTTTTGTCAGTGTTTACAATGAGACGATTTGCATGGAACCAAGGCGAAAGGTTACACAAAACTTTTTGAGCGTTGACGTGATTACATAGTAAATTAGTGTCATCAGCAAAAAGAACCATTTTGCAATCTGATGTAGATGATATGTCGTTCACATACAATAAAAAGAGTATAGAGCCGAGAATTGATCCTTGGGGTACTCCGCAAGTAAGTGGCTTTGTTTCTGAAAGACAACGCTCAAGTATTTTATTTTTAGTATAGGATATTTCTACTTGTTGATATCTATCTTTTAAATAAGAAGTTAGCCATTGATGTGGAAGTCCACGAATGCCTAAAGAATGCAATTTGGAAAGGAGAATTCCGTGATCGATGACATCGAATGCTTTGGATAAGTCAAGAAAAACACCCTGAGGATTTTCTCCACGGTCTAGAGATGTGGTAACATCGTTTAAGAAGGAAAATATGGCGCTTGTAGTGGAAAAGGATTTCCTAAAACCGTGTTGATCGTCAGAGAGAATGTTATTTTTTGATAAAAAATCTAGAAGACGCTTATAGAACAATTTTTCTAGGATTTTTGAGAAAGTGGGTAGTAGAGATATTGGTCGGTAATTTCCAATATTAAGTTTGTTTCCTTTCTTGTGTAAAGGTTTCACTTTAAGTCTCTTAAATATTTTAGGAAACACCGATTCCGATAAAGAACTATTAAAAATATTTATGAGTGGATTTAATATAGCATGGGACGAAAATTTAACAATAAACTCAGGTATATCATCTACGCCTGTTGAAAATTTGTTTTTTAATGAGCTGATGATTCTCATGACTTCACTGGCGTTAGTTTCGGAAGTGAACATAGAATTGGGTACGTGGGTGGATATAATTGGAGGACATTGATTTGGATATATTGAGTTCGTTATTTTACCAACTTCTGAGAAGTGAGAATTAAACAAATTTGCGATGTCCTGAGGATTTGTTACGATTTTGCCATCGTTTTGTAAAGAAACATTTTCTTCGCGGTTTTCAGAAGTTGACGTGTAATTTTTATCAATATTCCAAATGGCTTTCATCCGGTTGTTCGATTTTAGTATATGCCTGTCGTTTTCCATTATACAAGTAATCGAAGTTAACACGAAAGTTAATCACGTGAGAGACTACAATTCTTCAAAAGTGCAAAAAATGTGTGTAGTGATACCTCATTCGTAGCAAAAATGACAAGGACATGACAAGGGAAAAGGCAAATTCACAAAAAATGTTCCACAAAAAAAAAGAAACAGTGATGGCGCATTGTTTCTCCAACTTGAGTTAGCGGGTGCTTCTAAACAATTTTAGACTGTAAACAGCTATAGATGTTTACGTGAACATACACTACTAGACAATTTTTAAGCAGTTAGGAAACTGCGCTCACCATTCTTATAACAAATAAAAACATAAGAAAAATTTTCGACAGAACTTCTCCTTTTCGAAAACATAACCCATAACCATCTGTGCTCGATGCGCTTTCAGCGGGTTACAACTACTTCGCGTACAAGTAACATAGTAGATATTGAGAACATAAACTATTATACTATTAAAAACCATTTCAATAATATTTACTACTGATTCTTCCCAAGCCATTATTTGCAACGTTTTTACAAAACTAAACATTTTTTACAACTTTAACAGAATGAATGGAAATATTTCAATACGATTAATTTTTAAATATAAATGTAATAAACATGTGTTCATTGAGAAAATTACGCCAAAATTCACCAACAGACAAGACTGTTGCTACTACGCATGTTTTATTTTTCCTCCCAGAAAATATTAAGGAATTCAATGTCGTATTGATGTAAAAGTAAATTTCAAAGACGGAATTCACGCTAAATTGACGCAGACCTTGGAAGCTTTTCCTGTAATACGACCCATTTATTATATTTGAGGGCCGGTTAACAAGATGGAATCCAATGCGTGAAACTGCGGTTTTGTTGAGTAACAAGAAGTTCTGAGAGCGAATGCGGAGTAAACTTGTCTCCGTGCTCAGTGAAACGGTCTGCGAATTAATGTAAATGACAATCACCGGAGCGAATCGATTGGTGCGAGTCACGCGATGACTTTATACTCCGAGGATGGAAAACATTTCAAATAACAACCTTCACGACAACAATATTCTTTTTCGACGATAGTTTTAGCCATTATATAAAATAATAATAATAATTTGTTGTACAAACACGCAATGTGTCATCCAAGATGCGATCTCCTCCTTGTCACTCTTTGTTGGCATTATATTCAGGAAAATTTTCAGTGAACTTTAAGCTCTTGTGAACCACGAAAACATTTATATATCCTACACATAACGATGTTTGATTCAATTATTCTGTGTCTCCTTAGATTGATTTATCTTCCAGAACATACGCGAGAACTAAGGTCCAAATTGATGGCCAAGATCGAGTCATTGGAACTATCGACCCTCGAGAAAATAAGTTTGAATTTGATCGACCTCATGCATACATCTTTTGGCATGTGCACATTGAAAAATGCATTAAGCGACAAATAAGTCAGAGTATGGTGTCCCCTGGGTTTTCTAATTCGAATTTAATGTCATTATCCAAAGTTGTTCTAAAACAACGCGATACAATTTTGTTATCTCTGTTATTACCCTTTTCTCGACTACAAAAGAAACCAAAATATGTAATCAAATAGGAGAGACTTACAATATATATATATATATATATATATATATATATATATATATATATATATATATATATATATATATATATATNGTTTATCTCACAAAATAACCATGTACGACATCGTAGTTAGTTCCACAAATGAATTCGCAAAGATCAGGTTATAAGCAAAATATGGAAAGTCTAAAATATTTGTCTGCTGAAGTAGGAATAATAATGAGAACATTAAAAAGGTAACTTCCACTCATGAACTCTTACTGAAAAGAACCAAGCGAACTGCGTCACTATTGCATTTCTTCCAAGAAATCTCTGTTTTAGGCAGTTGTCTGAAGCTGTAGTTTGAAATATACATGCAATCTGTTATGGTCATAGAAGAAATCAATCAACAACCCTGTCTAATGGGAACTTTCCTATATTAGGCGGATTCCCTTTAAGTAAAAATATAGGCACTCAGCAAAAAAAAAAAAAAAAAAAAAAATGGNGATTGTTACTGAAATGAACGCACCCTGCTTTGTAGTCCATGAGTGAACGAGTAAAATTTGATATGAAAGTATTCAAATTTCCATAAAAAAAACATCACTTCTTAGAGTGCACTCGAAGAAGTGTAATTCAAGGTTTGTTCGTAGCCTTCCTGTTTCCAAAACCTCTTAAAATATTTCGGAAAATAAATTTATCTTACAATCAGGTTGAAGAAATCTATGCATAAAAAATCCGGACAAAGAAAATCTCCAACGTTTCAAATCCATCATTTTACGAGTATGTTGAAGACCAGTTCGTAAGTACGAAAAATCGATGATAGGAAACATTACTTTATTAAATACCCAGGAAGAATTTTATAATCGGACATTCATTTCGCATGATTTAAATGTGACAGATAAAAAAATCAGTTTTTAATATTTAAAGTTTTAATCCAGTAAATTCAATTCGTCTCATGTCTCATTTAAGCGAAAGTATTTCATCTATTTTTTTCTAATTTTTAGTAATTAAATGACATATTTGACGACAAAATTACGTTGAAAAAATACTATACTGATTGTGCGTACAAAACCTCAACTAAATAAAGCAGATTTCTCACATAGTCCTCTACAAAACACACCCAACAATGTAAACTCAAGAGACCCAGATTATTTCATATTTTGTTCGTAATCGCTGGGATTGTAGAACAAGTTCCAACAGGACACACAGCTATTTTTTTTCTACCCCTTAAAGTGCACAGGATGTCCTGCCATAGTGGTCCGCTATCCGTCAGTAAAGCGGTCAGTGGGAATAGACCCTCTATGCACTGAAGAATATTTCGCAGAACTGATATTCTCGGTAAAGGGTCAGGAGATTTAATATTTCAACACGAGAAACTAATCCATTGATTTTAACAGCACGTAAAATATCTACGGATCTACAAACATTTGTTTTCAGACCAAGAATTCATCTGTTATTATCATCTTCGATCCACTCCTCTTCTCCGATTTCGTACGCGTGTATGTTTACTTGAAAATATTATTTTCCTTCACAATCTCTTAGATAAAGTGTGTAAACCACATGTTTTCTTCTCAAGGCCATCAGTAGCGAGTTGTGATCCCACTGCGCAGTTTTGATTAAGCAAGTACCAGAATGTCTGAATTTACTACATATCGTATCAAATAGTATTGAATCTATATTCATACAATAAACGAGTACGTCACATATCAAGCTTTAATTTACATGTACCACATTCTTCTCGTTTACACAAGGCACAATCTATTACGCCATAAACCAATAAATAATAAATGGTAAAAACATTAATAATGTGTTACTTCAAATCATTCAAAACATACGTAACACTGGACCCTTTACTACATACGCAACACTGGACCCTTTTTACTACATACGCAACACTAGACCCTTTTTATTACATACGTAACACTAGACCCTTTTTATTACATACGTAACACTAGACCCTTTTTATTACATACGTAACACTAGACCCTTTTTATTACATACGTAACACTAGACCCTTTTTATTACATACGTAACATTGGACCCTTTTTATTACATACTTAACACAGGACCCTTTCTGAACTAAAAATGCCCTTTTTATCATTAAACATATTCAATATGTATGAAGAACATGGCATTCAAGATTCCTCCACGTTTGTGAATTGAATCACTGATTCCTGTCTCTACAAACATAGCGATGATGGTAAAGTGAAGAAATCAAGTTATATATGTATCTACGTATTACTACAAAGAACAAAAGTAAATAGGATTCGGTGAATAACACCACTGAGCCCTATGTTTTGTAAATAACAAACATGTAAATTCGGATTGATTACAGTAATTTAACCCAATCATTATGAAGTTAAAACCAAAATTTTCAAAAATAAGCATTTACGTGCAAACAAAAATCTTCAAAATATGAATTTACCGGAGATATTAAATTAAATTCAAATGCTTCCACGAAGTTGAAAACGCTAAAAATTGATTCTTTAAAGCCATCGAAAGTCAGAAAGAAAGAAAAAACAAATCATGTAAAATCCAGGTCTCGATTATAACAGCCAAAACGCTTTATCTGACGCTACAATTCCCGTAGTGCCTTCCTCTTCCTGGACGTCCATGTAACGTCTATGTAAGGACACAGGTCCATTTAGTGGCGGCGACTGGGAACAAACTTGTGTGTGAGGGTTTCATTAACATGACATTTTCTGCATCTTTCCACTAAGTATGATTTAAATAATGAAATAAATCTAAGGAAAGACAATTGGTAATTACCGCATCAAGGATGGTGTAACTTTTTTTTATTATTCACAGTTTTAGACGATGAAAATGAAATTTTTCTTTCCTAAAAAAATGTGTGGGGGAGACGACTACTCCCCCACCACCACCACCACCACCACCACCACGCCACCATCTTAATCACCGCTACTGGTTCAATCATCCTTCCGATATACACTCTTCCAACTCGATTTATTCCCCGTCCACGGCGATCGTTCGAGTCGTCTTTCCCGTTCCACTGGCATCGCCGGCGGAGAGATGTGACCTTTCGGTTGACGGCAATGCTGCTGCAAGGCCGTTTCGCTCATTTTGTTCCGGGATTCCTCTCATTCGAAGCGCTCAGGACGAGAGGCGGATGGCCCCATCATGATGCAGAGCAAACAGCAGGGTTCGATGCAATTTTCTACTGGGTGTGTCCGGAAGAAAACAGGTCAAGGTCTCGAAGCCAGAGCGGTTACGAAGTTAAAATCGATTAAACGCGCTCTCTACTCTGGCAAACATTACGAAACGAATGTAGGGATTTTATGGCCGAGAAATAATCAAACAAATAATATTAATATATTATAATACTAAATATTTACCGAAGAGGATTTTTACGACAGAAAAATAAATTTCACTTCATATTTCAACTGAAATATATTTTTGCAAATCTTCTAGATATACAAATGAGAAACTTGGTATATTTACATGAGGTTCCACACGCACGATGAGTTTTCTTTTTAATGAGTGTCTCGATCGGAAATTGTTTTCTTAAAATCAAGTATCACTGAAGTAATGAATGCAAGTTTATGATTATATACAATAGATAAGATGTTACGAGAACATGTTACGAATATTTCAATACACTATAAGCGGAGAACTGAGTTTAATTCACCACTGATAAAATTACAGCATTTGTTCAGAACGTATTGTGTAACCTACTTCATGATAAGAGGAGATTGGTATTGTTCCATTACGATTTTAACATCAACATATACTTTACGATGTATACTATTTTTATTCTTATCTTGGGGGGGGGGCGAAGAAATGATACATACGCTTCTACCTTAGAACCCATGATCGGAATTGAAGGGATGGCCCCTCGCTTACATCGGATGATAAATTGTCTTCCATGTTGTCATAAGCAGATATAACTGCTATATTTTGACAATAAATTTATTTATTATTCAGATCCAAGTAGAATTGTGCTTCTGAAGCCAATCAGCAGTTTTGGAAGGAAGCGAATAATAAACAGAGAATCGAAGAAAATCCATTAAAAGAAAAGTAAATCAACAAATCATGATACATTTGTAAAACAAATTGATGAAATAAATCTCTTCGTATTCACAAGAGCAATATTACTTTTACTTTCCCTATAAGCAATTGGGAAGTGAATGAAGAAGTACCATGTCTACCGACATGTATCAGTGAATCCCAGATAAGGAATCTTTTTTGACATGATCACGACATGAAAGTGCTATTCTCGCGATTCCTCCCATTCATTCCATTTAATCCAAACACACCCTATCTCAATCAACGCCTTCTATTCCTCACCCCATCTTCCGAGTCAGCAACCGACGTCTCTCCCCTCCCCATACCACACAATCAAGTTGGATGTTACGTTAATTAATTACTCTGAGCTCCTGTTTCGCGAATTAATCCCCAGTAAGCACTGGCACCTCTCCAAGCCGATGGCCGATCCATCGTAATGCGTCCTATGGAAGGCTGGGCCATCCTGATAGAAAGTGAATCTACTGACAAAAAACAAGTGGTTCTTCTCAGCAACTTGAAAGTATTCAGGGAAATCATAGTTGTACATTTCAATCACAATGTAAAGCTGAGACGAAATATTTTGAATACATAAAGGAATTTTCTCCGGCGAGCAGTTCATTTCCAAAAGTACTTGAAGCAGTCGAATTTAATCTATTGTTCTCATAGGTCGAATTTAACATGGGTTTGTTTCTTACTGAGGAGTTAAAACAGAGGAGTTAAAACAGAGGAGTTAAAACAGAGGAGTTAAAACAGAGGAGTTAAAACAGAGGAGTTAAAACAGAGGAGTTAAAACAGAGGAGTTAAAACAGAGGAGTTAAAACAGAGGAGTTAAAACAGAGGAGTTAAAACAGAGGAGTTAAAACAGAGGAGTTAAAACAGAGGAGTTAAAACAGAGGAGTTAAAACAGAGGAGTTAAAACAGAGGAGTTAAAACAGAGGAGTTAAAACTGACGAGTTAAAACTGACGAGTTAAAACTGAGGAGTTAAAACTGACGAGTTAAAACTGACGAGTTAAAACTGAGGAGTTAAAACTGAGGAGTTAAAACTGAGGAGTTAAAACTGAGGAGTTAGAGGGAAAAAAAGATTCTCGGAAACATTCTTTAGTACTGTTCATTAACACAGAGAATAAGATAACGCATTGAATTTGATTGGAAGTATCGTACATTGGAAGGTTTTCACATTTCTGTACATATATTTGCATTCCTTACTTCAGACATGGAATCTACAGGCAAAGTATTTTCAGTACTCAAGAAAATTAACAAAGCACCTTATAAACCCGAAGTAATAAGGAAGCACAGATTTAAGGACGGCAACATTTACACTCTTCCGTATTATATTTTTAGAAATGTAAGTGTCTCCGAAGTTTGGAATGCTTGATAAAATTAATATCGAAAGAAAAATTAATGTTAAATGAATACTCGACCCTACATAAGCACATCACTCAAACTGTGACGATGTCTAAGTGATTCGTTTCAGAAAATCAGGGCAAAATATCATCACATTACAAATAAACTAGTGAAGCAAAACCATTGCGCATACTTTGTCATACTTTCAAAAGCCTCTATAGCATACAAAAATAAAACTATAAAGGGAAATAATGTTTATACAATTTCACAAGCACTTTACTCATATCCGTTAAAATAAAGCATCTACAAAATTGATTAATGAAATTATTTAGAGCATGAAAGTTAATTGACAAACTCGCGAAAGAGTTACAGAAAATAATTGTTTACACGTCAAACATGATTCAGACTCTTAACGAATTTAAATATCATCAAACTTCTAAAATATCTATAAATCATCACCCTTGAAAGATAAACATTTTACTTAAAACACATGTACATGGTAAATTTAAAAGAAAAACTCGATAAGAGTGAAGGAATATGAATGGAACCGACCTATCCGTTTAGCCAGAATCGATGCGCACAGACGGGCACCCCGACAGACTGATGGACGTACGTATAATGAAACTCCTTTTTTCAGTATCAAGGCCACTCAAAACTGTTGTCCGTCAAAGTATTGCGATGAATTTTTTCCATTATTACAAATATATTTTCTACGCATATGAGAAAGAAACTATAACTGGCTGACCCGACAGACGTTATCCTGTCCAAATTTCAATAAATTTGTTTGTGATTGTTTTGAGAATTCGTGAAAAGTTATTTTATTTGTGTAAACAAAGTAAAAATGAGATAAAACTTATTTCTGAGTGATCATCGTGTCTATAAACGATTGTGGCCATGTATATTCAATTAGAGGAGTAGTACATTCAGAAGACGTCAATGGGAAATTTGACATGCTAGATGAATTCTATCGGCAGTTCACCGATGAAATATTGAAAATGTATAACGTGCCTGGAATGTGATCGACTTGGANGTCACAATTGAATTAAGTCAGAATATTATGTCAACCAAATGACTTATCAACCAAATATGTCGTTTCTATCGTCAGCTATGATCGAGAGTGCATACAAAAATTATGATTTTTGCAGTGTGTCCAAATTTTCCGTCTTTCCTGTGTAATTGTTCCGAAATTTTTTGCTGAAAACTTTTCCAGGACCATAACGAACAAAACAAGAAGAGAACTACACATATCCATCGTTCGAATCGTGAGTTATGGTCTTGAGATCATACAAAAATCCCATAGAAAAAAGCACTTTTAGTTTTCCCCGAATTTTACAATTTTCCGGACAACTTTTCCTATTTTTCTTTCCCTAAAAATCTTATTCTGACTATTACGAACATTTTCTTAATTAGCCAAATCGATCCGGCAGTTCTCAAGTGATACGCTAACCAACGAACAGCATTTAATTTTTATTTATATAGAGAATCAGCTCAACAGAACTACGAGATATCAAAAATGTATAATTCCATTAGAGAATTTTGAAAAATAGCCGAAAACATTTTATCACATAAAGATAGTAATAATACAAATCGGAATTAAAATAACCAACTCCGATATCAATCACGAAGTTATTTTCCCAATAAAGTAATTAAAGCCTGAACGGTGCAGTACCATTACGTCAAGCACTGCGCCATTCCTCTGCCGAACTGTTGGGCAACACGCGGCAACGTCCACAAAATGAGAGAGTCCGATAGAGCTCGTCTTTCGCTTTTCACATCCACACCCATTTCATTTCCCCATCCCCCGGTAGCTTCCGTCCACTCTGTCGCTGTTCTGTTCCCCGCCCTTTCCGCCCCTGTGCTCCCACCCTCGCGTCACAACGACTGCGCTGCCCGCGTCCATCCGGTTGTTCGCTTGGTCACATCCACCTTCTCTCTCTGCATTGGTCATTTCATATCCCATGGTACATTATAAAAGATTTTGCGTTTTATATCGCGACTAAAAATAAAATATGCATTTGTTGTCCAAAAAAAAAGAGGTGTGCAAATACAAACCGAAACCTACCGAACATTTTCGGGTGGTCCTTCCGTGACTCAGGTAATAGCCTTCTAGCTCATCACCAAAACATCCTAGTGGGGATAAAAAATATTGTTGCTTTTTACATAAAGTTCCTGTTTATATAGCTGTGACTATTGAAAAGAGAACTTTCCTTCGTCTATCCACCTCCTACTACTCCTAGTATCAATAACTCCAACTATTACTAACAACTCCTACTAATCCCTCAACGTGGGCCATGTAGATAAGCTTCAATAGCAAGTTTCATTACCCATTTACAAATACAATTAAAAATAAAGCATTTTCGGTTTTGGTCGTGTCGGGTTAGTTAGGGTTGTAGAGTCGGTTAATCCAAAAAGCGATCGGTTCATTCAGACGAGGTCGTTGCAGGTGCTGACTGAAACAATGACGTTACGATAGAACTGTTCGGTTAACTGATCGGTTTTCTGATTTATCCACTTCACAATCTTACGTGACCCGATCACAACCAAACATTTTCGGTCGGGTATTTGTGCGCATCCCCAGTACTAGAGTGAGAGGGCAACCAGGACGCTCATATAGACAAAGCTCAGATGTCGCACGCATCAGCTACGCAGTCATCTGATGCGTTAACTTCTGGGATCGAATCCCGGTCGAGATAATTTCAGTTACACGAAGGAACCTTGCTAAGAAAATGGGTTGTAGTATAAACATAGTAATAAGTTTCTAGCATTAAAAATTGTCTATTTTGCCATTCCTCGCTTGAAAAGCTGTGGGTTAACAAAATCGTGAGCTAGAACACAGAGAAATAAAAAATGCGGAACTATGTAAGTTATATTTCAATCATACATGCTGATTTTTTGTTCTATTTTGTTTTTGAAACACTATTCAATATTTTAACTTTTTCATACCCCAATAGACGTTTCGAATGATTCTGCGTCGCATCCCAGAATCCCTTCGGTACACAACAAATAACAATAGGATGAAACCTGTCACTATTCACAATGGAAGTAACTCACCCCACTCCCAAAAGAAAGGTTGGCTTCCACAAAACTGTGGGACTATCGATTTCCACAGGTGTAAATGAGAAATCCATATCAGTCTGCTCAAATGTAAAGTAATCGAAACAACAAATTTTATCATTTCAATAAAATGTATAAAATGAAGCCTTCGACGAAATAAAAGTAGTAAGTAAATACAACATTATACGAGGGGAATTTCATTATTCAAATAAGTATATACAGGAACGTTTCACTCTGGCTTTCATTATGCTGTATAATGTGCATCCAAATCAGTCGATATAACTCAAACGTGGAATTTGCGAACTAAAGAAACACAAGATACGAAATTTTTTTAAAAAAATACTAGCGCTAATCGTAAGTTTTAAAAATGAACTTTATAAAAAGGAATTTAATTGCGTATGATGAAAACGAAGAAACACGCTTATACCAGAATTCCGTTACAATGATGTCGAATTGATATAATTAAAAGGTAACAAATTTAATTACTTAACAGCTACAAATAATAAGAATAATCAATAATTAAACAAATATTAACAGGAGCTATTTTAGACGATTATGGAAGTTTTAACCTCTGTAAAAGGGCACTATATGAAGTTCCTGGCACTGTAAAGGTCTAATTGCATGCTCGTGTTCAAGTGCAGTATCAGCGCAGAGGCCAATGAGCCAGTTGCAACGCGTGCATAACTCATACCGTCCGCAAACCCTCCCCCGCCACCGCTACAACCCTGTATGTGGCCTGACGCGTTGAAGTTGAGGCAGGGCGCGGACGAGAACAACCCTTCGCTTTTCATTTTCCCTGTGGCACCCTCCAAACACACTCAACCCCTCCGAGGGCGCGCGCATACGCCAAACCGCACCGGCGGAGGCGCGCGCACACGCCATCCGTTCGCGCCCGACCACCCGCCCGTCCGTCCGCCAGGCGGAGGTTGTGCATATCGACCCACCCTAAGTGACGCTACCCTCGCTTTAGTCATTGCTGCTCACCCTAGTGTCGCCTGTCCGTGCTACAGGTATTGCTGACTGACTGCTGACACCCTTGCCAAATGACGCGCTGTCTTTTTGTCGGCTCACCTCGCCATAGTCACTCAGGTAGAAAAGCCAACTCACCTCAGGTAGAAAAAGCTTGGTGTATAGCACACTAATTTCCCTTATTCCCTGTTTGACTTTTCCACTAAGGAGGTACCACGTCACGAAGTCCATTATTTCTCCAGTGTCCGAAGTTGTTAGTCGTACATGATCGATTCTTTAAAGTTATAGCCCGAGTTTTCGAGAAACGGGCAAAGCTTTGACCGCCAATATTCCCTCCCCCCTAAAACACATCGTCAGGCCAGACAACAAAAATACTCTACTTGTGGCCGAGTAAAAGAAATTACATCGGAAACTTGGCAAATTTATTTTGGCTCTGTTAGAACTACAAATATCTACATAACTTCCCATCAGAATCACTACAATCGAAGTTATCAATATTAAATACACATCACAAATTCCTGTATTGTGTTCTTTGGTTCAATGTTAGCTTCTTACCCTTTTCCAGCACAATTACCATTCTCAGTAATTTATCTCTCACTGTAGAGCAAGTATACCCTACACATATCTATCTGTTTAGTGCTGCTATCCACTTTGTTTAAATATATTCCACTCATGTTGTCTGAGTAATTTATTTACAGTTAACTGTTTAATTAAGTTTTCTTTAATTCGTTGTAGTGGGTTCATTGTCCAGAATGAAAGTATTGCTGCAATGAAAAGTATGCCTAGCTTAATGTTAGTCAAATGCATACGTGGGTGTTTACAATATTTGTTCTTATAATGTTGGGGTTGTTTGAGTCTTTGCATTTCCTCAGTCCTTTGCTTGTGCACCGCAACCATTTCCACCTCCATGATTGGGTCCTTAGTACAATCATATCTAACATTCCAAAATCAATCACTTTCGATTCATTTGATTCAAACAGTGGTTTCCATAACGTTAGAGCCAGCGTGCACATTGCTCTGCCAAATTACAGATACACCCGTGAATGCGAAAATGAGAATCCGCGAGAGCGAAAACAGGAAGAGGGGATTGTAGCGTCGCTCTACGGGCCTACCCCAAGGCAAATGCGCCATTACGTCAGCAGAGAGAAACTGCGACCTCTCCCATTCCCGTCGCACTCTGATCTACGAGTGTCTCCCTCGCCCAACAACCGACGCCAACTCGCAAATAAAGCAGCTGGTCGCCCACAAGGGTCTTTTCTCGCTACCAGGCAAATGAGTTGAGCAAGTCCCGCGACTGCGTTAAATAGTTATAGCCACAACTTGCTTTGAGAAACTGACATTTCCAATTCCGGAGATGTATCTTCTAGTAATAACCCAAGAATTAGTTTCGCGAATTGACATATTTTCGCTTTCAAGTCACACTTTCTGTACTTATGTTTCCGTATGATAAAGTGTAGAATATCATGCTTCTTGGATAAATTCATAAGTTTTTCATTTTTAGATTTACATCTCGCGTCACACCATATAATTCGGCAATGAGACATTAATTGCAAAATTATAGGTAATAATTATCACTTTAAAATGTAACCATGTTACAACTTGTTCTTTTATCAATCAACTTTCATAAATGATGGTCAAAATATTGGGTTCGTCTTCAAAGTTGTCGTGATTTCGAAAGTAGTGAAGATCCACGGGACATATCAGCATTCTAACCTAAACGTTCGCTAAGGAGTAGATTGTATTACAACACAGAAAGAAAATAACTTTCTCAGAACGTGAGGGAAATAGCTACTATGACAAAGGTCGGACAATAAAAGCTCATAAAAGAATTTGTCATACAAATCTCTCTAGCGTGTTCATCAGGGCACAAAAATCTTATTAAATAGCGAGTGTATGAAGAGTGATTCTACATCGCAAATGCAGATAATACAATAAACATACGGACAGCATGGTTAATACCAAAATTGTGAGATACTTTGATCGGAAATTGGCAAAAATCAGATTTAGGTGCTCATGATATTTTATTCCCATCCGTTATTGTACCAGATAGCTCCTTAAATGACCTAAACATGATTCAAAATCTTAAATCTATGTAGTTTGAACACGCATAATGTTAGGAAAAAGCACGATTATATGGCATTTACGCGTAATCTCATTCACGTTTCCTTAAACAGCGAAAGATAGAAAAGTTTCACATAAAATTCACCTTGCAGAAGAAGAAAATTTATATTCTATGTAAAACTAATTCAAATTGATAACGTTCATGAAGAATAATACAAGATTTAGTTCGTTCTCTACTAGTTTCTTCATTTGTATGTTTATTATAATTTTTTTTTATTATAGCACAAAATTACTTTTAGATAACAACCCTGACTTCAATTAACCATGCTCTTTATTAATTATTGACTACAAAGTTAAAAACGTCGTGTAATGACGTATTGCGTGTAGTATACCGTGATATGTCAGAATATAAGAAATCTGATTACATGAAACTTACATAAGGGCTCCTATGACCTAGACGTTGGCGAACCCTAAAGCCCCATTTTAAAAAAAGGAACTTACATGTTTTGAAGTCTATACATATAGTTCATAAAGAAGACAAATTTTTTCAAATTAATGCTTTTCTCAAAACGAACTTTGACGAACTCTACAACTAATCCATCGATACATTTTGTTAACTTTGGTTAACTCGAGTATTTTATTAAAAAATAAATAAAAACATTTTTCGGATGAGTCCTGATTTATAAAGATCGTGTTTACGCCACTGTCGATCTAAGAAAATGTTAATGTACTTTGATGCACACTGCATCCAAGCAGTAGGATGACGTGGCATGAATACCTCCTGAATTGTCGATCAATACCAAACATAATGTAGCACCCAAGACGCTTAGCGAATCCAACTCTGGATTTCCCCGAATTAGATACAGCTATTTAAGAGTACTTCTAAGTTGAGAACTACAAGATTAGACGTAAACAAACAAACATATGTAGATATGGAAAGATAGTTCTTCAAGTAATTTGAGCTATTAAATCACGTATCTGTGCATCTTATACGTATTTGAAGATTCTCACATTTTCCAATTACTGAAAAGATTATTCTTTAAAACATTTTTGACAGACTTATAGTTAGTGTGAGTAACAATTTTTATACAAAAATACTACTTGAGACATGTTGTTATCATCTATTTGCAATCCAAGGTTTGATATTACCATTAAATATCGATCAGCTTCACTACATTTATAGCTACTGTTAACTTCCCAGGAAATAACACAAAAAATAAATGATCGTTTCATCACATGTTGATAATTCATACAAAGTAAGAAATTAATCATCTTTTTGTCATTAAAAAATTGTATGCATAAATGGAAACCTATTCATTTCAGTCACAAAAATGTTTGACCAAGATATTTGCACACATGAAAATTTATTGCTGTTTCTAATTTGCATATCTGTTGAGCACTATAAATTATGTATTTTAATTGAAATGTCTCTAAGAATATTGCATATAACAATTTTATTAATCTGCCATTTTGTTCCGTTCTATGACTCCTACTTGAAATAAAACAGTGTTATATCACAACAATATTAGCGAAGAGTGATAACAGTGGGGAGAAATTAAAGTACAAGATTGGAAGATGTCTTTAAAAGTTACGTAATAACTAGTAAATAAATACTTCCTACTGGTTCTATAAAGAATAAATAGTGATAAAATACTAATATTTTTTGAACGTTCATCGTTAACAGACGTCATTCCACAAATGAGACGCACAATACCAAATATTTCTCAACATTTTGCAGAAACTAAATTTAAAAAACTTTTATACCACCAGGGACAATAAAAAATCGAATAAACAAGTACTGCGGGGAAGTCAGTGAACTAGAATATAAAGAGATGAGCAGCAAAAGTACTGTGTTTACTCCTCTTTCGTCCAATGACGTAAATCCGTCGCATGATCCCCGCAACTGCTCCGCCAAAGCGACATCGTCCTCCTCCGCTATTCCGTCCACCGCCGCACAAAGGGACTCACATTCGCGAACGAGTAGCCGACTCCGTCGCGCGCGCCAGTGAGCGGTGTCGACCACAAAGCCAAAGCAACCACCGCAGCGCCACAAAGCGCCGAGAGCACCGCGTCGTCCGCCAAGTAACCCTTCCACCACCGCTCGATTCCTTTTGACGCCGTAACGCACACAACACTCGCAAAATGTCTCATTCAGTTTCATTACAAGTCGTACTTTCTGTTTTACAAACATATGTTGCTTCTGTCGATTAAAAATGTCGGCGAAACCAAAGCTAGGTAGTATCACCACAGATATTTTCTCTTCTTTAAAATACTGTCACTTAGGTATCGCAGATATGCAACAGGGTTTCACCATAAATTTTTTGGGTAGTGACAATTTATACAAATATATTTTCAAATCCACCAAACTATTCTCTTGCGAACAAAACTGTAATCTTAGACAGGTCACGTTCTACAAATTGTCATTAAAGAACATGAAATTTCTTACGTCACAGTACGGAGCAGTATTTTTGTTTCATCTGTAAGTTAAATTTTTCTAAGTTTAAGTAAAATGTAAGTAACTTCAATATCTGCACTAAAAATTACGAGCACTTTCAAAAAAGATGGGAGTTATGAACGATAATATGAATAGCCTTACGATCCTATAATTAGTCAAATGGAAACAAAGGAAAACACTAACAAAGCATCTTATAGTCCAGTTGGAGAGTTCACTAATAATGAAATCTCTTCAAATATAAGTACGTTGTACTTAGTACTAGGTTGAATATCACCCAAAGCACTCTTCAAAATTTTTATTATGTGATGTAAGTTTCGACAAAGAACAGTGATTTCCATCAAACCAGCGACAAGCCTCTCTCACCCGTTCTTGGCCAACAACAAATCCACCAAGCACTCTCCAAATTACACAGCAGCTGTGCCTTCCACTTGGATGTTATCGTAGCAAGGACGAAGCTCCAATCGCGATGTCAGGAAGCACTAGAGTCGCGAAGCGTATCGCGTCATGACCACGAGTGCAGCGTCCGCGCCAGGAGCGCCAGCCCGCCGGTGGAGAGCCAGGCCACGGACCGCGGTGGTTGGCGGTCTCCTCGACGCCACTCGCACCACCGACCCTGGATCGCAACCCGACCGCGCTGTATGGCTCCTTCCAGTCGCCTTGTCGCTCAATCTCCCGTCCCCGGTGCGCCGCCCGCGCCCGCCCGCGCGCCAAAGTCAGCTGCAAGCCTCACCTGAACGGGGAGTTCCTGGGTCAGCCACGCAGCTGCAGCGCGCGAAGTTACCGCCGCCCGCCGTCGACGTCGTCGTTCACCACCGCCTCCAGCCCTCGAGTGCCGTCCGCCGCCAGGCACCGGACCGAGAACGCGGGCGGGGGTGGCGCGGGCGAGCGGGCGGGCGGGCGAGAGGCCGCGTGGCGATCAATACCCCGCGATGCGCGCCGGCGCCATCTTGCCCCGTGGCGTCGATTCCCCGCTCCCGTCCCCGCCACCGAACGACGCCACGTCTCCTTCGCGGGGCCCCGTTGCCTGACCACACACCGTCGTCCCACTCTGCCCCGTCCCGCCTGACCTGAGTGCGGAGATCTGCCCCTACAGTCTGTCAACGGTCCCCTCCTCTGCGCATCCTTACACCGCGCGACAGATCCGCCGTTTTCACTTGTCCCCGACCGTGTCTCCTTCCCATTCCGACATCCCCGCATCAGCTATCCCTTCAAGCAATTTCTCATCCCACCCCCATTGGGTCCGACTGGTGCCACCCCGTTCCGTCCGACTCAACTCGTCCCGATCAACCCCAGACACATCCACTTTCTTCGGTCGCGTTTTTACCACAACACCATGAGACGTCTCTTCTGTTCCTGCATAATCCAGAACCACAAAGATTTACAGAAGATTAATGTTGTTATCCTATAAGTAAATATCCTCTTCGTTGTTCTTTGTTTACAATTCTCTCTCACGAACTACATCAAACTCATTTTTTTTCTTACATAACACTCTATAGACTATAAATCACCTCGCACATCTTCATCCCTCATCTCGTTGCCAAAATATTGCATTCACGCAAAACCTTGAAGGACCAGAATTTTTGCTTTCGATATAACTCATCTTTTCAACTGTTTCGATAACACAACTGTATCAACATATAGCAATAACTATACATCAATGAACACCATATCTCATCTGACCCATAGATCATATATTGTAATAGCAATCAAATTATCCATATTCTTCACTTCTACCTCATTTCATCTGCATTCTGTACCAATTTCCCCACACAAAATGTAAGCTTTACCCTCTATCCGAGATCAAAGAGCTCAGCTAGCTTTAATCGACTTAGAAACACGTTCAACCCGCACGCTCGATCAAAAATGCAGTATTTTATTTCCGATCTCCTAAGGTACATTGATACTGACACAAGTCAGTCTAATTAGGGTCTGTAATCCCCTTCCATTTTCATTTGGAGTTCGTCACTGCGGGATTGAGGTTGTGACAATGCAAATTTGATAAATCTGGTTTATTAGAAACAAATATAAACAAAACATATTTTAACACCGAACCAACGCTTGTATTTTTTAGAATAATTATTCAAAAACATTATGTCCCTGACAACACTAGGTATGGGTTGAAGTATCTACTTGGTCAACCGTGTATATTGGGGTGTAGCACAGCGTTGGAATAGCGGATAACGACAAGATAACGCGCTATTTTTAATATCAATTTGACAAAGAAAAACATGAAATTCTATCGAATTAATTTGTGGTTGTCACATTGGCTCAGTGCTGAGTGAAACGTGAACTCCTCGTAATGTGTCAGTTAACATACAACGTCTGTCCGGTAAGTAAGGCAAATGTTTTTTTTTCTGAGCTTCTACTGGTCGTAGCGCCTTTGAATTGGTTGGGTTGGGTGTGGGGAGGTGTACGCTATCCAGCGCTGCAGCATTGTGCTCCGAGCTCTCGGAGCGTCCGGATCATTGTTTTAATATACTCCGGTTTACTGCCCGTGTCACGACGCGCGATGGAGGACTCGCTCGAACAACAGTACGCAATCAAATTTTGTGCCAAAAATCTTGCCGACACCTACGAAATGATTAAGGAAGCATATGAGGGCGCAGTTCCTTCGTATTCTCGAGTTTCGAGGCGGTTGAAGTTGTTTAAGGATGGCCGGGAAGAGAAAGACGATGAACTTCACTCTGGACGTCCTTCGTCAACCAAAAGTGGCCCAACTGCGAAATTTGTTGAACACGGATCGCCGATTGAGTGTTCTGATGATGGTGGAAACTTGAAACTTTCAGAAAACTACGCTGTTGTGCAGGAGAGATTGAGAAAAATGGTCATCCGCACGAGAAGGGAGATCGCCGGTATCTGGACGCTCACCAAGACAACGCTCCCAGCCACACTGCTCTGCGCGTTAGGGTGTTCCTGGCCAATAATAACATTGCAACACTGTCGCAGTCCGGACTTTGCCCCGTCTGACATTGTTTTGTTCCCCAGGACCAAAAGCGGCCGAAAGAAACCGATTTGGGACGATTGAAAATATCCAAACCGCTGTGACAGGCCCTTGACGAGGTTCCCAAAGACACCTTCTAGGACGCGTACCGTGCATGGCAGTGTCGCTGGAAAAGGGTGTAGATGCCCAAGGGAAGTGTTCTCAAGAGTTTCAAAAGTTTATACCTTTATCTTGCATAAATTTGTCTAAATAGTAGATTTGCCTTACTTACCGGACAGACCTTGTACATCTTGTCGCATACGAGTCTTGTTTCCGTTCAACCATTTATTGTAATTTAGAGTATACAAAAATAATATGTATACATACAACAACAAAAAGACGACACCTTGATTAGATTGTGAGAGAAAAATCAAAGAAGTAACATGTCACCCTCGAGACACACTAAAATACGAACTTCGAAATATCCTTCTCTACACTGAGAAAATATGACTGGATGTACAAATAAATAAATTTATTGCCAAAAAAAGCAGTTATAAACTGCATATGATCACGTGGAGTTCAATAAACTAATTTATTCTCCAGAAGCAAGCAAGGGACCATCACGTCAAATCCGATCAAGGGCCCCAAGGCAGAGGCAGATTGAAACTTTCAGCACACTCCTCCTTCAGTGGGTAGCTTCGTGTTATATCATCAACAGAATACCAAGAAATTTGCAAATATTGTTTATGTAAAATTTGACGAAAGGATGTTTTCAGACGATATTGCATATAAGTTCATGGTCTGATTTAAAGAAGTAAATAAATTGTATTGAAATTTGTGTGAAAAGTTAACACCTGATTCGATGTGGAATACCCAATGTGTTATAAATTGTAGAAAACAAAAAAATATTTAAAAATTGTGTTAACAATGAAAAACAACATTTTCAAAATAATTTAAAGATTTGATGATTGTATTCATTTGTTAAACAGCTTTTCTGTATTCTTTTAAATATGAATGTGTTGGTATTCAGTTGATATTATAACACGTAGTGAACTATTTTTAGCGAACTTTTAATCTTATCTAAGGAGTGTGTTGAAATTTTGTAAACACCTCTCTCTCAAGAACCTTGAACGGAATTGTTGGAATGGTCCCTTGCTTGTTTTCAGAGAGTAAATTAGTTTATTATCCTCCACGTGGTCATACGTAGTTCGTTTGTTGACAATAAATGATGTAGAAGCCGGTTATTTTTCATATTTTCTCCAGAGAGCAAATATGTTGTGGAGAAATTTTATAACACCTTCCTTAGTATGTATGCAGTTCCGAGGAGAGCTATTTCCTGAATACCCCTTTCAAGCAGTACTGACTGACTGCATCCCTTATAACTATGTCTGGCCTGATTGCCAAGATTGTTCTATCCGTATGTATCTGCTGGTCGTAAAGCAAGGTTGGATTGCCTATAGTAATCACTGGATTTGGAGCATGTTCATACATTTGCAGGGATAGTTCAATCTTGCAATGCCTGGCATATCTGCCAATGTATGTAGCGACAGATGTTGCTGTGTCGCCATAGATATTCGTCTTCCGCCAAAGTTGGACAGGCACAGACGACGTTTCAGAGTGCTGTTGACAAGAGCGGCATCTATCATCGTCTGTGGTTTTAAGAACAAATGCGTAGCGCCTTGTATAAATGTATATATTATACAAAACAACAACGTGAACAAATTTAATATCTAGATAATTTTTCACATAATAGAATAACGATAAATATGAATTTAGAAATAATGAAATAAAGATATAAAAGTCATAGATTTTATAATCGGGTTTGTGATAGGATAAATTTAGATAAATATGAATAAACCCATCTTTTATATCTAAATTCACGCCGACGCAGACCCTGAGGGTCGCAAAGCACAGTTTGTGAACCATTAAAATGTAAATTACATGAAACGTTACAAAGACATAAAACTACAATTAATTAAGTCAACTAGAATATATCAAATAAAATTTAAATAAATTAGCTGTTACTTAATTAGAACTTTAAAATGGGGGATGAGAGAAAGAGTGATCTATAAACCGAACATTAGCATGATAAAATAAACGGTTATGTTAAAAATAGAGGACGTTATTCATTATCTCAACACGCAAGGCGATGCTGCATGCAAGGAAAGCTCGCTTTGAAAAGAACAAAATGCTTTAATGAGCGTCAAGGTAACATTACTTTCAAATGAACAACTCCATACTCAACGCCTCAGTACGTATCGTGATGTGTTGAAGTTAAACAAAACACTGAAACATACAGCCCGAGTTCTTCATACTCTAGTGACACCTTTCCCCTAATTACCCTGAAACAATTTATATATTCATTATATCTAAGCGATATTCAACTAAAACGTTGAAATGTAAAACAAAACTAAGGTACATTACAACACCGATTACTCCAAACCACATTTAGACATTGTGTCCATCGTCGCCACTCATGAGAAGAATGTTGAAAGTCAATGAAGTGGGGGAATAGTTTCGATCAAGTTAGAGTTTTAACTTATCTGGTAAATATTTATACTTAGGTTGAGATATTTTTACGTGAATACTATGGGAAAATACTCAATATTCATAAGAATACATTTCAAAACCAAAGTTGATATACTCATACTTTCGTTTGCATATTGTATTATTGTGACAAAATCTTCACCAGACACAACGAAACTATCTCAGAGAAATATCGTTTCGTATTATCTGTCTAACTTAAAATTATTTTAGCAACTCACTACAATGTAACGATAATCTTCTTTATACATAAGCGGTGTTGTCCTGAGTGACTGACAGACTGATTCTTCAGCGCAGAGAGAAAAAAAATTCACGCAAACCTCCATTATGTGATAACATTACTTTCAGATTATAGAGGTTCACAACAAACCACTTTTCGAAATTTCGATTTTAAAACTATAATTGTGCTTTTATGTCTGTCATGATTATATTATTAAATTATTAACTTAACGACCTTATTCAGACAGAAACATATTTCGATTACAACCTTTCGTCGCTGGGTAGAGACTTCGTCAGGTGATATATAAATAGTTGTGTGTCTTAGTAGCGTGTCATTAATGAAATTACATAATATTTAAAAAGGAAAAATAAAAACAATGAATAAGAAAGACCACACACAAAATTATCACACTATTGATAAATAAATACACGCTAGTCTCCATCCGCTTTGTGGTTCTTTTCGCAGCATTTACAATAATTGCTTTCCCTGTTTAATATCCTAACGTTTTCCCAGTCTATCCAATGGTACTCGTCCAAGTAGTGATTAGTTATAACGTTGGGTTCTGTTGCACTGATGTTCCGTTGGTGTTCTAGTTTTCAGTCCTCGTTTTATCTGTCCTACGTAACTACCATTGTAATATTTACATAATATCCTGTGAAGTACATTCCTCTCTTATCAATTTCTGTATTGAATATTTTCACTAGATATCATTGGGAATTTAAGAAAGCATATGTGAACAAAATTCCAAAATTAACGCGAGAAGAGGCGCGGGTTCTTTGATAGTTAAAAATATAATAGGAGATTCGACCTTATCGGCTAGCTTTCCCAGTTGCTTCAGAAATTGAAGTTTTCGAAATTATACGACTATAATTAACGTCCATTATATAATCGAATTAAATAAATGATGAAATATTTACGACCATTTATGGACGAATAATATATTTTGTGAAAAGAGCTCACAACGTTTCGACTTCGTCTTAAGTATATACAATACAATATTATAACATGTTTGTGTAGTTTATGCACTTTTGTAAACATGTTGTTTTTACTTTTATGTTTAATATCATGTTTAATTTTCTCTTGTTATTATTTGATCACCTGACGACGGCTTAAAACGAAGTCCAAACATTGTGATTCTTTTCACAAAATATATTACTAATTCGTAAAAGGTCGTAAGTCTTTCATCATTTTCGAAATTATAGCCACATTGGATTGGTAAGGAATTGCCTCTCAGTCGGTTTGCTATTCTTTCGATTGTACACCCCTGACGCGGACTTTTCACAGATTCCTGATTGATTCCCATCGTACGCAAACCTCTAACACTATCTACCATCTATTCAGTTGAACCATGTTCTGAAAACGCCTTGTTTTCTCCCTCTCTCTTTCTCTTTCTGGCCGCGACGACGTAGAGGCATCTGCTTCTGTGCATCCAAATGCGGGCGCAGAATTTCAAATAAAGTTCCGGGGGCGTGTGATGGCGATGCGTCAGCGTTTGCACGATGCGACGCCGTGACTGCACCCACTTTACATGAAGCAGAGCGACTCAACACGCATCTCGCTGCCAAACTCCACTCACCTTCCTCAGGACCTGTTCGACCAGATACAAACCTGTCCGCCAAAGGTATTTTCAGCTCCACGTTCATAAATGGACTTTAAAATAGTTCCTCGTTCCATAAATACATACCAACAGGTGGAGAAAAATTTCAAAAACGTTGCAAATACTTCCTAATGGAATAATCTTTAATGAGTATATTCGCATATAGTACATTTCACATTTTTACAGTCAATAAGAGATTTGTCGATCAAACATTCTCAAGATAAACACTCCCTAATGGGATGATTCTTGGCAGCATTACATTAGCTGAGAATGTCGGAAAGAGACTTTGAAAACTAACAATAAAAATGTGACTCTAAGGGACTACCCAAAATCATATATACTAATACACAAATGTCTCCTAGATTTTAAGGTTCTTTTCTGCATACCGAACGGAGCAAATCAGATAAATGCAGTATCGTATGTTAAAGCATTAAAAGATATTTCGGCAATTTCCTATTATTTCATCTTTCACCTTTTCTGTTCTGAGATAACAAAATTTAAAAATTACGCCAAGAAAATATGCTATTGGCTCATGTATTACAAAACGATATAACTTATCTTCTAGAATCCAGACAAATGAAATCACTGACGCGTCTGGTAAGTAATATATAAAAAAATTCGTAGGGAATTGTGAGTTTCATAATCCTTCATTTCATAATTTTACGTGTTATTTATATCTGTTCTGATGTACTACTTAAACTATTAATGCTAAATTTAAAACCGAGTGAAACTTACCTATAGCTAGAAGACACGAGGAAGTAGTGTCTGCCATATTACTCAGGTAAATACCGTAGACTTGATACAACGTACAGAATATACGTTTTCATACAGAATGTAGGTTAGAGTCAATTTAACATTTCAATTTATCTAGTAATTTTTAATGTACTTCTTACCATACTATAAATGCAAAGAAAAACTGCATTCCAATCGTACTGAGCACAAAATTGATTAATTTATTGATTTATTTATTCCCGATCTTGCTCTAATTTTCATGAAAACTCTGATGACATTTTTTGTTTCTTTTTATTTCATAATTTATAACTCTTCTTTCACTTATTTGTACATGTGTGCAGTCCATTATTCTTCCCTTCCTTCTCAAATATCCCCACTCCCAAAATCCAAGCGAATCATTGCACTCCTACACCGTCTGAAAATCAAATCATCGACACGATTATTGGATTGTGTAAGAGTATTTTGTTTTAGAATGAATGATTGAACAAAAGAAGAAATGAGTCGTAATGTGTTTGAGGTAGTACTAGCACAGGTAGAATTAAAACTCAAAAATATCTGAAATCGGCATAAATACACAGAGTAACATGTATTTATTGTGATTTCAAATTGAAAAACATTACATACCAGCCATTTAAATGAAATAATAGCAATTATAAATGATGTAAAAAATGCGTCTTATGAAGAATTCACATTTTCAAAAAGTGATGGAAAGTTACATCGATTTGTAGAAAATTTTCCGTAGTATTTTATACATAACTTTTATATATTGGTCACCAAACATTTGAGAAAGCCATTTAACTTTTTCTGANCATTATTTACCAGCCATTTAAATGAAATAATAGCAATTATAAATGATGTAAAAAATGCGTCATGAAGAAAACACATTTTCAAAAAGTAATGGAAAGTTACATCGATTTGTAGAATTTTTCCGTAGTATTTTATACATAACTTTTATATATTGGTCACCAAACATTTGAGAAAGCCATTTAACTTTTTCTGAGGTGAGATGCATAAATCACGAAACCGTTGTGCTCGGCCTCCTTGTTTGTATATGCTCTTATGCATTTCCAACGAGTCAAGTGAGTTTCTGAATATTATTTTTACTATTCACGTTTATTCTTCATTATTATTCACATTGTTGTGTTTTAAAACAATTAGAATAGTAAGACAGAAAATTATGTATATCAGTGATTTGACTAACTCGGAATGCTCGTCCCACCTTAATTATGATAAAATTATATTTTCATCTCGAAGTACGATTAAGTTAATCTAAAAGAAATAAATCAACAATTTAATCAATTTTGTACTCAGTACGATTGGATTGCAGTTTTTCTTGGCATTTATAGTATGGTAAGAAGTACATTAAAAATTACTAGATAAATTGAATTGTAAAATTGACTCTAACCTACATTCTGTATGAAAACATTCTGTACGTTGTAGCAAGTCTACGGTATTTACCTGAGTAATATGGCAGACACTACTTTCCCCCATGTCTTCTAGCTATAGGCAAGTTTCACTCGGTTTTAAATTTAGCATTAACAGTTTAAGCAGTACATCAGAACAGGTATAAATAATATGTAAAATTATGAAATGGAGGATTATGTAAGTCACAATTCCCTACGAATTTGTTTATATATTACTTACCAGACGCGTCAGTGATTTCATTTGTCTGGATTCTAGAAGACAAGTTACGATCAAGTTCGAACAAGTGAAAGCGGATAAACACAACACAAGAAATAAAACCTGAAAAGTCACCGAGCGACGGAAACGATTCATATGGACTGTGAAATAGAAAGAATGAATTTATGGAGAGAGAAATACAACGCGTCCCTCGCCTACTCCCACTCAATCGATTCATTGGCAGCATGTTCTGGAATTCCGATTCCTCAGTCCTGAACTTTCGTGTCGTGAAGGCGGATATTTCTCCGGCACTCGAGTACCGCAAAAGAAATATATACACATAAGAGATATACCAACCACTACATGTTTAAATATTCCTCATCATCTACTTACCTATAGTCCCTTTCCTCAAATTTCCCATAACTTCCCTTAAATTTCCATACTACTACTTGTTATTGTTTATATTTTTGTTCATTCAACATACCTACTTCATTTGTTTCCATACCTCTCGTTTTTCGTTGTTAAAATTTCGTATTCAAATGAAGTGCGGCGCGGTTCAAATGAACTATACGTCATTTAAAGATTAGGAAGAAAATTGTATGAAGCCATTCTTCAAGAAAATAGTGGTAACGTATACCACATATCGGTCAGACAATATGGTTTGGTGGAAGACCCATTGTCTGAATCTCTCCACATCCAAAATTAAGACATTAAATAAATTATAAATTAATTAAAAATGCGGAATTGATAATCAATCTTTCATTCAATAATCATTCATTCTTCATAACATTAACGCTTTCAAGAAGCTATGGAGTCTTAATTTCTGTGACCCTAAAATGTTAATAATTTTTCCTCTCACAAGTTTTCATTCAGAGCAAAAAATTATGGAAGATCATATGAATGTATTTTACGCACATCGTATTGATCCAGGAATTTTTCTTTTCCTTTTTAGAAGTGGGTCACATCCTCTCTCTTGAAATGCGAACCATGCATTCTGAATTAGTCTCCGGTTGATTCACTCTTTCGGGACGTTCTCACAAAGAACATTATTTCCGACGCTGCTTTCTCCAGCGAAACGCAAGGAAAAGGCTCAAAGAAAAAGTTCCTGCAGCGTCCGCTAGGTTCGCAGTTAAAAGCCACCTCAGACACCGGAAGACATCTAACGTTAACACATCAGAGACAAAGGCTTGGGTACACATGGTAAGCATAAATATGGCCACTGAAGTACGATACATTCATTTCAAATGAAATAATTGTAAGAGCTGTAAATACTCTTGTTCCTAACCATTTTAGGAGAACGTATTTCATATATCATTACAAAGAATGACATATGTTACGAGAATTTTTAAAATTTGTATTTAGGTCTATAACGTGGTACTGTACAACTAAAACTCGTAGAACACTACAGCTCTAAATTAACAATGGAAAATATAAAGCTTAAAAATAACCCGATTATAAATGTCGCGTATTCCCTGAAAAAAGAGGGGTCCGAAGGTTCGTAAACCATAAATTTGAAATCAATGGGATATTTACAAATCATAAACTAATTTCTATCGCCACACAGTTCAAATCTTTAGTCACTTTCAACTTCAGTATTACGAATAAGTTCTTTAAAAAATAAATAAAAAATCCTTTCCCCTCAGAATGCTTGTAATTTCGTACAAGTAGCGACAAATGACATAATTATTCAGATGCACATAAAGTATGTACATAGATCGTACTTAAGTTTTCCTCAAGAGACATACTTGTAACAAAACAAAGTAACAGCATTTAACGACTAGATACGGAAGCATTGATGACATTTATAATGCATATGGAATGAGACATCGCTTAATCGAATTCATCATTGTTTGCACTGAATCACAAGAATGGGAGGGGGGACTGGGAAAGGACAGAAAAAAGTATTCCCAAAACCACTTCTCTTAGGTATGCCATAACGAATATTTCATCAAATCTTCCGACTCCAATCTTATTTTCACGATTTAAAAAAATGTGTTGTACACAGGAATGATTTCTAGCAGACAGGCCAAATGAAAGAAAAATATATTTTTTAAACTCATCCTGACATTTCTACCTTCTATTTAAGTATACTCTGATGTTATTGAAGGTGTTACTAGTATGTATGAACACACATGACCATGGTGTATTATGGAAGGATTTTCGTTATGTTTTGTTTTGATTGTTTAATTTAGCCTTGATGAGAACCTTAAAAAAAAATTGATATAAAAGATATTGTTTTTAACTTTATGCCTATGTTTCATTCGGACACACTGCGAAAAATCATTTATATCTGATAATTATGGTCAATAACTATGTATTATTTTAATGTACAGAGAAATAACATTTATTAGTATAATCGCCGACTCCGTGTGATTTCGGGGAGAGGGGGCTCGGGATTCCTTAATCTCGATGTTGGGGGGCTCAGCCCGTTTCTCCCTCCAAAAAAGAGAGTATATATTTTAACTATAAACATTAATTCGTGAAGAGACAAGAAACTTACTTGAACGAATGGTTTTTCTAGGCATAAAACGTATAGAAATCGGAGAGTAAGGTTTCCGGTAAAAGAATAGGGGCTCAAACTACTCTTTTCGGATCATCGGAAAAAAAAATTATAGGAACCAACGAACAATATGCCCTTAAGTCATGGTAACAATGGTTCAATACTCTCAAAAGACGGCTTCACGGGCTTCTTACGTTTCCCTTAAAGTTCTACTAAACAGTAAAAATTTACTATTTCTAAAACACTAAAACTAAGGACTTCGGAACCATCCTCTCTTTTCAGGGCTAGTCGGCGTCCATGTATATGAAAAATGAATATTAGCTCTTTCCATTATATGATTACACTCCCTGGCGGGTCTTTTCACTCTCTAGACACACGATCGGTCAGTAACTAAACCCCGCAGCAGTGACGACTATCGTCGCGCTGCAGTAACATACAAGTCGCTTCATCTCTGGGGCTATACGAGTCGAGTGCGATGGTCCTCACTGAGGTGCTGCAGAAGAAATTGACCCAGACGCTGGACGCAAGCTGCTGCCGCTGCTGGCAGATGCGGCCAATCACATTGGAAGGGCGGGTGGGCGCGTTTTACGAGCAGTCGCCTTTCGCCTCTGCCTGCGATGCGATCGCGTGGCACGCCGCAGTGAAAGAAGAGGTAAGAGAGAATAGAAGAAAAGTGGATAATTTTAGACTGATCGGGAAAGACTCGCCCTTTTCTTCTTCTTCCTCTTCATTGATTTTCTTATATGTATTTATTGAACACATCTCCACATCACCAATGTTATCAACCGTAACTGATATTTTCCCTCTAAAGTAGTTTCTACCATGTACAGAATTAGTGAAAGGAGATATAAGCACTGACACAAAGTTTATAACACATTAAAATTAAGAAATTTGAAAAACCATAACTATAAATGTTTTTTTTCTCAGCTGTTTCCTACTGTAGGTTCCAAAAATCAACAAATTCGAGATTGAAACATCTGTTCAATTTTCCCATCTATCAATATACAATAAATTTTAATTCAAATGTTAACTTATTTATTTTTGCGTTGTAAAGTATGAGTTTAAATTTTTTTATTTGTAAGAGTGTCTTTTTACAGTGTTTGGAAGAATTTTCTGGCGTTTTCAAGGGAAGGGTAAGATTTGAAAATTTATTTTGGCAAAACTGTCAAGCCTAGGACATTGAAATTTTTACACATTGTTGTTGAAAACATTATTTATAATATGGGTTAGTTTCATAAATTTATCTTGGCTATAAAAAATGTTACTCTAATTTTTTAAAAACTTTGCCAACTCAAGATCGGCTAATTGTACAATCTTCCACAAGACCCTAAAATAACAGTATTTACAAATAAAATAAGAATATACAATTAGCTTATTAATAATGGTACATTGTGACTTTATATCACTTGGTAAAACACGGAGGATCAATGTGCAGCGAAGTGTGAGTAATGCTGGTGGACCCGCTATTTGTTACCAAGTTAAAAAATAAAATAATTCAAAATTAAATGTACTATTTGTTGTATTTCGATAGATAGGAAAATTCAACTCGCGTCAATATCTTTTTAAAACCGATAGTTGTCCTATAGACTATGAACCATTACTGTTCTCATAATACGCAAAGCGTTTATTACGAATCTCATGTATAAACATTGAAAAAGTTAATTTAATTCATTACTAATACTTAAGGCGCGTTCATCTCAGTTACGATGGTTAGAGTCGAAGCGAAAGATCTTAGGACATAATTTTTGTACTTCCATAACCCACAACAGATTTTCTTGATACTTTCAGAAACGCAACAAATTCTGGGATGGTTCCTCCCGTAGGATGAAAGGAGTAAAGTAGCTTTTTCTGTCCTTGTCATACGCAGTTTAAGATTATTATTTCGGGCGAAAATTATGGAGAAAAAATTGTCATGGAGGCCAATGAGATTGACATAAGAAGAAATACAACATCGTACGGGAATTCTCCCACATTTTAAAAAAAATAATACAAGCGGTTAATGAGAAAAGTGACTGAGAACGTACTAAAACGGGTAGATAGAATTCTTTAAAAATTTCGGTATTAGTGACAACTAACTCACCGCAAAATATGTCAAATGTTTGTTTTATCTAGTAAATTAGATATAAGTAAATATATCAATAATCACAAAATGTTTATCAGGTTGTGGATGCAGTTCTAACATGGTGAAGTGTGAAGGAAAATTTACAACTGATTTGCCGTGGTGTAAAGGAGAATTAAAATGAAGCCAATGGCAGATCTTGATTGAGACTAACGTTGGAAAGGAATCGTGATAAGTGAAGCCTTTGATCGATGTTGGTTGAGGACAGGCGGGGTTGCGGAGAACAGGCGACGAAGCGATCAATGCACCTCGCGACCGGAACGGCGAATGGAAAAGTTGCTGCACTCGAGACATAGAAGGGAAGGCGAGGACAGGAGAACACGTGTTTATGTCCGAGAAGAAAATTTGTCGATACAGTCAACAGACAAAGCAAATTATATAATCAAACTTCCTCGGAGAAATCCTGTCCACAGACAGGCGCAGAAGACAAAATGTTCCAAATTAAGCAGACCACAATTTTTTATTATTAACTCATATCACAAGTAGTTTTGAAACTTTGAAGACTCACGCATCAGATCAACAAACTAAAACATTATAACGACGTTTTGGTACTGATTTTCGTACCATCATTAGGTGAACATATCTGAGCTGATGCTCAAGTCATACTAAAGTGATTATACAAAAAACCACCAAATGTACCCTTAATTTACAGACTGACACTTCAAAGCTTGTCATACTAAAGTGATAAAATGTACAAAGAATCAATAACATAAATAATTAATAACTTACTTCCTTTTATAGACGAATAATATTTATATTTCCCAGAAACATAGCGGAGGAGAAATACAAAGAATAAACATAAAAGACATACACTTATTATATTATGTTATCAATGGCATGAAGTGTAATCGGTATGTAACCACAACTGTGGACTCCAGTCATTGTAACAGTCTGTGCGCTTCAGTCAATGTAGCAGGACCAGACTGTACTTGACCGCTTCCCTGAGTGCCCCTGATCGCCAAATGAAAACATAGTTCTGCTTATCGCTTACTTGTGGTTACATACTGTTTAAAACGTTTAAATTCATTGATCATGTGATCACGGCATTTTGCTGAAGGCGACAGTATAAATTTTATTCCTTAAAAATGTACTTGTCGTTTTTAGCAATGATTTTGGAAAAGGTTAATAACTCATTTTATAACTCATATAATTTTGAAATGTCACAAACATAATAGTTAACATTCGCTGAATAAGAAATATTTTTGACACTTTTAGTTTAGTTTATTTAAAAAAATAGTAAATTCGACGTATCGAAAAAACGTTAAAAATTTCGCGTTTTTTGAAACATATCTGTTTTTATAACAGTATTATTCATTCTTAGAAACACTTTTTTTCACATGAGTATAAGAGGACGAACATGAGAAATTTAATGGTGTTAATTAGTTTTTTTCTACGATTTTCTGTGGCGTCTACAGCAGTTCAAAGTGAGGGGTCTATAATAAAAAAATCCGATAGTAGTTCAAATTGTAAATGGAAAACAAATTAAATAATGTCATAATTTTTGCCAGCTTAGAAGTGTCAATCTGTAAATTAAGGGTACATTTGGTGCTTTTTATGTGTAATCACTTTAGTATGGCTTGAACATTCGCTCAGATATGTTCACGAAAATTAGATCCGAAACGTAGAGTACACGTTTTATAATGTTTTACTATGTTGATTTGTTGCGTGTTTTTCAAGTTTCATATCTACTTGTGACATGTGTTAATAATAAAAAATTGTGGTCACCTTAATTTGGTCGAACATTAGTATTTATTTATTATTAACTTGCAGACGAAACGAATAACTTATAACGTACAAACGTTTAAACAATTCAAAATATATTAGCAAAACAAAATGTTCGATTAATTGATAAGACATCTTATTTTCCTAAACTATGTGAATTATATTACAAGTGTATTACGTTTATTCAATGATGAATTAAAGGTATTCCTGAACAAATCATTAAAGTCAACTCGTATGTTTTAAGAAAAAATAAGAAAAAAATTTGAAACTCTAAAAAGCTCATTCGTAACCAATATTTAGCTAATAAAAATATTCAACGGCGAATTTTTATTTAAAGTAAAGGATCGCATGTATTTGCATGATTGCATGTATGTATAAATTATTAATAGAATTACTAAACAAATTAATTTTTATTTCCTATTTATTTTGTGAAAATGAAGTTACTAGTTATAGTACGAATTCAGTATATGCAATAAGAAAATATAAACAGTAATACAAAACGAGAAGTAAACATATTTGTGAGCTCTGGACATAAAGAAAATTTCGAAGATCCGAAATGAAAACTGAAACTACTACAAACACTCCTCTGAATTGAACAACTATTATTAAATTTACATTGAATACACTTATTAATTACTTAATACACATTTATTAATACATTAGTACGTTTATTAATACACTAGACTTTTAAATGACGGAAATTCCACTAGAATCAATGGCAACTGTCTCGGAATACGACCGACTTTTATGAGATATTAAAGTTCAAGGCGTAATACCTACCGTAGGCAATGGTACCCAAAAACAAATAAGCTTGACAAGACAAGTAAACACGACACGCGCACAAACAAAACGAACAATTAACCGAATGATATACATACAAATTCTTCGAAACATTAAAGCTCCAGAAGGCTTTCTTGAATACCAACATTTTCTCAACAAAAGCTGCAGAAAACACTACAAGGATATGAAAAGCTTTAGAAATACAGACGCGCTGCTGTTGTTTCCTATCGCTCTTTATTCTCACAGCCAGTGCAAAACAGTCCAGCTCATTTAGCTGAGGTGTGTTGTGCACAGAGAAGAAAGGGTCCACAAGAAAGCAGACCGCGTGGGGCGGAGTCGTCGACCTCCCACTACGAACGGCGATGGGATTACGCCATCTTCGTGCATCTAACACAGCGGTTCCTAAAAGGTGTTCTGCGAAACCCTGGTGTTCCCGGAAGGGTCACAAGTGTTAAGACGCGGATGTAAAACAGGGCTCGGATTTTACACAATTTGCGTATTTTTTCCCGACTTTCTATGGTTTTGATCAATAGATTTCGAGCTCTTTTAACCTCTTGGGACCATTTGAATTTATTTTAAAAGTGCGAATATGTGCATATTTTTGAAGATCTTTCTTTGAACTCTGTAATTTGTAGGTTACATTACTGTAATCAATCAAATTTTGTATGTTTGTTTTTGATATACGACTTATGCTGCATGAAAGAGCTCAATGGTATTATTCCACTAACCCAATTTACACTTGTTTTAGTAATACGTACATACAACCATACCTTGTTTTGAAGTGCATATTTTTATTGCATTTAATTGCGTTTTAGTGCATATTTTGAATTATTTCCCTCATGTTGTAAGTGTATATTTTGAACATTTAGTGCTTTTTTTCGATTTTTTAGTACATATCTGATCCCTGACACACAAAAAAAACTATGAAATATTTTCTCATTAAATATTTCCAAAATAAATATTCCGAGAGAGAGGCCAACAATTAGTTTCATGATAGGTTAAATACAAATAATTGTCTTCTATGTTCACGATTGCGGGTTAACTTTATTTATGGGAGTTGGAGTTCCACCAAAAGAAGGTTTCTATGAGGGTTCCTTATTGGAAGAAAATTGGGAACCGCTGATCTATCACTTATCGGTCACATACATTATTTAGCTGTACAGACAATGCACTGACTAAGAAAAATGTCTAATGCATTCATCTGCTTCAACCTCGTCCAAAACCGTTTACATCATTATATAACTTAAATCCAGAAAAAGTAATAATGACAGTATTTAAAAAGGTGAGGGAGAGGTATTCGTGAATCTAAAAGGATTCCACTCTCGCAATGCAAATAATATATGTATGTTAATGTATCACAAAAAAATTTAGAATCCTCAAAGTAAATTAAAGATATTTGTGCATAGAATACTTGCCACAGGTTCATAGCAAGGTGTGCACTATGCAATTATTAACACAATAATATTCTTGACATATGTAAACTAAAAAAAAAAACCCTCAGCGTCAATTCTTTAACTTACACGAGTGATATTATCAGCCAGAGTAAACATGCATTTTTTTATAATACACATCACTACAATTAATTCTACTCGTACATAAGAACAGTTATAGAACTCGAAAATAGATGATCAGTTAGGAACTAATCATAGCTTCAGGAGAAAAAACAATACAATTCTAATTANCTCTTGGGACCATTTGAATTTATTTTAAAAGTGCGAATATGTGCATATTTTTGAAGATTTTTCTTTGAACTCTGTAATTTGTAGGTTACATTACTGTAATCAATCAAATTTTGTATGTTTGTTTTTGATATACGACTTATGCTGCATGAAAGAGCTCAATGGTATTATTCCACTAACCCAATTTACACTTGTTTTAGTAATACGTACATACAACCATACCTTGTTTTGAAGTGCATATTTTTATTGCATTTAATTGCGTTTTAGTGCATATTTTGAATTATTTCCCTCATGTTGTAAGTGTATATTTTGAACATTTAGTGCTTTTTTTCGATTTTTTAGTACATATCTGATCCCTGACACACAAAAAAAACTATGAAATATTTTCTCATTAAATATTTCCAAAATAAATATTCCGAGAGAGAGGCCAACAATTAGTTTCATGATAGGTTAAATACAAATAATTGTCTTCTATGTTCACGATTGCGGGTTAACTTTATTTATGGGAGTTGGAGTTCCACCAAAAGAAGGTTTCTATGAGGGTTCCTTATTGGAAGAAAATTGGGAACCGCTGATCTATCACTTATCGGTCACATACATTATTTAGCTGTACAGACAATGCACTGACTAAGAAAAATGTCTAATGCATTCATCTGCTTCAACCTCGTCCAAAACCGTTTACATCATTATATAACTTAAATCCAGAAAAAGTAATAATGACAGTATTTAAAAAGGTGAGGGAGAGGTATTCGTGAATCTAAAAGGATTCCACTCTCGCAATGCAAATAATATATGTATGTTAATGTATCACAAAAAAATTTAGAATCCTCAAAGTAAATTAAAGATATTTGTGCATAGAATACTTGCCACAGGTTCATAGCAAGGTGTGCACTATGCAATTATTAACACAATAATATTCTTGACATATGTAAACTAAAAAAAAAAACCCTCAGCGTCAATTCTTTAACTTACACGAGTGATATTATCAGCCAGAGTAAACATGCATTTTTTTATAATACACATCACTACAATTAATTCTACTCGTACATAAGAACAGTTATAGAACTCGAAAATAGATGATCAGTTAGGAACTAATCATAGCTTCAGGAGAAAAAACAATACAATTCTAATTACTCTACTTACGTATCTACGTCTTCTTTTGCTACAGATCACATTGTTGTGCAACTCACCTGCAAATACAAACAAAACCATCTATTAAAATGTTGCATGTCAGAACTTTACATTCAAAACTGAATATGACAAGTATACGACCACTTCTATACACCGCTAATAGACAAAAAGAGACAGAATATGTGCAATCATTTTTTTAAAACTCAGTTTCATGACCATTTCTATATCCCTTTTAACGTTATCTCCGTGACTTCTCTTCAGTTTCTAGACAATATTCAATACAATGAAATAAAAATTCTTGAAAGAACAGACTCTTGTTCTCTGTAAGATTTATGTTTTCAAGTACAATTTTCATTTTCGCCTCTAATGTTTTCTTATATTTTTATTCTCACATTGCAAAATTAACCTCAGATAACATTAGATAAAATATAATAATTCGATAAAAGGTAAAAGAGAGAAACGATGCAAAAGAATTTTGAAAATCTTTCCTTGAAAAAAAAATACAAGCGTTCAGAGAGTACGACACGTCCAGGTCATACATTTTCAAACGGTGCAGGTCAGTTTAAAAATTCAGAAGAGGAATAAAAGAAAAGAAAATCCAGAGAAGGGAGAACTAGAAACGCTGTTTACGAAATTAAAAAGCAGCATTTGATGTGTCCTCAAGTGGAAAGCAAGTGTAAATCCTGTGTCGGAGGCATAAACGAGAGACGAATTCCATATTTAACAACCGGAATCAGGAAGTGTTGATAATTTCTCTCTCGCGACGAGATAAGTCCCAAGTAAATACGACCTATTCTGCATAGGGTAGAGCCTAACAGATATTCGATTACTGCTTTTAAAACAGTGCATTGCCATCACAGATGAGATTCAAGAGGGACGGTTTAAGCATCTAGAAATAGGGAGCTCAGATTAGAGGAGAAGTAATTAATAGGACAATTAGCGAGAACTCGAAGGAGAGAAGAAAATGTTTTTTAGAAGTAAAAAAAATCAGTAACACATTAATGGCAGATACACTTAAAATGCCTTACCAGTATGAATTCATGAGTACGATGTTCTTGTGTTGGATTGACCCAATTAGCGTACGGAGAAAAATGGATTTTCATGAAATGGTCGGACAAATTACTGATCCACAAACAGAACCACAATATGATATCTATTCGAATATATAAAATTTAAAAATAATTAAGTTCTCACGCATATATTTCCAATAATTAAATATTATGGGTAAGAGTTAAACGACCATTCCACCAATTCGAAGTGATCTAAAAGTATCTACAGTATCTGTGATAAAAAAGCTTGGAACTTTAAGAACAGATTTGAATTGTTTTGATTGTTGTTTCTTATTGAAATATTTGTGGGATTTAATTAAAATTAGAATTCTAATGTAATAATAACAATAATAATACTAATTCTGGTATATTAAAATGATGGTAGTGAAAACTAATAATTCCAGTAAATTAAAATCATTTCAATAATAATGACAATAATATAAATTAAATATATAGTTAAATAATTTTTACACATGAAGACGCAAACAATTAAAACGTGCTCAAAAAACTTTCATAATAAATATTGGTTAGAGTCTTACTGAGGTCGTATCATATATTTACCTATAATATATTTTAAAATTGGACGTACATAATATAATATTACATATCGTTCACATTGTTTTGTTCGTTGCATAAATCATATATGTGACGCACATTTCTTTCGAATTTTATCAATGTATGAATTTATAAGCAATATGAGTGTTTTTTGCGTTCTTGGCGATAGGCAGCGCTGAAGGCGCAGAGCGAGACCGGGGTGCAAGAAGAGAACGTCGTTCGCAGGCGCCGGTGCCCAGCTTTCGCATATTCGCTTCGAGACCCTACGTCTGTCTCTTATACNAGCATGGAGGAGGCAACGACGACAGCGGGAGGGAGAGACGCGAGGCCATCGACCCCACCACTACCACCGCCCTCACCACATCGCAGAAGACGATACCACCGACTCCGGGAATACGGCGCTATCTGCAAATCGCATTTACACCTCTGCCACCTGCAATATCAAGGCTGCTATTTTATCCATTGACACCTCCACTGTAATTAGTTAAGGAAACTTGTTGTCGATAGCATTACCGATCCAACACCTTGTTAAACGCTCTAAATACCACCATTCTGTCAACGTTAGGTCCACGTCACATTTTCAGTTTCCGTAACGTTCGTCTATCCAGATTGGCTAGATGGAAGACTGATTTTCCATGACCCAAAACATTTTATTTTTCCAGCCAAGATTCAGAAAGAAATGGTTGTGTCAACTTGCGCAAACTATACTATTAGAACGTGCACTGCCTTTAAGCCCGTATATTGTGATTTCCTAGCTCATAAACCCACGTATTACGGGTTGTTTACAGTATTACGTATTGGGTCGAATAGATGTTCTAAGCGGGCAAGAACTCCACAGTAACGTACCGCATTCAAAGGCTTAGTAAGCTTTTGCCCTCTTATCCCCTTTAGAACTTCGGCTCTGTCTCTGTGGCTTGACCGCAATCCGCGTAGTATACACATCGATAGTTATACTGTAACTTCCCTTCAGGACGTCCTAGTGAGTCCCACCGCCCGAACGGTTTTAACCAGAAGATATTATCGCGCGGACCTTATTCGCAGAGTTACAGAGCCCATCGAGAACCAGCGGCAGCATTACGTACTCCGAACACTACCGTGGAAGGAAGTACCAACCTTGAATGGTTGTGAAGACACCACGTCACTGCTATTCTGCACCGCCAGCGTGTGCACCGCCTGTGGCCGCCCACCGCCATCGCCCAGTGAAAGTCCGACCCACATGCGTCGCCGTCGGCGCAGGTCGTTGCCCAGCCCTCAGGCACTTTCCGAAGGAGAGGCCGCCAAGGTAAACGCAAGTCACAAACGCACGCATGTAAACCGAGAAGTAACGGCAAAATAAATGCAGGTCTAAGTATTATCCGCTCACGATATTTAGTAGGCATGGATTTCACCGAACTCCACATAAGCTCATTAATGGTAGAACGCAACCTTGACGAATGTTAAAATATTGCAATTAGTGTTATTGCGAATGCAAAATAAAGATTAAAATGACATTAATGAATTTTGTGGCAATATAAAAGCATTGTCATAGACAGTGGAATTTCCCGTAAAAGTCACGTCTCAGTAGCATTGATATTATTCTCGTCTACACTCATATTCCACTTTAAACATTTTGAAAAATCCAGTAAGCAGGTCGTTCAAAATATCTAAACTTCTCAAGAGCGGGCATGTCTGTATAGCGAACATTCTTTCACACCCCATTCTTTTATTCCACGTGACATTAACTTCCCAAAAGCAGATACTTCTTAATAGCGGACATTTTCCAATTCCAGGAGTGAACGTTACGGAGATATTTCACTGCGGCCGTAACTTAAAATTTATTATTTTACTATATTAAAGGGAAAATATTTGATTCAATAAGATGATTCACTTTGTAATTAATTTTTGTAATACATCCATTTCAAATGATTAAAATATATTATGTTCAATACATACCTCAGATTTAACAATCATCAAACTGTAAGTATTTGGATGATGAGCAGTACACACACTTCAGAAATAATGGTGTGGATATTAAAAAGAAAAAAAGAAATCGAAAATAAATAAATTCCAGAGTTTGAGTCATTAACTGATCTCAACATTTTCTAAACCTGTAACTCAGCAGCGACACTCACCTTTGCTACTTTTCATGTCCAATACACGAGTAATTAGAGTCCTCCTACGGAAAAGGTGGAATCTCAAGCGCAAAACACGATAAAGGATTGGGATAAATAAGCACAATTATCTTTGAAATAGATAATTCTTTCTCTAAGTAACAAAAATTCTTATCTTTACCAATGTATTATGAAAACTCTAGTTTGAAATCCAATGTGTATGTTTGGTAGTTAACACCCACCCTTAGAGGATGGGTGTCACTGTTTAGAAAGCACGGAAGTAACTGATTTTATCCAATTTATTGTTAACTCATTTTTATTGCCGTCACGATAGTTACGACGTTACTGCACATGTTTTAAATTATTACTAATAGTGTAACATCGCCTAAAAATGTTACTTCCCGAAGTGATCAAGTAATGTTTGATCCAGAAAAGTGTTACACCGGCAAGCCGAGACGTGGTTGTCGTACATACACTATCTGTACACAAACTGGATGCTTTCTAGCAACAAGAAGTAATATTGTAAGAAAAAATTCCTTAATAGTAGCTCCCATCGCTTGGCCTACTTTCGCTTGCTATATCCAGCTCTCTCCCCTCCGGCCCTCTCCATGCAAAGTACTGACATACCAATGACGAATGCCATGAAACCTGCAAAGGACATGGCGGTACAGAATGACAGATAATAATGATATATTTGTACGTATCATTAAAAATTGCGATTCTTGATCAAATTGTTAGTTGTTTAATGAAGAATAAATTTTCTCACACGTTATGAAAAACTGATAGTCGATTAAATGGGATTATTTTTAAATTAAACGGGAAAATGCTTATACATCACGTTTTTCTTTTCAACACGTTTGTGTTATAACTAGTGGGAATATTTTTTTGAGGTTATGGCATATATACAAAAATCCAACAATAAAAAGTAAAAAATGTTAAAGTTTTGTAATATGACCAAACCTCAAAAAACAACGCAACTGGAAAATGTTTAAATTGTGTCACTCACAATCAGTAACAATTTTATTCATTTCAACAAGTTATATTAAATATTTAGTAACAACTTAAATTTTTAGTACAAAAGCAAAGAATCTTCACGGTATACTCGGAAAAAGTATTATATTCAAAATATAACGCACACAATGAAGCAACGAAGCTCTATACGACCGAAGTCATTGGATTGGGTCCCGAGGTAGTTTCCTTTATTACTTTGCCTCTTGAACAGGGTGACCAAACCCCACCTCCCGGACAAACTGGTTTTGTTGATTTTCGCAAATTACGACCATGTAGAGTCGAACAAAAGCTTGCCTTTGACGAAGAAAATTATTCTTCAAACCTCAAAAACAAGTATCACTGTATAATATATTGATCAATATCTTCATTTGAATGTTTGTCTTTTTTTCTCGCCGGCTGACTGTGTTCACGTACATTTTAAAAACATGCATTACAAATATAGACTAAACCGTATTTTCCGACTATATTTTAATGCACGCTCCTAATATATTACTTGATTAAATTGAATGGTTAAATATTCATTTTGTTAAGCATATGTCCCAGAATGTTTGAATTATTTATATAGTTTTCCATATCATTCTACTGCACAAAAATGAACATGCAATGCATGAAAATGTTCCTCCTCCCCATCTCCGGCGTGGGACGCAATTGAGCCATGCTCTCCTTACACGGAAAAACCAAAGGAGCGCTAGAGCGTGGAAGTCGACTGCGGGTCCCAACTCAACTATACCCTTCTGACCAGGAGAAACTGTTAAGGGATAAACTGGGACGCAAACGAAAGGAAAATTGGCCGCGAGATCCAATCGACAGTCACCCCTGTGAGACCCATCCCGTATTAGAAAGTCAATTCATTAAGGACCATTTCACATAAAATTTTGACCTAAAAATATTCCGTTATATATCACTGTTTGTGCTATGTACAATTCGTTGAAGATTTAAAATACAATTAGAAAACGTATGTCCATAACTATCAAAATGTTTTTAAAACTGACGGTATGGGCATAATTTTGCCAATCGATAAACAAACATACTGTAATTAAAAAATGATAAACGTGCTTGATAGGCCACCTATTTCCACATCTGACCTTGTCATCCACGCAACGTAGGGTGAATTAAATTTCAGACTTTGTCGTAGTGAAGCACGGCAAGTCCCCTAGTATCCAATTCGAAGGGATCCGGTGCTCATCGTAGAACCCTCGTTTACTGCCGATCGAAAGCGACAATCGTGATTCGGATTAATTATGTCGTGCGAGCAAACTGGAGGCAGCACAGAGCGAGGCACAAAGAACATTTCAACGAGAGAACAATCAAGTTCATCCGACATAAGGACAATACGAGGCACGTAGCAGCGCTGCAAGGAGAACAATCGGAGAGGGCGGTTGAGGATGAGTGGGAGGCTATAGAGAAGTCGAAGGACTATAGATAGACATGAACTGCACTATCGGCTTTCATAAACCTCTACTTCAGTTAACATTCTGAATAAATAGACTCGCCCCTCTGGTGGCTCAGGTGGTAGCGTTCTTGCTCATCACCAAATCATCCCGGGTTCAATTCCCCGTGAGGCCAGAAAAAATTTGTAGCTTTTCACATTAATGTCCCAGTTCATATAGCTGTGACTACTGAAAAGCGAACACTCCTTCCTCTATCCACCTCCTACTAGTATCACTAACTCTATTACTAACCACTCCACGTGTGCCATGTTTTTGGTAAACCCAGTTAACAGGCTCACCTACTAACAACAGCTTTCCACCCAACTCCTACCTCCTATCGCTCAATGTAGGTAAGCTTCAATAGCACACTACATTTCCCATTTACAAATACAATGAAAAAAAAAAAAAGACCCGTATTTCTGGTTCATTAGGGCACTACGACGGAAATACGAGCTACAACACATTGATGGAATTCTATCTTCAGATAGAAAGATGCAACGACACCTCTGTCGCAGCGACTGTTGGTCGTCGATGTTCACTCTACCATTGAACTCAAGGTCCGGTGAGGCAGACGCACAATTTGTGGAACTGCGTCGACGACAGACCCCAGATATTGTGTAGTTTTCATAGTGCCCTACCGATATGTGGAAGCCCTTATATTCGTACACAAAGTATTATTCCTCTGTGGCACAGATTCTCCAGATCAATAACAAATTAACCCGTCAACGTTGTCAGTTTAAAATAATGAACTATAATACGTAGAATGAGAAGAATCCAGGTGGTTCAAGATATATTTTTGAAAATACTTTTCTATAAATATCTCACTTCGTTTGAGAACTTAACTAACATAACATTTTCGCAGTAGTAATTGGTTTACATTCCATGCACAGATTTCCAACAGTTCACCATAATTCAAAGAGTTAGTGACAAATTTAAAAAAAATCGTTATTTTATGTTAATCCTCATAATTAATTATCAAAAAGTAATCATGTTAGTTGAATGAAAATGGGAGATGACACGAGGACGGGACCCTTGGGAAGTCACCTCAAAAACGAGGATAGTGTCTCGAATGAGATCACGTCTGAGTTTCGCGGGTCTTCGTAATTGAGTGACAATGGTAGACAAAGGTCAGAGTTACAGTGGAATCGCACTAGCATATCACGTTGGGGGTCCCGGATCCCATTTTCATTCAACATAACATGATTAATATGTTACCCGGTATGATAACTGACTAGTTACAACTACATATTACTACATAAACGAAAAAGACATTCCACGATTAATTGCCACTAATAACTAAATTCATGCCTCTAATAGTCTACATCAACTTTCGAGGGCTACTTATGAACACTTAAAAATAAAAATTAATGTAATAGAAGGAGGGATGGAATTTCATAAGGATAGAGAGAGTGTAGACATCCATGGTTAAGCGAAATCGAACACATTAACTAGCAAGCGCTCTGAAAACAGGTCATTCGGAGAATGCATGTCTTGCAAAGCAAACATGTCAGAATAGAATTTAAAGGCAAGAAAAGAGTAGAATCCACTCAACCGTTGGTTTTTAAAGAGGTTTGTAATAGATGGAGTATGTCAAGGGTAATAGTAAATAAAAAAAAGAGGGGTACATTAATTTCGGTAAATCTGAGAGAGGATAAATAATTTTCATGTTGGTATCACGCCGCAAATGCCATGTATTCAAGGTCGCTAATTATAAAGTTGTTGTGCGGATACGACACGGTCTTATGAGGCGGAAGGCAAAATGGGAGGCAGGATTCATGAATGAGAAGAAAAGGAGACAAAATGAAAAGGAATAAATGAAAAAAAAAAAAAGAAACAAAGGAGGAAAGAAGTTTGAATTCCTCAGCGAAAAATATTAAACATCATATTGAAAACAATCCTATTTTTAGTAACAATTTTAGGACTAAAAACTTCGTCAAAAAACTTCTTCTCTTATTATCTATGATCAATGTGAACTCCATATTCTTTGTAGTAATTCACTTTTTTTTTTTGTATTTCTCACTTGTCCAAAGTTGCAATTACTTTAATCCTTGAGTACCATATCCCTAATACAATATCCCCTCAACGCATGCTCGAGTTCCACCAAGTTCAACAGACACCGAGGGAAGCATGCGTCAGTCCAGTGTAATGACATAATTGAAGAGTAGCGTGGTCACGCCCATCTCTAACGGAGCCTCTCCAATATTGAGGTTGCTCAGCCGGGGAACGAGACTGTGTGCAAGCATAGGTCAGGGACAATGCACTCTCGCTTATTGGAAGACCATCGGACCAAACAGAGACAATGGAACAAGCAGGCATACATCAGCCTAATAGACGAATCGTCGTCGTCGCCACATATAATCAAATATTATGGAAAGTGGACAGATGAAATGGACGGACGCCAAGCGATAAAAGTAAACAAAACTTATATCAAAACACATGCTATTTAAAATAAATAAATAAATAAATGACACTATTAGAGGCGAGACTCAGATTGAAGTCTGCTCTTCCGCCTAACCACTTACAAAATATTTACAATATCATTACAAAATTAGTTTGAATGGTTTACTATATCCACTACTGGGAAAACAAGCTAAGGATCATCCCGGTATTGAACCTTAAGCGATTGAGGGAAACCCAGCGAAAACTCCAATAAGGATGGCAGCTTAAGGCCGAACATAACAAATAATTTATAAGATAATATAAGATAAAATTGATTTATAAACTAATGTAGTACCTGTTAAAGTTTTTTTGGGGGGGGTTTTACGGCTCGTCGACATCGAGGTCATTGGAGCCCTCAAGTTTTGTACAGGTTAGGAAAATGCAGTTACGCACAAGGGAGAGCCAACATGACTCTCTCCGTGTGTGGGACTCGCCGAATGAATCAA
>NNCF01126114.1:242029-267113 GCA_002313205.1 Laupala kohalensis
GAGGAAAATGAAAGATACCCTAGCGTCGGGATCGAAAAGAACAAGAGGTGACCAAGGAAGGTCAGGAAAGAGAAGGAACGAACAAGTAAGTGGAAGTAACGCCAGACTCAATTCGGAGCCCCGTGTTTGTCAAACACATACTTACTAGATGTAAGACTCCTGGGGGGAGTTAAACGAGAATCTCATTGGAAAGGAAAAAAAATTGTTTTGCAGAGAAAATTAATATAACATTACATAACGACTATACCAAAATTAAGTGAAACATTACAAAAATATACAAAAATACAAATATAAAAACAGTTAGGATATATTTCATTTTACACAGAATAAAATTACTCTTAGATATAACATTATACTATGGTTTACATCTTAACTTACATAAAAAATTAATTACAAATTACAGGACATAGCATAAACCAATATCTTACATTTGGGAAGTTACAACAACGTAGAATGGGAGGGGTAGAAGTAGAAGGGAGAGGGAGTAATAGAAGTAAAACGGGGAGAANAGAGAAGATACTTTTAAGAATAAATAGATAGAAGAAAGGGTAGTTGGAAATAGGTGTGGCGTTTGCAAAGAGAAGGAAAAATATGGTAATTAAATAAATTAATAATAATAATAATAATAATAATAATAATAATAATAATACAAAGTAAGGTATTAGGAAAAGTGCTAAGGTATTTATCTCATACTATGGAGGATGTTGGCGCAGTCAAGAGGTTAATTTTCTTTTGAATATATGGACACCATTCGAATGCCTCACGTCAGGTGGTATTTTATTTCATTCACGGATTGTACTTACTGTAAATGACTTGTTGAATAAGGCCGTTCTGTGTCGTGATAAAACGAGAAGTTCATCATTTCTAGTTCTTTTTTGTTTTAAATATTGAAAGTTTATAGCAAGTTGAGTTAAATGTTTATTATATAGAATCTTGAACAGCATGATGAGGCTATGGAGAATACGTCGTAATTTAATAGGGAATATTTCAGCTTTTAAATAATATTCTGATACGTGGTCGTATTTGCGTAGATCAAATATAAAACGGAGGAATGCATTTTGAGTAACTTGTAATTTATGTTGTAGCTTTGAATTTAAATCTGAAAAGATAAAGTCACAGTAGTCAAAGTTTGGCATTATTAGTGAATTTACCAGAAATTTTCTCGCGTCAGTGGGTAATAAATTACGAAGACATACGCAAGGAGGAAAGAACGTTTTGACAAGTTTTGTCAACTTGCGTTTTCCAACTTAAATTACTATCCACATAAATACCCAGATTACGCGCTGATTTGCACCATGGAAGTGATACACTATTTATATTCATATCCGCCGGATCGCGTTCTGAGAACCTATTAATTAAATTTCGTGAACCAATCATCAAGCACTGAGATTTTGATGGGTTCAGCAATAAACCCAGAGAGGAAGCCCAAATGTGGAGTGATGTCAAATCCTGATTTATTTAGTATTTAATTCCGATGTTCGTCCGCTGAGATAAATTTGGAGATCGTCAGCGTACATATGGTATTTACTTTATTTTAAACATTTTCCTATATCATTTACATAAATGAGAAATGCTAGAGGTCCTAAATCTGTCCCTTGAGCAACACCTCTGTGTGTTTTAAGAGCATTTGATTCATATATTGGGCGAGTTGTTCGCGGCCAGTTAAATGTTCACGTAACCATTTTAATGTTAGAGTAGCAAAACCTATATTTTTTAATTTAGCTAAAAGAATTTCATGGTCGACGGAATCAAATTCTTTACGAAAGTCAAGGATTATTAATATGGTTACTTCACCGCGGTCCATATTTTTTCTAATATCTTCAGTGACTGTCAGTGGATCCGTTCCTGTGTCTTTACCAGTTCGAAAACCTGACCGATTCTCGTCTAAAATGCTGTTTTTCATTGAATAACTTTCTATTTGATTTCGAGCCAATTTCTCAAGCACTTTTGAAAGTGTTGGAAGTATACCAATCGTTCGATAATCGCTTGGAGAGGTGGGATGAGGGATTTTTTTGCAATAAGTGAACGAGAGCCGTTTTCCATGCAGCTGGATAGGAACCATACTAGAGAGAGAAGTTTATTATGTCTGTAATAGCTGGTATTGCAATATGAGCACAAAGCTTTAAGAACCTAGTATTTATGCAATCAGATCCATATGCGTTAGATGAGACATTTAATTATGTTAAGTATTGTACCAGAGTTTACACAAGAGAAGTAGAAAAAATCAGTATGTTGTTTTTCAGGAAATTTTGTTGATTCGAGAGTATTAGATTTTACCATATCACTAAGATCCGGAGCAGAATTCACAAAGTATTGGTTAAGATCGTTTAGTGGAATATTGACATGTGATGTTGATTGACATTTCTCGACATCAAGACTTCGGAGGGTTTTCCACTGAGTTTTAGTATCGCGATTTGCTCCGAGAAAATGATGAAAATAACCCACTTTAGCACTTTTAATTTTGCTAGTGACCAAATTTCTTAACTTTTATGAATATGTCTATCACTGTCATACTTTGTGCGTCGGAAAATGTTATGAGCTCGATTCCTTTCCTTCATTAAATTTCGTATTTCGTTAGTTATCCACGGAGCCGGGGGACGAGTTACGCGAGCCGTTTTTAATGGCAGATACTTGTTTACGTGCTGAGTAAGTAAATCCGAAAATATTCCCACGGAAGCATTGTGCCTTCTATTTGAAACGCTTCTAAATCAAAATTTTTGAAGTCTCTGAAATTGATTATTTTTGGGTTGTACCTACGAGATTTAAGATTATACGAGACGTAAATAAGATCATGTTTTTATATTCCCGGAACTGGTGTCTGTCCGTGAAGTAGAACTTTCTCTATATTGGACACAATGATATGATCAATCCACGTTTCGGTCTATCTCATATGATGTGTTGCTTGGAGTGGAAGAATCTTTAGATTCTGACTAACAAACAAGTTTCTGAAACTAATAGCAGCGCAAAACTGATGTTTTATTAAATTGAAATTAAAGTCTCCCATTATAATAACACGTCCGTGATGACAAACAAATTTCGATAATACATTTAAAATATTGTTAATATTACTGGTTTTACGAGGAGAGTACATTACCGATAATACACACTTTTTAGTTAACAGTTGTATTTCAATTACCAGATATTCTAGTTTTTGATTTGCTTCTTTTTCGGATGAATCTAAAACTTTGTACTTAATGATGTCTCGGAGAAAAATTCCCACTCCACCGCCACCTGATTTATCGCTTCTATTTCTATCCGCACGAAGAAATTTGTATCCAGATATTGCAACCATGGACGAGTCCTTTTCATCCACGTTTCACTAATACACAATGCATGCAATTGACGGTTGGAAAATTCTGCTATTTAAAATGGGTGCTACAAAACTTACAAATCAGTTTTCGGACAAGTTTCTGTTTTTCTAATAGAATGGAGATTAGCATTCACGTTTAGTCCTGACAAAATTATAATCATATATTAAGAAATGAAATTGTATCTTACAAAACTTATATTTAAAAAGTTCTTTTTTTCAGAAAATAAAATTCATGGTTTGAAAATAAAATAGTATATTATAGACGTGATGAAAACTTTGTCCCCAAAAAGACTTTGGGGGTTGTCATTCAACGAATTGGTCTCGCTGCACGCCTAGGCATACATAACGTTATTAATTCACATTGAGAAGTAAATTTGTGTGACGCTGAAACATATACGAAGTTACATGAGAGTAGATGGAGGTCAAGAAATTATTTCATTCAATTGAAAACTTCAGTCATGTCAAACAATTCTTTTTATTATTATCTGGTTTTAAATGGTGTCAATTTCATATGGCATGTCAATTCGTATTTTCCCCAAGTAGATAAGTTTTTTGTGTAACAGAATACATTTTACTGATGAATTTTCCTCCGCTTTTCTTAGATGTGTTACATTATTTTCAAAACAAAATAATTGTTTATAAAAGTTAATCAAACAAATTATCTATTCGGTTGAATTTGCAGTATTTATATATAAAATACCTTGTGTAATTAAACATATATTACTCATATCAGAGATGCAGTTGCGACTCGACAGAATTCCATTTTTTTCAATTCCAGGTAAATTTCATCTCTCAATAAAAAGCTCGGTAAAAAGGTACACTAATAACGTATTTGGAAGACGAGTAAAACAACGTAATGAAAATCCACCGCTGGTATCACGATTCACGTTCCCCTTTGAAGAGCCTAGAAAGTCGAGTGAAACGTTGTTCTACTGTATTTGCACGAGTTGAAGCAGAATATTATATCAACCTTGCCGAGTGATGCAAATGCACAGGAAGGATCCATTATGGGTTCGGGGAATTCTCATAACTTTGAGCACTCGGGAACCGACGCAAGCATTCATTCCGTTAACATGCTGAACATCCAAAGCCACTCCAGATCACAATCGTCAACGGTTTACGGGATCACGAAATTCTGTCGGCGATCTCTTCAACACAGGATTACTCTAACTTGGTAATTCACTAATTGCGAGTACGAGCGTAGAGTTTACAACGCGGTTTCAATTACAGCTTTATTCATTCGATTTATTCTATCGGAAATGTTTATACGTAAACAAATCCAGTAATATTAATGATAAATTTTTCGAAATTACATAAAGGCCGTAATTTTACAATTTGAACGTAATGTGTCGAATTTTATGTATGAAAAAGGTAAACGGGAAATGGGGGTAATTTTTCGGTATCTCCTATCTTCTTTTTTTTTGTTTCAAAGGCCAAAACTTCAACATACACGGAATAAAAGACAAAATAATAATAATAGAGTGGAATTGTATACAAGACAAAGAATAACACAGACACTATTTTTGATGTAGAAGACTATTAGGGGCGATTTATTTAGATAGCGTGATTTATATCTTCAAATGAAGAGTATTCTCTGAGATAAAAATACCTATATCACGACAGGTCAAATGTCAAGCAGTCTTGCAACAAGCTCTAAGACAAGTCATGGTCGAGCTCCACCATATTTTTGGTTGCTGAGCAAGAAGGCCGATTTATCCTCAAGAGAGGTCTGCCACAAGTTGAATAAGCCTAGAATCATTCTGGACGTCGAGGTATGAGTAACAATACACTTTTCTCATCGGGATTCAAACAACATCATTCCAGGCAGCAGTTAGCCGTTTTAAATGTACGTCTAAAAATATACACTTTATTCCATTTCTCCATGAAAAAAGTTCATTTGCTTCAAATATCATAGAAAGTGGACCAAGCTGCAAAACTAGGCATATTAAGTCCATAAAATATTATTTTGAAAGAAAAGGTAATTTTATGAGTAATAAAAAAAACATTTATCCCAGCGTAACAGATCATGCTTCACATGCATGTCTCGGTCCGTACGTAGTGAGCAGAGAAAATTACAGAATTACGCGCTTATCAATCTTTCAGGTGGAATAATTAACTTAAGATTACCGAAATAAATTCTTTCCTCTGTTCCAATTTACTATAAAACTAATGTGCCAGTTAATCACATCGAGAAAGTTAAACTTTCCAGAAATAAAATTAATTTTAATTAATTTGTCTCTGATTGAAGTGTAACAGCTTTATCTTTATGCGTGAACAGTATTGAAGTGAATTTTCCGTAATTTCAATAAATTGTTTTTATATATTAAAAACAACGTAGAATAAAAGAAATTTATTGATAATAAAAGATTAATTAATAATACATAAAACAATTAATTTCTGTAATATTGTACACCCAATACTAGAACATGCAGAAATAATACACTTCTACGGATGAAAACTTAAGAAAACTCCACATTATTTTACTGGATACTTAAAAAATCGTTGTTAGTAAATTCTACATACAATTTAATCACAAATTATTTGTAATTTACAATCGCGTATCCAGTTCACTTCATAAGGATACCGTGACAATTCATTTTCGAGAGTACGCCCTTAGTTAGTTATTCATAACCTCAAACAAAAATAAAGAAACAATAGTGAATAATCATACGATTTGCATTCTAGTCCCATTACAACGAAACAGTTCTCCAAAGCTGTTCGAAACGCAAACAGGTAGAGCACATAGGAAACTGAGCAAGAACAAGAAGTGGGGGGATTATGTACGGTAGGTCGCGGAGCGAAAGTTTCTCTTAGTTCATACTGCTACTTCCTTCATATTACTCCCAATCTTGTATTTCTATAATACATTCCTCTTTCTGATCCTATCTCCCATTCACTCCCACTATTATTGCCTTGTCGTATGTAAACAATACTATACTCGTAACTTACTCCCCGAGTTCCTTCGGAATATTTACATCCTTTCGTATTCTCTTTTACTTCTCTTAAACCTTGAAATTTTACAATTTTATTTATCGTCTCCATTTCCTTTTCACTCCCTCCTCTTCACCTACCTCCATAAATAAGTTGACTCCAATAAAGCTTCTTTATCTTCAGATCCTGCTGCAAGTTTCTGAGGGAGACGGGACTCGAGCAACCTCTCAAAGGAGTGGGATCTGAATGAGAAGTTTCATAACACCCTGCCCGACCACACCTCGCCAAACTGGAGGTCGGTCAATGACACTTGGCGTAATGCTGAGGTGGTGGACCCCAACATATGAGGGAAGGGGGCAGAACCGGAGGGGAAAGTCAATGGTTGAACCTATTTGTAGACATAAAATTATGATACTCCAACGGCTGCGGAAGATTGTGATTAAATGATCAAGAAAAATAAGAAAGGTTTGAAAAATTGGTCAATTCAATAATCTAGCTTTGCCCCATTTCCGGTACACCAATGTAGGAAACACAGGAAATTCCATACTCGCAATTATTTCTCGCACGATAAAGTATTTTTTTTTAATTTTGCAAAAATTGAGAAAACGAAGTATTGCTTTCAAAGATGAAATTATTTATTTTATATAACACACTATAAAATTTACGAAAAATAATTTGTGGTTGACCAACTCCAAAACATATTTTCGTCAACGTGAAAGTTTTTCGACATCGTGGGCGTAGTTCGTTTTTCATTCCAAACATACACAAATCAATTTAATCGCTGTTTACAAAGCGTGTTACGTAATTTGTCGAGTTGATGTTTTCAAAATAACTTCTTAAAAATAGATTTCACATGGTGCGACAGAAGACTTCTCTTCTAGTTCGAATTGACCAGATGCAACGTTGTGTCAAACGATATAAAACAGAGTTTCCATATGCCAGAAACATAGTTACATCGAATATATGGAATTCCTTTCATTCGGTTAAGAATCAGACTTCCCAATGTCGAGTAAAAAGCAACAGAATAATGAATACACACTTATCACCAGGGCTCAGATCAATACGCACTAAAAAGTTCGGAATATTGCTCATAAAATATTCGTATATTATGCACTAAGCATTCACTGAAATGCACTAAAAAAATTCGAAATACACACTAAAAATAACGTTATGTATCTATCTAATTATCAGTACGAAAGTCCAAATGTAAATTGAGTTAGTCGAATAATACCACGCAGCTGGTTCACACAGTATTTTCTATTTAATATAATTAAATAGAAAATGTGTAAATTCTGATTGGTTGTAGTACTTTAATCTAAAAATGATAGATTCAAATAGAAATCTTCAAAAATATGCATTTATGTTCAAACAAATATATTCATTTATATGCTCTATTAAATTTAATTCAAATGGTTCCTCGAGGATGAAGATGCTAAAAATCGATTTATCAAAACCACAGAAAGTCAGAAAAAATAGGACAAACGAGTTAAATCCGAACCCTGCTTATAACTGAGCTTTAAACAGAAGTATCAAAATACAGAAAAGACAAATATCTTGTTTCGTCGTTAAGAATAAAGACGCAAGAGGGATAGCCAGAAAAATTTACAGAGAATTAATGGTAACCCAATAACCAGAAAACACTCATTGTTTACTCATTTCATTTAAATTGAGAAGTTAATTGAGAGAGAAGCTGTTCTATGAAAATAGTGCTGGAGGAATTGAAGTTCATTTCCGTCAGTATGAAATTTTCAAAGATGAAGGAAGCTAAGAGAACAAATGACAAACGTACCTCCATCTCACCCGAAGAGTTCAAGGGAGGAAAAGTTCGAGCACTAATCATTAAAATGTTTCGTGTTCCATCATTCTACAAAAACCATGAAAACCAAAGTCTACTACTAGACACTTTTCCAAGACACGCGAGTTCACAACAAAACTATTTTCTAAAAAATTAATAAATATCTCGTAGTCAAAATTGTATTACTAAAATTTTAAAACCTGAAAAATACTAAAACTGAGGTCTTGTGTGCATTTCAAGAATTGTCTTGCAAAGTGTAAACACGACAGGTCTTTTAATTCTCAGATATAACTCGACTTAGGGGATTCATTAACGCCGGTGAGTCGCAGAAGCAGTTAAGTTGTCTCAAAATTTGTTCTCAATTCAAAGATTTCTTCGGGATTTTTCAACAAGATCTTGGATTCTGTTAACTCTTCTGAGAAAACGCAATCATAAATAACTGATTTTTTTTCGTCGACCAGAGAGAAAACAAACGACAGGCGAGGTTTCGGCACTGGACCAAAGTTGTCTCAGAATGCGTTAAACTTACAAGACAAACATCAATCTAGGACACATCTAAATCCGTTGAGGGGAATGGACGATAACTGCTTCACTCTCCAGGCGGCAGAGTGTTCACAAACACGCGCAAGAGGATTTCAAAATTGCTATAAGCACGCCTATAATATCTACGCAAATACTTCTACAAGATTTTTTTTCCAGCACTTGCCGTATACTCGTATACATACAACGTTTTAACAGGTTTCTGAACAAAGAATTTAATGAAGTTAAACGACAAATACATAAAAAATAGAAGATTATTTGAAGGTCGCCAGACGGCGTGAACACAGGTTTTCCAAAAATAATTATCCAAAACGTATTTTATTTTGCATACTTTGAACCACTGGATGTCCCCTGACCTAAAGTTATCACTAGTGTTAGTTTCTTTTCATTCTCGACGAATCTGCGTTGGAGAGAGGTGTACTCGAGAATGGAGTAGAACTCTCGAGTAGATTTGTGATATAGAACATAAATAGTTTCAACTAAATCAATATATTAGATAAATTAATAAGTCTTGAAATGTTCAGTCTTCTTACTAAAGAACGCGACACTTCGGGCTAAATCGTCCTCTGCTTAGATACATTGGATGAAGATCCTTCCAGTTCAGACATTTCATTTCATTTTTTAAACTTACTATTCCCTGACAACCGGCCGTATCCGATAACATAACCAACCGGTCACTCATTCAAATACACTTTAACTTCCGTAGGTCTGTGTGTGTAATGCGATTGGTCGTAGAACTACGTCCTTGTGCCACATTCTCGCTCATCAAGCCATATGAAAAATACGTTTTTAGATAATTTACTATTCCTGACAACATAAATCTGTCCGTACTAACAACATTTAAATATGTTTATATTCATTTCGAATATACAATATCAAATATTTGAATAACGAGAGTGTCTAGCATCTTGAAAGTATACTCTACAGAAAGCTGCAGTAAATGTTCATCAAGAAGTAAATTATCACAATGAGTTCACTCATAGTTCGCCAAATATTTAGTCCTAACAAATAGCAAAATAAGACGAATCGTTCCTTACCTTACTCCAGTGTGTATCTCCCTGGTCAGAGATAAGGTTGAAACTAGCACACGTAGAAAAGTAAACCGACAGAATATTGTTCCGTAATAACCTCAAACGGATAATATCTCATTCCCGGCCTTGTCATCGCGAGTTTGGAGTTCAGAAAGTAAATCCAATAACACACAAGCTGTCTCCTTGTGATGTATCACGTGTGACGGTAGCCACTGTGGAAACGCCACCTGGCACGTAGTCACAGTCGACCTTTTGGTGCTTCACGGCCAAAGGAGTGAGGTGACGAGATGGTGTTGATCAGCAAGAACGGACATATTTAACTGAAGGACAAGTACTAGAACTACACCTATTTTGAGCTATCCTCAGGAGGAAGAAGAAAATTAATGCGAATACAATTCACTTTTCGTCAAGGATTCTATTTCCCTGGAATACGAGAATTAAAATAAAATTTTAGTAAATGAATAGTGTATTATTTAGTATTTGTTTGTTTAACATAAAATTATTATTCCATAGAGGTTTTTTTGTTCTACGATTATGCATAGGTTCTTCGAAATTTTTTTCAAGGTTTCATCCAGTAATTAATTGAAGTTCTCAGAAGTGAACAACTACCCAGACAATATCTATTCACAAAATTTTAAATAGCAGATCAATTTGTTCTCGAGGAAACAGAGGTTTCATTGAAAGTAGGACACGTTTTTTGCACGAAGTATCCTTGGATGTCGACCAGACGAACATTAATACAAATTCATCACGATGCGTTGCACCCAGTTTCACGTTTCGATGCTTTCAAAACATGCACTTGGATAGATTTTAAAAGATGGCGAATAATTCAGAATAAAACCAAAGGATACCAAGAAAATAAACGACTATGACCCAATGATTTTATTTGTTATGTTCACCATTTCAGACGATCCTTCCACACAAAAGAGGTATACTACGCTGGTTTATAGAACACATGACAAATGTTCCATACTATTACGCTTAGATTTGGTCAAGAGCTGTGGAGAATAAGTTATTCCAGAAAACAAATACCAGCACGGAAAAAAAATTCATATAGGCTTTATGAGACACGCAATGAATAACTGATATTACGTTTCATCGCAAAAAATTACCGACACAAATTCACTCTTCTTCCCTAATAGAATTCAATGCTTCATTTAAAAATTCTTCAACTCTCAAAACTGAAATGACAGAATGGCGCTTTTAAAATGACAAACTATGACAGTATAAGTCACCAGCGTTTTCTTAAAGGTCATCGATCAATCACAAAACCGCTTCAAGTAAATTGTTTGTATTATGTTAAGAGGTATAAAAACCGACAGCCAGAATATAGGTCGATAAATAATCAACTAAATGAAGAATTTAATAAATGAAACCAACAACTTGACTCGCAGTACGCATCGATCTCAGTACACCCTCAGATAAAACAACGGAAGACCTTGAGCGGGTTCACAAAGTAGGGCGGAACAGAGCGAGTTGGCGCGGGGTGAATGAACGCGAGCTTCCTTGGACTCATTTCCCCACCGAGATTCGATACCGCGTTCACTGACTCACCTCTTGGATCTTCGACACAGCCCCTCCCCCGCGCGGTGATACAGCCCTGGACACAGGTCAAGGTTGACAAACTCCGCCGCAAAAGTAGGTTCCTACGCTGTACGCAGTTGACGCTCATGGACACGCGTCGCCATATGCACACGCCTTATTAAGTGGCGGGGTAATAATATAAAGTGACTCTAGAGCCAGAAAACCCGGTAGCCGCATCGAACCAAAAGCTTTATGATCTCCAACACTGTCGTGAAGAATAAAAGGGCACAGTTCCTTGGACATAGTGGACATGAATTTACAGTATTCACGGGACGCTCAAGAACATGATTTTTTTAATAATAATTTTTTTTAGTATTTGATCATCAACCCAAATGGATTTAGATATTAAAAAGATTACGAAAATTCCCCACAAAACATGAATTCAAATAATATCCGTCCTTATAATTTGTAGACATTCCCATCATCACTTCCATTGCCAATAATATATGTCGTATATAACGTCTCGTAGATGTTTATCCAGGTTATTAGTTCTTCAAGTAAAGAATCACATCCGAAGCTTTCTCGTGTTCGTTAGAGAATTTACATGGAGACGTTCAGGATCGGGGTTACCGTGAGCAAGAGAAAGGGTCATAAACTCTTTCCCAACACCCGGATAATCAATGGAGATCTTCACAACCAATAGGCGTAACAATAAGAATTGAGGAGGAGGAAATGAATTTATAAGCGAATTGTTATGGAGAAATGACAGTAATAACTATTCCGAACATCACGATCGATGAGTTCAAGTACAGCTGCCGTTCCGCCTGCAAGAATATGCAACACGTCCGACTAGGACGCTTAGTTGGTCACGTATGGATTGCGTCCATTTAGCATGGGTGTTACTACTCGTAGAATAATTACACTCTCATCTACTTCATTTAGAATTCCTTTCAATGTATTGCATACGTTAAAGTGCACAAAAATGTTGTCGAGTCGTTTTAAAACATAGAAAAACGGAAGCAAAAATGTTTCAAGTTTACTTCGTATTATCTTACTTTCTTTTGAAACTAATACAGAGGAAGTTCTCTATGATTGACACGAATGGGGCCATAAAATTTGTCCGTTATTGAGAATTGCCATGTTTATGGTCAACATCAAATAAAATGACGCAGTGAAAAATTGTTCCTTATGGATGAATGTCCGCTATTGAGAAGTGTACTTTTATCGAAGTTATATTGAATTAAAACAAAATACAGTATATTATAGAAATGTTATCAAACACCGAAATTTAAGAAACAACAGACGTGTAATACACCAAAAAAACGGATAAATAATGTTAATTGCTATACACGGGCGATTTTTTAAACAAACGGATATATGTAAAAACCATTTCTAGCATAGATGATACGTGAACAGCTAACAGTCATTCGTCTCATTCTTACAGATCAATGAACGCCTTGAAACATTTCATAGAAATATATACCGCCACTATGCTTATTCCCACAGTACTTATATATTAGTAAGGTTGAATTGCCTCTTTTGTATGAGAATGATGAATCTTAGCATACTTTAGGAGCTCATTAAACTTCATTTTGCAATACAAGAGAGTACATTAATTCAAATATCCTTTTCCAGAAAATGGTACACTCATTCAATACAAATTTTAGATAAAACATTGATTTTCTTCTTTTAAAGAGTTTAAGGTAGTCCGATAAAAATTGCTCAGACTAATGTAAATAAATAATATAGGTATCATAAACAAGACTCATATCGTCGAATGCGCCACGTGAGCACTTCAAAGTCCATTCATATTGATGTTTATTGTCCATTCATATGAATTAATCAGATAAATCAAAGAAATGAATGACGTTGATACCCGATATCAAATCTTCAAAATAAATGCATGAAGAAGAATAATACGAGTCCCTTAATACACAAACAATAATCGGACACTTGACAAATTCTGCGAAGGAATTTTAAATATGAGAGAAGAAAAAATATCTGCCACTTTTCTTATTGTTGAAAACATTTTAAAATCGTCTGTTCAAATAAAAATTCGTTTCTTTTTATCTGTAATATATGTCGCCATAGCGATACTTGTCTACTATTGTATGACCTGACATTACGACGAACAACGTTTTCAGTGTTTTTGATCATGTGATTAAATGATGAACTATCTTGTATTTACTAAAATACGCAGAATTATTCCGATACTTCAGATACAAATTCATATCGATACACTTTTTGATTTTTCTGTATCCACGAGCAATTTTTTTTCTTCTATTATAGCAAATTACCCAATTACTGTTTAATCTCGATATGCTCAAAGTAAGATGTAAACCTTATTTCCCAGTAACAAAGCGCTGTATATAGGTTAACTTGACTCCGATATTTATTGCATCGTTCTGGTAAGAATCTATGCAGTTCTTATTCCGAGAAAGGTGTTCGCGATTTCTTCTCGGTCCTCAGAGGAGGTCGAAATAAAGTGCAGAGTTGATGAGGCAAGAATTCACCGTGATGAGTCCTTCCACATTCTCTGCGAAGTCTGACACAGCGTCTGGCAGAGTAACTATCGTTGCATCAAGCCTCGAACGCTGTCGGTAGTCCTTCGTTATCTGGCTATCGTGCCAAGAATTATACTAAAATAGAGTCAAGAGCAGAAAACAATTGGAGTGTGTCGACATCCCCAAGCTCGCCTGGTGGACGGAGGCGTGGGGGGGGGAGCTGTTTACTAAATATTCTGAAAAGGGGGAAGGAAAGTCAAAATAAGTTATCAAGGCGTTTTCAATAAATATGAAATACGTCGAAAACAATTTCAAATAAGAATAAGTGTTAGGTCTATCTCTGGGATAATCGAGATCAAAAACTGATTGCACACGGGATATGTTGACACTTTCTAATCTTCATTAAATACAGCTCCAAAGATATTTTATATATTTGAAACAATATGATCTTTCTCGTGTTATAATAAGATAAAAATAAAGCGTGAAGATTAATTAAAACGTAGCTTGTTAATGAACTAGATACAGAAAAACAAAAACAAAAGTAATTTGCAAATGGTTAAAATTACTAAACAATAATAAATATTCAGACTATTAAATAAAGTAAAATAATTAAACAATCATTGATACACAAATATGTTCCCCGAAATAACATCCACCGAGAGCAGTCCTTCAGCTGTGTTAAACAAACATCTGACGGACAGTCGACTGCAGCGTTCCTTCACCTTTGCATCAACTCATCGCGGTAAGTATTGTGTCATCGTCATATCCATAGTCATCTAAAACCGTTTTATCACCTAACTGACCTTTTAGGTTTTTGTTGCCTCAGTCTACCCTACAATCCAACTCATCCAGTATTTTATTTTTTGGTGGGGTTTAGATCCCCAGCATATCTAGGGTTATCGGAAATTTTGATGTTTTGATAAACATTTTTTTATAAAATACTAGAAAATTTAATTTTTAATTTTTCACTCATTTTGAGTATGAGCCGGCAAAACCCCTTTCCCATCTCTAGATTGGCCATTGAAAGCGAAACTTCGCACGCCACCGGGTATCCTAAACAATGCTAGCAAACAAACGGGGTCTGTTTAATATACTATGACGTTCAGTACTAATATGAGGGGGCAAATGTAGCCATACATATATTGGATTAGATTTATAGGAAACAATTTATTACATATATTGCTTACTTTAAAGTCATAAAAAATAGTATCCAACAACTTAAAAAAAACTTTCGAACATCAAGACGAATTAACATAACATACTTTTGTGTTCCAGATTTTAAGAACCATAAATCGGAGTTTTTTTAAAATTCAAAGTATGATTGAAATATTGATCGCATCGTTTCGTGACTATCATTGTTTACAAATGCACATATAGAAACGGAATCCCAAGATTAATTAGTTCGTTAAGGAAAACTCTCGCCAATTTGTCAACGCATGACTACGTACCGAAACCTCACTTACAGATTTTTCTCACTTAAAGAAAGTGTAGAAATAAAATTTTTGAGCGTAACATGAAATATCAGTTCCTGCGGCTAGCATGTTCAGAATCTGCATTATATATAATACAACATATATAATTTAGAGAAAATAGGAGGGGAAACAGCGATACAGGTGGAAGGTTTTTGTGAAATGAATGGTCAATGAATAGTGATTTTTTTTTCAATTAATATACCTCACACTTATTTACTTCATACAAAAAGACAGGAAATACAGCAATCAAATTTTTTTCTGATGAATCCATGGTATTGTCAAGAAATAGTAATCCCTTGCGAAATTCCTAATACTAGTCCTATAACATACCACATATACGATGTGTGATCTCACACATCCTGCTGTAGAAAAAGATCTCCGTAAAAATAGATCACGCAGAGAATATTTCTCTAACCGAGACTGACAGCGTTTGCTTACCCTTTACCAAAGTATGAATCATCTTTGGAATTCACCAACAGCTACTAGCAACGATGTAGACGCATTTCGTGTTTGTAAAATAAATATTTAAAGATAGCGGTTCCTGTAGGACTTCACTTTCTCTGAGCGATGAAACAGAACACGAACTGAACTTGACGCAGCATAAGAGATTTATTAGCGGATGTCCGATAAAATTTAAAATTGTGTTCACATTTTTTCTCTCTCCATCTCCATGAAGGGATTATTTGCACTTCCGTAAAAGAGATAAATTAATAATGCCGATACGCGTAATTTGCTGAGAATGTTTCGAATCACGTTGTTCTAACCTATCATTATGCTTCGAGTACATTTTCATAATAGTCAAAAAATTCCTGAATTTATAAATATGTAACAACTTACGACCTTCTTACGCACGATTACGATATATATTGTGCTATTAAGTTGTTATTTATTGATTTATCTTATATATAATGGACGTTAGTAATTCTTGAGTTATAGTACACCCTAATGGCATACTTTCGGAATAAGTTAGCCATTAAGTACCCGGAGGATCTTCATAATGAACCAAGTGTATCATAATTTAATATCCATACCTTCTCAAATTTGTCTTTTATGATACGATTTCTTTTAGAAAGGACATATTTTAAACAATGAATTTGCTTCAACTACTGAGTTTCCGGTTTTCTTAAACTTCACAAGTATTTCAGATAAATGTTCATAAATTTAATATGAGACAACAGAAACACAAAGAAAACTATTTAGTGTACGAGATAACTGAAAGGAAACAAAATTATGTCATGATGTTTAATACGTAACAAACCCGAAAGCAGCGAGAATAAATATTTATTGATCGGATCTCTTGAAAAACATTTGGATCTCTTGAAAGAATTAATAATGTAATTACAAATACTTCACAAAATGTAACCTATCATATTATAATCCTGAAGTATTGTACCTCTTGTTTTCAGCACTGGTGAACCGAGGTCCAAGAGTTAGTTTCTATCTACTGGTTTGTCCTGATGTGTGTATAATTTTGGCTGTAAGGAACTTGTATATACAAAATACTAGACCTACACAATTTTACACCAGAAATAAAGTATGTACAAAGACGAAGAAAAAAATACGCTGAATATGATGAATATTATTTCATTTTGTAAATAATATTGATCAATTTTTCAATACATGTTCACAATACCCTGTTTACAGAGCCTTTTCAAGTGTTTACGTAAGTCAAATACAATATACGTTTGTTACGAATATCGTAAAATTACTTTCTGTTCTCCTTTTCCACATTGATAAAAATGAATGTATCACTAAATGTTACGGTATGAAAATGCAACCAATTCATTATCGATGCTTCTTCAAAAACGACTTTTGGAAATTCGTCGATATACATTTGGACGACGAATCATGGTAGTCCACTCACAAATGTGCTTCCATTTTATAAACTTATATCTATTTGATAATATTTATGTAGTACAATATTATATCGTTTTCCTACCAATTATTTCAACATTTCAGTGGTTTATCAATAGGCACAATAGGTTTATCAACACGTATTAATAACCAAAACCAGTTCGTTTAAATTTCTAATCACTAGTTTTGCAAAGTAATGTTTCTAACTCGAACCGGATAGTAAAATCCCATTTAAAAGATAATATTCTCATTATGATGGAAGTGGGAAACAAAACAATCAAAAGATATAGCTACTGTCCATGGATAAGCACAAGGAAAGTTATATCATGAGAGAAATGTGACAATAAAATAAATATACCTCATAAATTTAATTGACATCATAAATACATGTTATGGAACACTTTAAAATAAAATCTTGCAAGTCGTCCCAAGAGTCTTTTTCGCATCACATTTCTGTTCCCATTTCTGCCTCGCAGAATGACAAGGGCTTCCGTCGACGACTGCGCATTTCACAAAACCGCGCACCATCGTCGATATCCATCATGGAGGGCACTGGGTGCTCATTACGACTCGGCGAAGGAACAATGAAAACGGAAAACGACAGAAACGTCCATTTTAGGAAGCGCGCTCACGAGCAGATGCCTCTAGAAAGAGAACATGTCCGTATATAAGACGCTTACCCCAGATAAAAGAAAGGTTCAGTACATTTTTCAACACGAGTGTGGACCACTTTGATTGTGCGCACTTATCAGTTGAATATTCTGACTGTAATTTCATACCGGAACGCAAATTCGTTATTCGATTTATTATTTTAACTCAGAAATGTTTATTGTAATAATTATGAGAGGAAGAGCAATCAGAAAGATTGTTTTAATTTGTGACACATGAAAAAATATACGTAGTATTCAGAATGTGATCGATATGTCGCTTTCACTTTACTCCTCCGATAAAAATATTCTAAAGTATGTAGTACTAAATTTCGATAGATGGATTTCTTTTTTATGAATTAAACCTGAAAAAACGACTATTCTGTTGAAACTCCGATTTTGAATACTCTACTACATTTTCTGTGATACTTCCACCCAGTGGCGGATCTAAGGGGGATATAGCCCCCCTTCTCCATTGGACCTAAACTTTCAACAGATAATATTGAAACTGATAGAATGTATATTTATCCTTTAATATGTATTTGTCTCTTTACACAATAAATAAATTTGGTCACTATTTAATAAATTGTTAATTATGTATTTGATGAATAGATGTATTATATTAGAATACAAAATCGCTACAATATATAATATTATTTAAAATGATATTTCCGATACTATTTCCAATAATATTTATGATATTTCTAATATTTATCAAATTTAGCCTCCCCCCCCCTTGATTATGGTCTAGATCCGACACTGCTTCCACCTTTAATAGACATTTCCTTTAACGCTTATTTTCTCCTAATACATTTGTATTATCACATTGCTTCGACAACGTTTCAGAGAAAGTAAATGTTAAAAGAAACTGTCTGTGTCAGGTCGAAGTAATATAGAAAAAATATTTACGCAATTACAATAACAGAATTATAATACACGATAGCTCGTAATGAAAAGGGTTATTCGTTCTCCTTTTAAGTGAATTCATCGCTCCACCGCTCCTCCCTCCGGGGAATCCCCAAGACACGCAGTGCGGGCGGTGCAGGCGCAGGCGCCAGCGCATGCTCCGAGGGCAAGCCCCCCTTTTCGGGAGTGAATGGAAAGGATGTGGCGGAGATGGAGGCGGTGGCGCTCACCGGGGCCGAACAGCTGACGGAACGGCAAGGGGGAGCGAGGGGGAGAGTAAGAGAACTCGTTTTTTTTGTCTCCGTCCTCCTACCCTCCCTCAACCACCCTCACTATCATTATCCATACCCTTTCCCAGAGATGCCCCCTCGCTCGGGGACTTCCGTAAAGAAGGGAAAGGGCGTCGACGACGTACGGATCGATTGACGAAGCGAACGCGAGGAGGATGGAAATTCCCCAGACTGCTGGAGCGGTATCGTCACCCTCGGCGGTCCTTTCCCTCGTGTACGTGGACACGCGCCACAGGGAGATGAAAGGGAAATCGTTCCTACCCACAACACAAACAATATCACTCTGGCCATATTTTTTTTTTCTAATGTCTACAGAACAAAACCAAATATCTGTTCACGTTGTTCTTGACCACTAGTATTACAGCAGTATTATCTAGAGGAATTGTTCAAAATAAAACACTACATAACTCATATTGATATTTTTTATATTTAAATAGTTTTCTTTTCTTAGTTCAGTTTCTTTGTTTAATTTCTGTAAATATATTTATTATGATCATCAAAACACGACTGAATGATATATTCAGGAAATGATTAAGAAAAAGGCATTTACAACCAATGCACATGAGATCTAAAAATAACGGACGTATTTTGAATTTAATACAGATTATTTGAATTGTCTGAAATATTCAACAACGCACGATTATTAAAAATGTTCACAAGTGACAAAATGACCTACACTACGTTAGTATCTACAAGCTTTCAAACGATTGTGTAAGAGAACTTAAAAAACAAAGAATAAAGAGGCATGTACGTATAGGTAATGGTTACTTCTTGCTCAAATTCTTCAAGTATGACCCGCATGGTTTCATTGTTTGCGCAAATTGCAATATCCATGGTCATACATATGTTCTCCAACCTCATTACAACTTCGGTTACATCCGAAGTAATTACACTCTTCTCACCATCACGGAGTAATGATGAAATTAAATGTAAAATACAAGAACACATCAGTTAGATTGGGATTGATTGTTGACGTTATGATAATAACTTAACTGTCTTTCACACTCGTAGAGGTATTTATTCCTCCTCATTTACAAATTACATATCAATTAAGTTTATCACTATTATTATTATTATTATAAAAACATCTTATTTTTCATCAGTTAGTGTTATTATTATCAATTTCAGATGTTAATGATTTAAGATATTAAGTGTCCAATACGTCACAACTAAAATATATTTATCACACATTAACTTAGCCTAAAGTCTATAAAGCATATTATAAATCCAAATTTTTCACGAAACACATGTCGAGGAAACCATTATTTCTTGAGAAGAACCAAAGCGTACACAGAAGAATATGTGAACGGAAATAAGAAAATTCAAAGTACAAAATGATGCTTTCTCGATCTGATTTATTTTATTGATTACAGTTGACAATATCGTTTCCAATTATATCGATCCTACAAATCCTATAAATCAATCGTAGAGTAGAGAGTTTTGAGCGTTCAAAAGACATAAAAACGGCTTAACTTCGAGAAAATATATTTTTTTGAACTGGTTATTACTTGCACTGGAAAATGTAGGTCGCCCATGGCGAATGGAATGGGCAGTTTCGGAAACACTAAGTCATCAAATACGAGTATCACATGAAATTTTCTACGAACAAAGCTTAGTCTCACATATATTAAGTATTTAAGACTTTGATATAAAATTCGTTTAAAATATACTGTATTTCACAGTAAATGCAATTTTAAATGACTAACCTTTCGTTGCACATCTAAAAAGAAACTACATAAAAAATAAATAAAATGTACTTAAACATAATCTCTTAAATATAACACGAATAAAATGTACTCATATTCCACGTAAATTAGATACTCTATTTTAAGAGAAACACACTATCTAAACACTCCAAAGACCGGAATTGGCATGGCGGAAGGGAATGACGATATCATAAGCTGACTAGAAATAAAACTCCATTTCACATGCTACGAATGCAATTGTTTTTCCTTCACGCTTTGATTCATTCGTCTGTTGTTGAAGAAACTACTTCGTTTCTGAGCATGCATTACACTCCCACGCACATACGATCACCCGACATAAAACGATCGTATTGAAAATACGTCCGACTTAAGACAATTCCTCAATACCTAAATAATTGTGGATATATAGTTAAGTTACGGATATAATTCCATAAGATAAATAATAATTAACTTAGATAACTAGCTTCGGAGGGCCACACTGAGCTTGTGTAAGAAACAATCTCGACATAAATCGCGGAATGTCATTTTCAACCCACACTTCAGGTGCCTTCTCCCACAAGCGCCCTACGACGCACTACTACGGTTGGCCCACTGCCAAAGAATCCGACCCCATCCCAACATCTGTGGGAGGACCTGTTCCTCCATCCATCGCCACCACACGAAAACGAAGCATACTCATGGCATGCTCGCAGTGGACGCTGATGGCCGAGTCAGGGAACTACTACATGGATTTCGGATAAGTAAAATTCAGTAATGCTAAGAGAATATTAACACTGAGAAAATAACTCAATCATATACTTCATTTTCTATGACTATGCTTTTTTTAAGACTACTTATTACCATTATCACAACTTCAAGCATTTTCGCAAAAGAAGTGTTTTTTGTTGTTGTTGTTTTTGTATATGGTATTTACGTAGATAAATTACCCCACACGTGACCACGTGTTTTACTTATTTTATTATAGCTTATTCTTTATTTTCTTTTATCTTATTTCTGATGAATTGATGTCTCTATTCGTTCCTTGTTATGCACTTTATACATGTTTATGTATCATGTATATGTATTCTCTCTTTATAGGCGACTCTACTTTCCTGTTTCTTATACTCCATCACTAAGCTATGATCAATAGAATATTAATAACAAAATTATTTTCATAATAGTAATAACGTCAAATTTTCAAGGAAGATTTGAAAAAGTTTCCGAATCATTTATGTTCAGCAAATCGTGACTAATACAAAATACTTCATATATTTGAAGTAAAAAATTAAAAACATGAATATACTTCACATAAAACTTGAACCAAAACTCCTCAGCAAAGTAGGACAAAAATTCATCTCCCATAACGCTAGTCCACTATACGACTACAATTCATTACGAGTAGCAGAAGTCCATTTTTCGAACGAAATGAGTGTACACGTGTGCGAGAGAGGGATGTCTAACTCGTGCCACCAGACGGAGAAAGAAGTTGTGCCGAGAGAGGTAGAGGAGAGAGAGGGAAGCCGGAGTGAGAAAGATATCTCGAGAGAAAAGGACACGCAGTTACCCGGCGTGCACCGCGCGCGAAGCGGGGATTTTCCGCGCGTGCCGGCGCGACCGATGAGGAGGAGGAGGAGGAGGAGNGAGGAGGAGGCGACGAGGCGCAGGGTCCAGAGATGAAGCGAACGAATCAGTGGCGATGATGGCGTGGCGTTGGTGGCAGATGGAAAACAAGAAACACGCCAACGACTATATGTAGCACCGCCGGACAAATCGAGTACATAATTTTTACGGAATATAAATACTATGAATTGACATTATTCTGGTCCACTATCACATTTCAATTTGAATATTATGAATAATAATAATAATAATAATATTTATTTACTGCAAATGGGCAGATCTTACCCGGTGGCAGAGTACAAGGAAATGCAATACAAAAAATACAAAAATACATATAACAGACAACTGAATTAAAAAATCGTTAAATAAATCATTAAACTATACGATTCAAGTAATATTAAAGAATTAAATATTTAAAAATCATTTTACCCTGAAAGATCTAAATAATTAATAAAAAAAACTTATTGCACATTTTATTTCACTGATGACACAAACACTCAATTTACTCCTTTCGTCCACTTCGCTTCACATTTCCCTTCCTACCTCTTCTAAATCACTTATTTCCCTCGTATCACTTCACTTCACTACCCACTATTACTCCACTAGCTTCCCATCCGCATTAACGTACCCTTCCTCCAGAACTTCACTAATCCTTTTAATTTGTCTGCTACCCTTTTCTTAGAGCTTTTTTGAATTTAAGAGAGGTTGCTGAGCCAAATAGCGCTCCCACAATATCCGCAGGCAAATTGTTCCAGTCCCTAATTGATCTATTGAGAAACGAGTTTTTCCTACGTCTGTTCTTTGTTTCCTTTCACGAATTTTGAAAAAGTGATCTTGTCTACCCAATCTAGTCGGTGTTTTCTAAACGCTCTTTGACATCCCGCCACGCTGGTTCGTTTTTAAGTGTACTGAACAGACATTCCAAGCGCGTTCTTTTTCTACGAATTTGGAGAATTCTATTTTTATGTAATTATTCGCATCATTACCCATGTTTATGAATTTAATCGCATTTTTTCTGAAATTTTTCTAATTCTTCTATTTGATATTTTCTATAAGGAACCCATCTTGCCGATGCATATTCCAGTCGAGGCGTAACAAGGGTGGTGTATGCTAACTCTTTTGTTGTCGGATTACTGCCTTTCTTTAAAATTAGTTTAATGAAATTTAGAGACTTCCGAGCTTTTTGTACAACACTGTTAACCTGATCAGACCACTAAGTTATTCTTAAACATATATTTACATGAATTTACTTCCGGCATTGGATACTGATTTCATAAGTCCAATTTTGCCTTAAGCGGGTACGAGTGAAACATATAGCTTTACTCTTCTCTGAATTTTTTTTCATTTGATTTATAGTTACCCATTTGTGGATTTCATCAAGGTCTCCTTGCAATGTTATCCTGTCTTCCGGGTTGTTTATTCTTCGATAAATTATACAGTCATCCGCAAATAATTTAATATTTGAACTTATTTTCTCAGGCAGGTCGTTGATAAATGCTGTAAATAGTAAAGGTCCGAGAACGCTACCTTGTGCCATTCCTGATGTGACGTCTACTTTTTCTGATAACATTTCCGAAACCCTAACCCTTTGCTTCCGATTATGTAGAAATTCACGGATCCACTCTACTACCCTTCTATCTATGCTAGTATTTGATATTTTCCGAATTAATAAAGTATGAGGTACTAAATCAAACGCTTTTGAAAAATCTATGACGACTGCATCTATGCTCTATCCCTTGTCTAACGTGTCTGCGATGTCCTGACATAACGATATTTTTGACTTTCGCACAAGTACCCCGGTCGGAACCCATGTTGTTTGTCATGTAATAGTGCCATTTTACTCCACTCTTCTTTTAAATAATTTGCTATTAAGTGTTCTACTATCTTACATACAACCGATGTTAATTTCACAGGTCTGTAATTTGATACTGAAGTTTTACTACCTGATTTGTGTATCGGAACTATGATCGCATTCCTCCAGTCTTGTGGTATTTGCATATTATTAATTGAGATTTCAAAAATGCGAGTTAGATATGATACTATCGCTTCCCCTCCTAACTTTAAAACATCTGTGGTCTGACCCTACCGATTTTTATTCTTTAAGTTTCTCAGACGTTTTCTGGCGTGACCCGCCCTGACTCTAAAGGAATTATATTCTAAGTAACATTCTATCATTGTGACTTCAGAATTATCACTAAACACTGACACGAAGTATTTATTGAATAGATTAGCTTTATCTTCAGGTTTGCATACTATTGAATTGTTATTTTCCGAATCTTTCAAAAAAGGCACTTCTTCTTTTCTTCCCCTAAGATTTCTGGAATATCGGCAAAACCTCTGTTTACCGTCCTTTTCCCTGCCTAAAATACCACTAAGAAACTTATTTCGAGCTAATATTTTTTCCTTATTTAATTCTTTAGATAAACTTTTGAATTTACTTTGTAGTGTTGCGTTCACCTTGCGTTGCGCCCCAACCCTTCTTCCTTTTCTTTTAAGTTTCCTAATTTTTGGGGTGTAATATTCTGGATCTGAGTTCGATTTAATTGTTTTGATTGGAACGAATAGTTTTGTTGCGTTCGTGATTAACAATTTAAAATTTGTCCATATTTCTTCAATGTTCTCCCCTTCTAACGACCACTTCTTGTAATTATAATATAAAAATTCTTGAATTGCAATTATGTTCGCTTTCCCGCATTGAAATATTTTCCTAGTCACCGTGGAATTTTGTTTTAAGTGAGTTGCCCATTGTAATTCTAGTAGAACTGCTTTGTGGCCACTTATTCCTGGTATTACCGGGGATGAGAGAAATAAATCATCGGGCTTAACGAGGAAAGCATCCAGTATAGCTTCTCCCCCAGTCGGCGTTGGTGTTACCTATGTTAACCCCCCTTCCCATACCATGTCGTTCGCTAATAACTGTGTATCACCCCCTCGAATCAACTTTTCCTTCCCATCTTACTTCTGGAAAGTTTAGT
>NNCF01126114.1:267425-284482 GCA_002313205.1 Laupala kohalensis
GATCGTACAAGTGTAATAAAGTGTCGAACTGTAACATTTTATTTCTGATACTTCTACAATTTACCTGCAGCAGCAGCAAAAGACCTCCATCGGGCCCAAAGAACCCGTCTTACCTTATCGGTGGTATTGAAATGTATTCCCATCGTCGACGTCGAAAGGCTTTGAATTTCCCTGTTGTCACCGGAACATTGTCCCTAGACGGCATCACCTCTTCCCTCTCCACTGTCACCGCATCCCTCGCCCCCGCAGTCGCGTCACCCCTCACCGTCACCGCCGCCTCCAACGTCACCGTCACCATCACCATCACCGCCACCAGGAATTTGGATCCACAGTCTTTACGTCCAATATTTCCGCTACAGTTTCAAATGATTTTGAAATATATGAAATTCGCCTCCAATGAGTGCCTTGTCTCATTAGCACGCTGCTAATGTATTTTTTCTTCGCCGTAAGAGTTAAGTCATACATCTGCCCCATAATATAATCATTGTTGAGATGTCTTATTTCATTTGTCCCTACGTGAGTGATAACTGTCTTTGGATTTCCCATTTCTCTATTTTCAATGACTTACCGCAATTGCTAAATTCGAAACACTTCACATCCATCTTTTCGTCTTCCTCTCCCGCGTGTCTGATTAGAGAATCACCGAGTACTAAGCAATCCTTCGTCGTTTCTAAGCTCTTAATTTGTTCATGGAGTACCAGTCATTTTTTGGTAAACTTTGTGTCAAATAAAAATTGTGATGAAACTTCGTATTTATTGTTAAAAAGTGTGTCCCTAGGCGTTATTGTTTTTTGTTCGAATTATGGGGTCAGGTAGTATTGATAGGTACCAGCCATCGATTGATAGCCACTGTACTATAAAACATATTAATCCGGTACGATAGTATGGTATTACATCCGTAAGTGATTGTCACTAACAATTTGGGAAATTCTTTCGAGTGAATTAAACATTGTTATGGTATAATAATAATAATAAATTTATTGTCAAAAAACAGTACAGACGGCGTATGACCACGTGGAGGACAATAAACTAATTTACTCTCCGGAAGCAAGCAAGGGACCATCCCATTAATTCCAATCAAGGGCCCTAAGGCAGAGGCGGATTCAAAAATTTCAGCAAAAGTTCCTAGATAAGATAAAAAGTTAGCTGCGATTTATAATACATATATAATGTCAATATGTTTGTAATTTAACGCAAATATGTTTGTAAATTTACATGTACAAGTTATTATCGAACTATAGATTATTCTGAGTATAGTGTTTAAAAATCATAAGAGTTGAAAAAACACTAAATTCACGATTTATTGTTACAATAAACACGCCCCTAGACAAAGACTAGAGAACCTGTATAAGAAATCCGCCTCTACCCGAAGGAAAAACGGAGAAAAACCCGGGCCAGGATGGGGCTACAGAATTAATGTACACAACCGTGCCAAAGTTGAGTACACATAAAACTAAATTAATATGAGTCATACGGCAACACAACCATGCAAGAAAAGTTTTTGAAATTGTTATAAGTTATTTAAAAAGTGCTACAGCAATGGCGTGATAAAGTTGAAGACGCATTTAACTTTTATTAAAATCAATAAATTCTTTTACAGTGTAGAAGCACTGGTGCAGGAGGTAGTTCTTAACCGCGGGTTTGAAGATATTCAATTTCATAAGGTCTTTTATATTCTTGGGCAGGGAATTATATAGAACGATTCCCGAATGATACGGTCCTTTTTGGCAAAGAGTGGTTGACACTGTAGGCCGATGAATATTCTTGCTATTGCGAGTATTGTGTTCGTGAACGAGACTGTTTCGTATAAAGCAAGGGTGGTGCTTCAGTAATTCGGTCTTAACAAACAAGACCGTTTCATAAATATAAATGCAGGGAAGTGTTAAGATATTTAATTCCTTGAATAAAGGTTTACAAGAGTTTCGGGGGTGAGATTGACAAATTATCCGAACTATCCTATTCTGAATTCTGAAAGTTTGAATACTCTCACCGGAATTACCCCAGAAGGTAATGCCGTAACGTAAATGGGAGTACACGTTTGCAAAATATACGCAACGGGAAATACGTGGACTAACTGCGTTAACTAAGTTTCGGAATGCGTAACACAATTTGCTTAATTGGGAATTAAGATTGTCAACGTGACAATTCCATTTGAGGTTGTCTTGAATATGGATACCTAAGAATTTTGTATTCGTAACAGTTTTTAATTGTGTTCCGTTTAAAGAAAGAGAAACATGGGGTAAAGATTTTGTATTACTATTGTGAAATGACATAGACACTGTTTTGTCAGTGTTGAGTTCATATAAATTCAGTTACATATTATGATGTTCTGAGTGTTTTCAGTTTTAGCGCATTCGCTACATCCCGTTACCAGATATAATAAGATACCGAAGTCACAGTAGCTAACAACTCCCGCATTATATTCTTTTGAAGTGTACAACAAAACATGTGTTATGCTTTAATTATACTCCCTTCAAGTGTTGTTGAGAAAACAAATGAAAACCACGCCGCATTACAAGGCAAAGAACGAGATATCATTCGAATGACTGTAGATTTGTTTGATATAAGATTTGTATAAGATGACAAATGTTGCTGGAGGACCTCACGAAGGAAATATCAGGAAAATGAATTGAAAGGAATGCAAAAGATAAATTGGAGAATAAGTATAATTACTCCGTTAATACTCTAATTTATTGTTTCATTCTACTCTTCCGACGTTTCGAAAGATTTGGAGGGCACAAGGATGGGTAAGATGATCATGAATCGGTATGTTAGAATAATAGGAATGTTTAAATACGTAAGGGCATGCAGTACCATTAACATTATGTTCTTCACGACATATTATGGCAATTACTTTTTACTTAATCACATTATGGAAACGTCTAATTCAAAGGTTTACGAGATACCATCACGACAAACTTCCTCCACCTAGTCTAACACTTCCTGTATTTGTCTAACCACTTCCGGCCACTGAAAAATACCATTTTAAAAAGACAAAGTGAAAGAAAATTCCGGCCATTGAAAAATACCATTTAAAAAATAAAAATTGAACGAAAATTCCACCAACTACGTTATTTTTAATACTTTTTAAATATATGAGAAGATACACAAATATTGGAAAACAATTTCAATTACACAAATTATGTATCTAAACTGCGTGATTATAAATCCATGTTGAAATCGATAAGGGACGACACAAGTGTGACAAGGAGAAGAGAGGTATCGTTCTCCAAGAGATAACGTTAGGAGAAGTGGAAGCCGAGAACATGACCACCAATACACGTCTGCCGTAGCCACCGTATGTCACTACCAGCAAAGTCCCCTGCATTCCGGAATAACAAACAAACCGCAGCGCGCGGTCGAGACGTCATGTTCCCAGTTTAAATGGAAAAGAAACATCCTGGATAAAAATAATTGTACCTCTTCAAACATTTTTAGCACCACGTTACTAAGATTCGAAGAAATTGCTATAGAATTCCGTGTACTCTGTTGCCTGATTCTCAAAAACTTTTATAAATAATTGGGATAAGTTAAAAACTTTGCTGAAATAGATTTCGAACCAATTTCATTGACACAGCCATTTGAGTAGTTTTACTGAAGAAAAGCACTGAAATAAAGAAGGAAAATCAATTCTTGTTAGTCAGCAAAGTCAACTATGTAACAATAGAGGAAGAGAGAGTTTAGAAATAATTCAGGTACTCGAAACACAGGTATTTGATTTTCGAACGGTAACAGCCGGAGATATTTTACAATTGGAAAAAATGAAAGAAAGAGTTCCTAGAGAATTTCTAAAACAAAAGAGCCATCACATTAATAAAACAATTTTTCATCGAAGGTTAAAATAATCACTAGAACTCTACAAATTAACATGTGCAGTAGATAATCGAATATCCAATTTGTTGAAAGTGGATCTGGACATCTATAATAAACCGAAAATGTTGCTTCATGTAAATAAAAAGCGTTGCCCAACAATAAATGTCACTGTGTCTGTCAGGAGACAAAGCAAAGTTTATTTTTCACTCTTGGAAATAAACCAATGAGTTCGTACGTTCGTTAAAATAAACTTACTATAAAGAAGCAACGTTAAAGAACAAACTTAGGAAGTTTACTACTCTCAAGTAGACAAACAAATGATTTTACACGATATTAAATCTCCACATGGTAAGTATTCTTTGGCACTCCACAATTCTATTTACAACAAAACATCCGGCACTTTGTCATCATAACAAAGGTTAAAACTACAGACAGGTGTTGGTAGTCCTGAGGTGTGTCAACACTGTTATCGTGAAAGAGTGGATGGATTGTACTCGCTGGGCCAGTGCCATGGGAATCGTACCGAGTCTTGAGACGAATCGAGTGATATTCCATGCAGAGCACGCATGCTTCGACTGTCCTGTAAACAAGCTCAGTCAAAACACTTCATCACGTTGCGCTGCCATAACCGGCATCGGTGAGTGAAAGGGAGTGCAGCGAGGTATCCGATGGAAATGTACTGAAAGCAAAGGGCGCAGAAGGGTCCAGTGGGGTAGGGAAGGGAATAGCGGAAAATTCCGTAGCGGTGTGCGATGGGGGAACCGGAATCGGAGGGGAGGTGGAGACTTGAATGAAGGGGAGACCCCCTCCCCTCATCGCCACTACCACCACGAGGGAGTGGAAAAGTACCGAAAGCTGTTACACAACTTAATAAATTGTGGCACGCACGGAAACTTCAATATTCAAGGATAGTAGCATACTAACTGATGATGTAAAACAGGCAGCGGCTAATACTATACTGACAACAATAACATACTTTGTGATGATAAAATTAACCTTTGTGATGTTAAGACAATGACTGAAATTAACAGTCGAAATTTGTGTGGGTGGAAACAAAATATTCGTTTGCTTACAAGATCATTTAAAGTATTACAATAAATAATTTATTGCAAAAAAAAGTTAGTAATCAATAAGTTTATGAATTGTCCCACTTGATAATTACTCCTATGAATTATTATTCAAACGTTAAATTTTAACATTCACCAATGAATTCGGATAGGAAAGAAATAATTAAATAATTATTTTTGATAAGTTGACATTGTATAAGTATGACAAATATACTTAAACTATACATTTGAACATCCAATGTCAGCTTTAATAAACGTTATTGAAACAAAGCTTGTTTCACGTCAGAATTACAACAATACGACCACCACAATTTGCTCCCAAGTAATTTTTTTTTAAGGGGAGAAAAATGTACTGTGAACAAAGTTTATTGAAAATATTTCACTGGACCTGTTGCTCTTAAAAAGGAACAAAATTTCAAATCAACGTTCTGCCAATTACACTCCAAATTTAAGAAATAGCACAACATATTTATATAAACGTCTTAAATACAAGTTCTCTTCTTTATAATTTGGAATAAAGGATGTTCGTCCAGGTATTTCAGTATGTCAATTACTAAAAAAGTATATATCTTTTACATTCATCTGCACAAATAAATCTCACCAATTTCACCTTAGAGGAAAAAGAAATTAATGTAAGAAGTGTAATTACTTTAGATAATAAAGACTGCTTTAAACTAATATTTAAGAATAAGGTGGTTAACATTTCAATAAATTTCTTCATATATTCTTTTTATTTAATTAACCCAAACATATGAAATTTTCAAGAAATTTTATGTCGTACAAGACAAGTCTGGGAATATACCAATTCTGAAACTTTGTACTATGTTTCTAAAGACGTGTGCATATTTATTCTTCTAAGATACCTCGACTTTTTCAATCGATAATTGAAACATCATCAGAGGGAAAACTGATGGATTCTCCACGTGGAGCAATGAAATCATGTTTACGATACGAACATGTCCATTCTTACATTCCTGCAATTCGGAGCGAAGAGAAACTAAGTACTTCAAGATCAAGGACAGAACATTAGTGTGGTTGAAAGTCGTGCAGAAGCAAAGCGTACAATGCCTCCCGACTCTTATATGACATCATCGAGTATGCTCTCAGCTCATCCCACGCTCTTTGATGTTACACTAGCAAGTGGTTTCGTTTTGATTTCTCACTTATTGTCATAACATCACTCGATAGTTTCAAAGAAAAATATTTTATACAAGTTACTAGAAATAAAAAAGCAAGGGAAAGAGGAGAAAATGAGGAAAAAGGGAGAAAGTATAGACGAGAGGAATTCGCTTGATCATAATAAAATCCTTTCCGCTATCCTTTCAAAGGAGACATTTACTACAAATGCTCCAACTACTACACCCCTGAAATTACTTATACAATGTCAATTTATCAAAAATAATTACTTAATTATTTCTTTCCTATCCGAATTCATTGGTGAATGTTAAAATTTAAAATTTGAGTAATAATTCATAGGAGTAATTATCAAGTGGGACAATTCATAAACTTATTGATTACTAACTTTTTTTTGCAATAAATTATTTATTCGTAAAATATAAATAATTAAATATAATTTAAGTCTATCAATACTAATGAACATTAGGTCATGGTTTTACTCGAACACTCTATTTTCCTTTCTTTCCAAATTGAAACACCTCCATTTTATTTGATATATATAAAACAATATAGTGGGTAATCCATAAGCATTGCCGTCTCGTTAATGTACACTTTGATTCACACAAAATCAGACTACTCATATTTTACTTGCTTCCTACTTTGATATCCCATCAAATTCCACAAACCAGCATAGAAATTATGCATCTCCGTTCCACGAAGATTCGCCACTCGCCCGTCCTCCTCCGCTTTGACCTTGAACGTGTTGCAGCTGTTCCTCTAGCGGCAGCGTCTTCGAAAAACCTGCTACCCCCTCCCTTCGACGCCTCATCCCCCACGACCGTAGGACCGTGCCTCCAACCGCGCCTGCAAACATCCTTGACGTCCCGCTTCCACACATTATTCAGCGCCGCCACGCCTCTTTGCCCCGCCCCCTTTCCCGCTGTCGCACTCCGCCGTCTCCCTCCTGGTCAGGCTCGCTGTATCTCGCTAAATCTCGAGGATAAGAAGATTCTCGTCCCGGGTTCGAGACGCAAGAGCGTCATTTTCATCTTCACGAGTTCACAAACGACAGAGGATTTGTAACTATTCGACAGAGAAAAATCCCAAGCAAGACAAAACTTTAGCAAGCATGGAATAAATATTATCATTACTTCTTAAAATCTGCTGTGAAAATAACTGAAATTATTTTTGTTACTTCTGGTAAGGAGTAAACGGAATTCGATTTAAAATCAAATCTTTTTGACATTTCTTTCCCGTTTTTTATTTTCCTTTTCGGCGAGAACTCATGCGACCAAATGTCGGCCGTATTCAAACCCTAACAATGCCGCAGTATGGCGTTGGTGGTATTCCTCCTCCCATCTCAATACCACCAAATCTCTGGAATCTCGAATGAACCCACAACAAACAGCAGAGCTCATGCAAATTCCTTTCCAGCAACACAAAAGAGCACTGTTTTTTCCGTGGGTAAACATTTTTGTTCTCTCCACCAAAAGCAAACCAATTAAGACGCGAGGTATTACATAAAAGTCAGTATTCCAGTAGTTTCTTGGGAGTATTCAGACATAAGAGCAAATCTACCGACTTACATGAGCAGCAGAGCATTTAGTTTTTTAATTGCTCTTTCCGTCTTTCACGCTTCAAGGCAAATAGTTGAGGTGAAAACTCTTCCTCTTGTTCACCATCCAGGATAAAAACAAACAAAACACCATTTGAGAAGGAGGAATGATAAATGGAATGCTCCTAAAGACATTACAAAACATAGCTAAGAACATTTAGTAAAATGAAGGGAAAGAGCGTATATTTGGCCAAGTCCGCAAGGCACCAATCCGGCATTCGCGTGGGTTGATACATAAAACTTTCCATCGGAACAGGTTATAGACACCGAACACGACACGAGCCATGAAACTGCTGCAGTCTTACATCCTAACGAATATGATAACCAGATGATTATCGGAATAATGAAAGGTGATAAATATTTATTTTCAAATTTTTTTTTCCAAATTAAGAATGCAGTTTCGTGACATTTCCATTTTTCTTCATTTAAAAAATGCTTAAATTTTTGCATTAATTTAATCTAGAATATGATTCCTCATGTTCGTCCCACATTCCGGAAAGTAAAAAAAAGTTACTTAAATGTTGCGGTCACCATGAAATCTAAAACCGATCTGAGTCAACATTATTGAAGCTAATTCCTATTCAGTACATCACCACAAAATAAAACGGAAGATACATGACTAGCGATCTGGCACGTGAATGCTCCTGAAGAGCATGTTCATTCTTGGACGCGCCCTCTTCTGACGTCATCAACCTCTTCGTCTGACGTCATTGTCCTTGCCAATTACACCATTGTTGATGCATACACATTCTTACTACTTCGCTCTCTCGTATGTGCTCTGAAGTAGTGTTCGAACTCAAATCTCTATTACGCTCATGATCACACAGGAATAAAATCATCTCCCAGTTAGTTAAGTATCATTAGTATGAAATGTAAGAAGAAGTGGGGAAACTCGCTAATCACATAACGCTATTTGATTAGCAAGGTTTTCATCTATAGTGGTAGTGTGTCTTTATACCACACTTACTCGAAACATAAAGATAATAGATTGTGCTGATAAAGCAAATATGATACACAAACTGATAAATAATTTGGAGTGATCCTCTCGACTTTTTCTTAAATATTTCGATAAATTTCATTAAAGAAATATGCGTTTTATCATTTTTCAGTACGGTAATCAATCAACAAAGTTTCATAGTATAAATACATATTAGTATTATCAAACACTACGATCAATTGTTTTGTTTTCAGTTTTCAGGAAGATAAGCATTTTAAGCGATTTCATACGGCGTGCCTGATGATATAATACCACTTACAGATAACGTTTACATATTTTTAAAACTACTCGGACAAAAAGCTTGCATAATACTATTTACTATTCTTTCCGTATACGAGTACATTACATGTGCAATGCCGTATCTGCCGAAATACGTCCATGGCTGTTTACGTAGTTTAAAATAAAATAAAAATTGAGTACATCGAAAGTAAGCTGTCAGTAAGCAAGCGAATCATTGTTGTCAGAAATTCATCAAACCGCCATTCAGTTGTCAGCAATCAATCAAACGACAATCGGGTCATTAGCCGCTATATCTGTTCTCCTTCGTACTCTACCTCTAGAATTAATGCCGCACGATATCTAGACACATATTTCACAAACCATTCCCTCCCATATGACATATGTAGAGTGTACCTTCTAATCTGAGTTATCTTGTCATATGGACGACACGAACGACGAGTAAACACCTAAACTTCCAGTTATTCCACTATACTCCCCACTTGATCACAAAATATGAAAGACAAAACAAATTCCTCAGGGAACCAAGAAATAACTTTTCTTTTAAACAATCAGACCAAAATAAATTACTCAGTCCTATTCCTTTGGAATTTTTTTCTTCTGAAAACAATAATTCATTAAATTTTTTTTTCAATTTAATTAGATCAACATTCGCTTTAAGTGGTATTTTCATTAAAATTATTGCATAAAATATTTAAAAAAAGTAATGGTATTCATTCGTGAATAAAAGTTACGATTTTGGTTGAACAGTGAAGTTATTCACGGCCATTTCTCTCAACACAACCCATCGCATAATCTGAATGTATATTAAAAATCGACGAATTTTTAATAAATACTCGTACGTAGAATGTTTGATAAACGGTCGAATCATACTGTTCGACTTCGTCGATAATTTCGACACATCCATTCTAATTTCAAAATCACGAAATCCTTATTTTTAACGTCGAAAGGTTATGAAATTCCTCAGCAGATATATATCTAAAATGGTACAATAACAGTTTATTTCAACATTTTTTAAAACTTCGGTAAGAAATGGGAATTAACAGTCCAAAAATACAAATTTCAAGAACAGAATTTCTTCATCAAACCAAACCACAAAGTCTATGACACTTTTTCAACAAGTCACTGAGAATAGTACGGGCGTTATTTACCTTTCGTAACAGACTCATTATTTGTTATGTATTTCCGCAGTGGCACATCTATCTTCCTTGTTCCACCAAGCATGATTCATCCCCGAAGGTCGTATGACCTTAATGAGGGACCCAGGTGAATGACTAGCCTTCATCTCAGGAATTACGGTTGAAATTCTCGACGTTTTGAGATGGATAATTATCTATTAGATGTGGTTCTATTTTATTTTAATGAATGTTTTATAGCTCTTATGAAGAAGAAACAATGGACTGGTGTATCAAGAAAACGTAATTTGACTATTCATCTTGAGTTAAGAATTTCCTCCATCTGATTTCCAGTACTGTTACGAACTATTCGTGAAACACAGGAAAGTTAAGCATAAAATTGAGCATGTTGAAGAATGCAACGGGAAAAGACGAACCTCTAATTCTTTACCGATGTGATTGCACGCGTGGTCCTTGGGGATCCCCGCCCGGGGGCAAAAGTCTCCTCTAGATCTGCACACCAAAATCCAAAATACCGAACTGAATAATAATACTGTACTGAAATACAAACTAAATCTGTCCATCATAGACAAATTTAATAACGGCTCGGTATTAAAAATAGCGGAGGCGTATTTACATTTAAGTCACTTAATATTATGATCAATATAATATCACTCATTTCTGCACACAATTCGTACAACAAATATTTGTTTCGCAATTCTTTATATCGACTCTCTTAGACATGCGTAAATAAATATTTACTCCTGTGTGAAGTAAATGTTGACCAATGGGATTCTTCGTGGATGCTTTGAGTAGGCTCGAGAAAATAGAATCACTAGAGTACCACTAAAATTATACATATGACCTCGATACTATAAGAACAACATACGAAATAACTCACACTATTAATCATCTCCATTTAATCAAGGTAGGATGTTAGTCGACTGATGCAAGATCAGGCAAGAGCATTCAGGATGGATGTTTCCACGGTGTCCACAACTCACATGAATAACTTTCACTACCGCTGTACTAACAGACGAGATAACTAAATCTCACTTTCGAAGTTTCACAGAAGGAACCATGACACTTTGAAACCATAACACATTCCTTCAGACACACCTTCATATCCTGGCCCGGGTTTTTCTCCGTTTTTCCTTCTGGTAGAGGCGGATTTATCATACAGGTTCTCTAGGCTTTGTCTAGGGGCGTGTTTATTGTAACAATAAATCGTGAATTTAGTGTTATTTCAATTTTTAAGCACTATACTCAGAATAGATAGTTCGATAATAATTTGTACATGTAAATTTTTTGCGTTAAATTACAAACATATTGACATTCTATTAGTATTATAACTCGCAGCTAACTTTTTATCTTATCTAGGAATTTTTGCTGAATTTTTTGAATCCGCCTCTGCCTTAGGGCCCTTGATCGGAATTGATGGGATGGTCCCTTGCTTGCTTCCGGAGAGTAAATTAGTTTTTTTTCCTCCACGTGGTCATACGCAGTTTGTACTGTTTTTTGACAATAAATTTATATTATATTTATATAATCAAGTCATGTAACTTAACCGAAAATAATGCAATATAGCTGCGTAACACGTATTGTCAACTGCTACGAATTCAGTAATGTGAGCATAAATATAAATAATAGTAAAAAAAAGTCAAACTATCCCTGTACAGGCCCCGATGGTGTCCAAGGAATTCGCGGAGCTCCGCAATTACTTGACCTCGGCACTAGGAGGAGATGATGTGGTCAGTACCTCGCTCCGACCAGTTTGACCCCAGAATAGTTTCTGGTACTCATTTTACGGCAGGCTGAGTATGCCTGGGAGTCAGTCTGGATGTTGAGGTGTGATGAAAAAGTAATTGTGGAGGTCTACCCTCCGCGAACCCCTTGGGCACCTTCGGAGCCTGTTCAGGCATAGCTTGACTTTTAGTTTGGACTACTTTACAATAAACGAATAAATACAGTAGGTTTTATTTTTAGGTTGCATTTTATCTGAGGAAAGTCACACGACTTTGAGTATCCTTTTAAACTTACGAATGATAACCGCTACCAGAACACTAGAAAGAACTGGCAGCTCAACTTTTTAGAAGGTCAAGTCTGTCTCCAAGCTAGTTTTACAACATTAGTTTAACAGGCATGTGTTCGTGTTTAATTCTAAGAAAATTTCAAAATGACTTGTACAGATTTGAAGAATGTAGACCCATTTATGAAATAAATAAATTTTTGAGGAGCCATTATCTGATCTTGGTATATTCTTAGAGAAGGCTATAGTTTATAAGAAGAAGTATACATATGTTTTATGAGTCATTTATTTAATCACTGGCAATATAGGTTTTTTATCAGTAAATATTACGTTTAATTAGCATGTAAAAACTAGATGATACTTATGTGAATTTCTGACGCAATGTATTGCTTGTAAAAGTTTAATGACCAAATAAAATCTTGAATCTGGAGTGATTACGTAGTTTAGAATACCATAATAGGTTTATACGTTTGTAATGTCAAGAATGCGAAAAAAATGAGCAGAAAGTATGATTTTCTCAATGAAGTGAAAGTTGAGATAGAAAACGTTTATTTCATTTCATGAGAAATTTACAAATTCTTGAACTTCTATTGCAGTTAGAATTGGCTAATAGAGAACCTGCTAATCATGAAAAGTGTGTGAAAGTTAGAAGATACATTGTAGTAGTCAAAATATGTACATTTCCAAGTATTCAACTCCAATCCCTGAAAACTCTTTTAAATTGGCAGTTTACCAATGTCGATAATGTTAACCAATTGTGTACACATACGGCGTAGATACGTAAATGTCTACAGACACCAATACACTAATAAAGAAAGGCTATCCTACTTGATTACAAGTACTTGGTACAACACGACTGCATCAACATGACAGGGTAGAGCTTGGGATAGGATATCCGGATGCAGTTAAAAATTACGATAGTACAATTGACAGTACAGTACTAATAAACTGAGTTTTATCTCACGAGGTGGAAGTGGGCAAGATAATTGACAGAATAAGAAGAAAACTTCATCAGCAACATCAGAATGTACCTTGATCAAAGACAAAGAGGTTTATTTATTGAGTTGTTGAAACAGAAAAGAGGAAAAAAGTCTTCATATAACTCACTGATGTATCAAACCCGAAAATTAAAAAAATGCGTATTTTCAATGAAATACATATGAAACGCTACGTGGAACAAGGCAATCATTTCGAGTTTATTTATAGCAGTTCTCCAATAAGCGTTGAAATAGCGTTCCTCTACTGCCCGCCTGCAACACTGAGGAGAGCACAAGACATCATTTAAGAAAAAGAGCTCCACCACGCAACAGCTCGCACGCGACTGATATCGACATGGAATACGCTCTACGAGCAAAAGAAATAGAGCACGAAAGAAAATCATACAGGCAGTACCTATTGGTAGGTTTTTTTTCAAACAACATTTTTAAAAAATATTGTAATTTGACAGCAAACGGAGTTATTAGTCTAATTCAGTTTACACCAAACTTTTGTAGAATGTGTTATCCAACATTAAATGAACAATACAATTTTGACGTTCCGATTGTACATGTGATCAAAAGGAAAGTAGAGGTTATTCTCCAAAAATTAACAAATTATTGATATATCATAAAATCTTCACAAATAGCGTCCAGGTAAGTCAAAGTTTCTCAGCCATGCCAACGGGTTTACGTGCTTTTTTCATATCTATACTAGAAAAAATTCCCATAATTCTGGAAGTAGAAGGATAATACAAATTATAGCACTGCTTGTTGAGGGAATATGATTCGAATTTGTCAAGTGGTTGTATCAAGTTTTGTTTTCACACTGTTTACTCGTAAGCTACTTGAAAGTGAATTGCAAACTTTCATAAATAATGAACTTTTTATATTATATTTAATATTACCACTTTATGCATAATTGAAACAAGAAATATTTGTTATCAACGTCTTTTGAAAAAAATTCGATATCTACTTTTTTATTCCTATCTGCATGTTACTTCACTAGAGTAATCCCTCTTCGTTGGTAAGTGGTGGGTTATTCGTACAGAAAGTTTCGAAAAAATAAAAAGAGAGATAGCCTGCAAAATACCATGTTCAATAAATAAAGTTAATTGAACGTTTGGGTAAATAATAGATTGTTTAAAATTTAAAGTGTTTCATAAAAAAAAGAAAGTTTTTGTTTACAAATATACTTCTTTCGTTATTGTTTCGATAGTACTCTAATTCGGATTTAACACGATTTAAGTATTAAGGGCTCATTAAGGGACTCTTAAGTAGTAAAGTGTTTATGTTATCAAGGACACAATAATTGTACACGGCGTTATCAAGGACACAATAATTGTACGTGAGTCAGTTTGCTAAATCTAAATTGAATTATTTTGTGTTTTAATCTATTATTTATTTTCTCACGTACTCAATGGTAATGTCCCGTTTTATCATGCGATGGTGGTACTCAAACAAGGACCCTGGCGATCTGCATTGGGTAGGAGGAGTTGCTTTTCGCCGGGTTGGAGGGCGGAGGTGGGTGGAAGGACATTGTTGGAGACATCGCTATCACGCGACATTCTTTATGAGGACTCTTCCGCTCCTCACGCAACCTTTCACTCGTAACTGTTTCTCTTACGGATCGATTTTTCTTTTCACGACGCGGGATCTTCGCTTTTAGTCTCATCCAGTCGCTACAGAGGGAAAGTGGGATCGACACTTCTGCAAACACAGTGAGTAATGACTTGAAAGCACTCACGACGACGTAACAATGTCACACAAAAATAAAATTATTCTTTGTTGAGAACTAAATACTTATGACTAATTAAACGAATTAATTTCCCAATATTATCAATAAATTTCTCAAAAATTAAATGAGACAATTTTCAGAGGATTACACAAACAATTACTACAAAACATTTCCAGAATGACACAATTAATCAATGGGCAGTAAAGGTGGGATGTAAAAAATAGTATCTTTAAAATCATATAAACAATGCACTTTCCAGTTGAAATTTAAAAAAGTAATCTACATTTAGGATGAAGTTATAAGGAAGAAAATCGGCATGGCAATTGAGTTGCGAAATAATGCTTTTTTTAAAAATTCCTTAAAAATCAACATGTCTAATCGTCTTCCAGTGTTTACAGGGGAAAAAATGGAATTGATTCTGTCACAAAGTGTACTTTGCATCATTTGCTTTTGCTAATACTCCACGAATTCACTGATAGAGATTGTGTAAAAAAAATTGCTTTAATTTTTTAAATAAACGGTGACACCCAGCAGCCGAATCAATGAAAGCTCCAAAATGACATGTCAGTTGGCTTTTATTTTAGAAAACTGAAAGATCCACTTTCTAAATTCAAGTTACAGATACACTTTTTCTCATTAATCTAAAGAGCTCGCAAATAAACCTTTCGATGACCTTCATTTGTCGGGTAAATTTAGGATATGGAAACCCTCTCAAAGAAATTTCAATATATTCAACATTCTACGCAATCAAGAACAATATACATAACGCCAACTCTTCACAATAAAAGATAAAAATGAAAAATATTCTCGTCCAGTATCGTATGAATAATAACGACCTTGTAAGTAGACTAAAGTTTTATTTCAATTCCCAGGGCCGTTTAAAGCATTACTGTATTGAAAGACAGAAGCACAAGATACTAAAATCGAAAGTGAAATTCTTTCGATTTCATTTTTGTACTTAAATAAACATTATAAAAAAAAAGATATTCACTTTCTAAACTCTGGTTCATTTATGGAGTATGGTGTTTCAAGCAAATCCATAGTCAGTTCATTATAGTTTTAATATTTGAATCAACTGTGCAAATTAAAAGATTTTTTTAATTAAAAAATCCCCATTCTTTTTATCGTGAGCTAGGGGAATTGTTCCTCTTCATCCCTTTGCCCGTTTCCGTGCCACTATATCAGCCAGGGGCGTAGATTACGTACAGGGAGAGGGACTCGAGGTCAAATCCTCATTCCCCCTCCCCCTACAATCACACACACCAAAACCAACCAACCAATCAATCAATAATATCTTTTAAAATACGAAAATGTTGAAAGTGAATGAAAATAAAATATAACTAATAAAGTTCAACCATTGGTCTGAACAGATACATTTTATTTTACCATACATTTTAAACAGACACATTCAATTCCCTCATGCTCTGAATAAATATAACCAACAATATCGAAATCAAATTATCAGTTTAGACAAACCAACACCACCTAAAAACGTTCCAAACAGTCAGGAAGCAAACAAGGGTATAAAACGGAGAAAACTTTTCCATGTCAAATTATTCCAGTATTAGAATGAAAAACAAGATGGGAGAAATCTATAGGATGGGTAAACTACTATAGTATTCGAGTGAAGAACAAGTATGGAGAAACCCATGAGAGGCTGACCTGGTGGAAATATGGCCTACTTCGTGTAGGAATTGTTGACTCCCAGTTCATCACCGCGCTGCTGAATTGCACTGTTCAAATAAATTCCGATACATCAGCTATTATTTATTACAACGCTCATCGCGACATAAAAAAGGTTGATAGCAATAGAATGAGAATTCGGAAGTTATAAAGCACATATTTTCATGCTTCAACAATGCTTGTTCCCACTCATTCCATCACACGAGTACAGAGAACACGAGATCCCAACCAGCATCAATTAATCACAGAGAACATACTCCCGGGAACGGCGAAACCGCGAGCAAACCTCCTGGCTCAACGCTGGCCGCAGGACTACATCAACAGCAGCAGCAACAACTGGTTACGCGGAACCAGTCCAGAGCAACCAGACGAAGGCTGACGTCGTCGCTCCGTCTAGACTAGAAATGCCTCCACTTCTCTAATCCTACGCCGCTACTAGTAGCTTGCCAGACAGCTTTCTCATAGAACGTATCGCCGCTTCATCCAACATAGTGGTTTCCACACGGCGACCTGACTTCGGGTAAAGGCGGATTTCTGAGTTGGCGGATACGTCAATAATACTTTGATCGGTGCTGGATTAACGGGGGGGGGGCGCTAAATTATATATATGATTATAAATAGTATTGTGTATACTATAAATATTATGGTAATAATTACAAATATTATTATAAAC
>NNCF01126114.1:284978-307535 GCA_002313205.1 Laupala kohalensis
GTTATTTTGACAATTTATTTATTTATTTATTTATTTCATCTCGCTTCATATTCTCTTTTGTATTTCTAGATTATGCCCCCTGTCACCTATGTCTAGTAGTTCATACGTGGAATTTGCAAGAGATCAGAAATTTCAATTGGTAAAATTTTACTTTAATTTTTAAACTTTAAATTAGTTTGTATTATGGTCAACAATATCGTACATTTATGTACATGTTAATTTTAATTTAGATAATAGGTGAAAAATGTCAAGCTAGTTTATGTACTTTACACCGGTTGAAGTCTAGTCAACAGACGAAACGTTTCAGAATTAAAAATGAATTACCAGCTACCACTCAAAGTTGTAAATTTTTAATACATTGAATACTAAAACAGCAGAAGAACTATATTTACACAAAACCGTCAAAAAAGCTAATTCTTCGTTCTTGGATACTAATATTTGTTCTCAATGTTTCTTTCTTTCATGCGTCTTCATTATTTTTCCACATTCTTTTATCATTAACTATGAGTTTTTAAATATCAATATGTGTTTTCTTTAGGTCCCATTTCATTTTCGTTCAAATTGAGTCACCCATTCTGTACGTCATTTTTCAAAAACAGACGTATTAATACAAATATTTTTGAAGCCTCCAAACCACTCAGATGTTCATTACACAAAACATTCTAACTTGCAGGCCCAACTCTTTCCGATATTTTAGTTTCAAAATACGATAATATGACAAAACGTGAAACCATCCCTAAAACATTGTAGTCAATAGCGTAACCTGTAATAGGAATGTCATTATCAACATGGAATCTACCTAATCATTACTTCTCAGGACACACCCCTCAATCGCAGATCCCCACTCCATCCGTTATTCAAGATGGAGATGTGCCTCACCTCCTCTGATCCATTGATAAGAGATGAACATCGCTATGCAAACTAACTCATAGGTGGTGAGCTCACATCGCAGATACGTTGAGTAAAGCNTTATAAACTTCACTCTCCTGCGTCAAGTTCTGTTTGTTTTAAGCTATCTTTTGAAGCGAATATATGAAGTACACCATTATATTTTCACGAGTTTTGCATTTATTGCGTTTTGCATCCAGAAAATGTATAAAAATAACTTGTAAGATAGACGTATAATAAATGTTCCGCTATTTTGTTTTGTTTCAATTCAATGTACACGAAAGTGCCAACTAACTAGTGTTCCACAAAAGGGATTAAAATTATTAATTTTTATTTCAGCTATATATTCCAAATTGGATGATTAGTTGCAAATCTACATTATTATAACTTTTAAACACATTTTATTAGTCAAAATCTGCGTAAAACTGTTGAAGTTGTGTTTACAAGAATCCAGGAGACTAGTATACAATGGGCTACGATTCGCATCTCATTGGATAGAGAATAAAATAATTAGAATTTATCGCAAAGAAAAAAAATACCCTACCAATAAACTTCTACGTCACTAGTTTTTTACAACCAAAATAATTTTTAACAATACAATGCTGTACAAGTATCTCCACGATATTACACTATAATTTTCAATATTCACGCAAATATTTCAAATCACTTGTAAAATGTTTAATACATTTTTTTAGTTTCCACAAGTTTTGAGAATCTGTAGAAAATAATTATTATTTCTCCGAACGAGGAGGTTTACAAAATAATTTGACATTACTGGTTAGATTATTCACATCTGACTTATCACGAAATTATCATGTTCTTTATAAATTTGTCTCGGAAAGCAACATCAAATGGAGAAGTTTTGTTCATGAACTCAATGGAAAGTTACGAAGCTAAATATATTTCCTGTGAAAGGAAGGAGAATTAAAAGGAGTCATGTGACGGAGAGCAGGATCTATCAAATATCATAATCGAGATCAGTAAACAGTAATAATCAAAAAGGGGTAAGCAGAAGAGGCCGCTTGCTATTTGCCGTCGATGTGCTTTAGGAAATTCCCGCGAATTGACATAACTACTCGCAAGAGATCCAATTAAATGTTCAGTTCAGTCATGAATCGCGAGTTAATCAGTAGTTACGTCAAAGTAGAACGCCCTCTACAGTCAATATTTAACCAAATTAAGAACATTTCCTTCAACACCGATGCTAACAAAGAATTATAAATTGCAACTAAAAATACTGAACTATCATAAATTTTCTTCCGACGTATTACAAAAACAATATTCCTAAAACTTTATTGCTAAATCCGAACCCACAAAACATTAATATCAACGAATACTGATGCTTTCGGTCGCTCTTATACTCAGTGTATATGACTCAGGCTGAGAAGTTGTCGAAAATCTAGTCCGATTAAAAACAATTAATTTCACTATTGCAATTACGTCAGTGACATCCTGTTACAACAAAAGGAAGTTCATTTGGTTTCAAGATCACTAGAAACTTTGGGCAAATATTAAAAGAATAGAAGTTGTCATATAGTGACATGTAACATCTCTTAATACAAGTTTTTGACAACATTGCCTCTGTACAACAACAAAGAAAATGAACCCACAAAGAATGGAAAACATCTAACACCCCAACATGCATCTATCTAATAAATATGAGTATGATAGAAATTCAGACCTACTTTATTTTCAAAAGTACGAGCATTGAATTTAGTACAATTTTCTAACATATTTTGCGGCATTTTACTACTTTTTGTAATTTAATTCTACATTTAAGTCTTTAATTATTAATAAATAACCTGAAAATACCTTCAATTCTAGTAATACAATCTAGAGGCAAATATATCTCATCTCTTGTCAACTGTGTCGTCTGATCATTAAGGAACTTAAAAGGATTGGTAAGCCGATACCAGTTATCCAGTGCAATAATCTTGAATATATAGAGATCCCTGCACACGATCACTGAGCACGCTTTGATTGTATACGACAGAGCAAGCAATCGTATTAGATAACCGATATTCCTTCCTACACTTAGTGAACAGTTCCTGTATTGGAAGAATATTATCCAACGAAGTGTATTTCATAAACTGTAAGTTATAAAACTCATATTTTTAGCTGTAAGAAAGCCAGATAAAGACATCTTTCAAACATAATTGAATACATCATTCATAAATGCACATATAACAAAAGTGACTTTCAGAAAAGCTTAAGGTGCGGTATGTAAATATTCTTACGTATAAGTCAATCTAAATTCATAACAGAGACTAATTGAACGGTACGAGAAAATCTATCGTAATTTTCTGAAATGCTTGTTAGATTACAAACGCAATTAGAAGACAGGCTCAGTCTTTATAAAGAGGGAAAACATGCGACGTTTTGTTTTTTTCGACGCAGTGACTACTATCGGATTTTTTATTAGACCCCTCACTTTGAACTGCTGTAGAAGGCGCAAAAAAATCATAGGAAAAATTAATTAACACTATGAGATTTGTCACGTTCTTGTGAATATACTTATATAAACAAAATAGTTCTAAGAATGAATAATACGTTTTAAAATAGCAAATATGTTTCAAAAAAACGCGAAATTTTCACATTTTTTCCCGATACGTCGACTTTACTAATTTTTATACAATAAACTAGAAGTGTCAAAAATAATTCTCATTCAGCGAATGATAACTATTATGTTTGTGACAACATTTAAAAATTTCAAACTTCTACATGCAAAATATAACAAGTTATTAACATTTTTCGAAAACATTACTAAAAACGACCAGGCAAGTTTTTAAGGAATAAAATTCATACCGTCGCCTTCAGGAAAATGCCTTGATTACAAGATTAATGAATTTAAACGTTTAAAACTTAGTATGTAACCACAAATACGTGATAAACAACTATGTTTTCATTTGGCGACCAGTGTTGCCTCAGCGGCGAAATACAGTCTGGTCGTGCTGTTACCACGCACACGCAGTCCACACTGAACTGAGTTGCGTACATACCGATTACGCGATTTAAAGAATACTTCGTCATCAATGAACTATTTTGTTTATTTAAGTATATGCACAAGAACATAACAAATCTTATGGTGTTAATTATTTTCTTTATGATTTTTTGTGCCTTCTACAGCAGTTCAAAGTCAGGGGTCTATAATAAAAAATCCGATGTCTCTAGCAAATTTCTATTCCTGTTTAACCCCAACGCCGACAACTTTTGGCAATGCCGAAAAATCGGCGAGATTATTCTACTAATTCTACTATTAACGTCCATTAAATAATCAAGATAAATAAATACATAAATTAGTCTTAAGACCTTTTGATTAACGAATTACACCTGTCAAACTATGAGTCGAAAATAAATTGTAATCGTCCATCAAAAGGTAGTGTCTTAATTAATTCATTAATTAATTTATCTTGGTTATTTTACTCAATATCTCAGTTATTTTACTAAATAGATGTTCTGATTAGTAAAACTAATAATAATATGCGATCATGACATGTAATTTATTTTGATAATACAGTGTTAACTAATGGTCAAAGGCAGTGGCGGATCCACATTAGTAAGGGGATCTACGCTAAGGGGACAAAGGGGGTTATAGCTCCCCCCCATTACACCTGATCTCTTAACAGATAGAATTGAAGTTGATAAATGCCATACTTTGTAAAAGTGCATTAGTCATTAATAATTTATAATTTTCATTACTTATAATTGTTATTGTTATTAACAATACCAGATTAATAACAGTAAAAATACCAGGGTAATGCAATTAACAATACCAAATTAATAAAATTAATAATACCATATTAATAACTTAAACAAATACTTGTTATTGTTATTAATAATACAGGATTGTTAATTGTTTATTTGTTTTTGATTGTAATGTGATACACTTTATTTAATTCGGTAATATTTATAAAATTTGTGTTGTAAAACCATGATTTTTAAACAAAAATGCTCCCGTTGATTACTGTCTAGTGTATTGTTGTATTTGTAAATGGGAAATGTAGCGTGCTATTGAAGCTTATCTACATGGAGCGATAGGAGTTAGGAGTTGGGTGGTAGGTTATTGTTAGTAGGTGGGCCGGTTAGCTGGGATTACTAACAACTTGGTCCACGTGGGGAAGTTAGTTAGTAGAAGTAGTTAGTAACAGTTAGAGTTATTGATACTAGGAGAAGCTGGATAGAGGAAGGAAGGTTTGCTTTTCAGTAGACACAATATGAACTGGTACATTAATGTGAAAAGCTACAAATTTTCTGGCCCCACCGGGAATCGAACCCGGCATGAGCGACAACACTACCACCTGCGCCACCGGTGGGGCACCACAAATTACGGTCTAGATCCGCCACTGGTCACAGGAATAGTTCTGGATTAGTGCAGTCTGTTCGTGTGCAGGAGAGTAAGAGGAGGAATAAAGCACATTACGTGATGCATGAGGTAAGCGCGTTTAAGCAAGCCGCCCGCCATTAAGCGCAAGACTCGTCGCGCCACCGGAAGGAAGTGGAAGTGAGGGGGTGAGACAGAGAGCAAGAGAGAGAGAGAGAGAGAGGGAGTATTTTGCGAGAGGGTGCTAGTATCGATTCGCGTGGGTTGCAGCCATGACGGGGCAGCGTTTCTACACGTCGTCGTGCGACGCCGTGCCTCACTTTCCTCTCATCCACCTCTTACCCCCCCATCATCACAACGTCACGTTCTCACCCCTCAGTCCATTTGCATTTATTAACCCTCGTTCCCAGGACGGAAAGTAAATATTAAACCATGGGGTTGGTCAGGAACGTTACTGGGATGAGTTGATTCATCCCTTATAAAATATTTACAAGATTAAATATAATCAATTTTTGTTAAAAATATCACTATATCTTAAAATTATTCGTATATTACAAAAAGTATGAATTAGACCGGTAACATATCAAGTTTTTCAAATTTCGCATAACGAAACACTGACCCAAAAGAACCCCATTCGAGAACTGACCCCCCCCCCCCCCCCNTAATGAAAGAGCGCTCATCGAGGACTTATTTGAAACTGGCACAATCAGGTCATTACAAGGCTCTATATTTACCGTAATTCTGTATAGTGACAGTATTGTGAGGGATTTACAACAGAATAATCTCGTAAGAATAAAATCTCGGTGTATACAACACAAGGACGCAAACATCACTCGAAGAATTGATTCGAGTAACTTCCATTAAATGAACCTAGAATGATCGGATATAATAGTACATAATAAGTTTCGAAATATTTTTCTGTCTAACCGACAAAGGTCAACAGAATCAATTCTTTACTAAAATTATGGTTCCTGTGATTTAGTACATTACCCACGACTCCACCAAATTTCATCGGGATATCCATGAAAACGACATATTCAGCTCCTCATTTAAAAGATATATTAAGGAAAGAATTAATACTATTTCATAAAGAGTCGCTATGAGTGAACGCAAAAAAAAAGAAAGTAAAAACAAAAATTTGTTACTGATTTGTTTTGTGCTTACAGATCACTCCTTGGATTTCTTAAACTTCATTCGTGATACACGAGTTTTCTTTTCTCGATTTAATTCCTCTAACTGAGGGAAGGATTCTGAGTGAAAATGTTTCTCAGTTAGGTTTCAGGTCACCTTAATCGGTTCACAGAATATAACTTGCATAGAAATAGAACATCTCATACAACGTCCTGAAATGCGATTAGTATTCAGTTCGATTTAAATTGTGGATTAAGTTCACAATATAAAATAAACTCTAAGGTATTCACTTGATGTTGGATTTCGAAGAAATGTGGTATTATTTTGATTATTTCTAAGTAAGTAATAGGACTGTACTTCTTAGAAGTAATATTACTTGATTGTCAATGTTGTTGGTTAAGATAAACCTACAAAAAGAAATAAAAATAATGTTTTACTTCAACGTTGCAAAAAAATATTCTTGAAAAAATATTTGTAATAATAACAGGAATGAAAAGGAGTAGAGGACAAAATACAAAACAGAACTCTTTTCTGAGTTTGTTGAAACATTGGGAATATCGCGAACCTCGGGCCGAAAAGATCAAAGGAGAATAACCACGGAAAATAATCAATTTGAAAAGCATGTGATGTTAAAGTATGTTTTTTCAAATGTATGTATATATGTAAGTGTCAAATTTGAAAACAAATATATTTTGCTGTTCAAACAGATTTCGTAAATTCTACTGAAACTCTAATTACAACATCTTCAAATCATATTCACTTTCCATAACTTGTGTATATCCTCAGCTGTACACGTACATTCAAGGAAGTACTGGGATAATCAAGAAAGTAGATAATCGTGCAAAACTTTATTTCCATAACCAAGAGCAGATGATAACTGTAACAACCATTACTGATGATCCTATCGGAATTGAATTAACTATTTTACAACCAATTTGAATCTTGCGAATGGTAAAAATGATTTATAATCTACAGAGAAGTATTAAATAAGAGATAAAGGTAATGAAAATTTATATCTTCTGTACACGATAAAATATTTATATTCGCATTCCCTATCGTACCACGAAAGTGCAATAGGTGGGTAAACAAGTCGTACAGACACATTAGGAAACGTGGGAATGCAGTATCACCGTATGTTGTCTGTTTTGATGATGTGTACGTCGTCCATCCTTTGTTCCGCATTACAAAGCGAAACACATTGAATGAATATGGAATGCATTTCACGAGTTTCAATTCAGCGATGACAGGGGGAATGACGTGAAAATATTTATTTGTAATAATTATTATTACTAATATTATGTGACGTACAGCGAGATTCAAACCATTCAAGTAACTATCTCCACCTAACTAACGTTGGTCTGTTCCACAACCTGCTCGGACGATTGAGGGATGGAACCAAGCTCTCTAACTCAAGAGTACGTCGGGAGTAGAAACGCAGCTACTCCGACACCGCTATCGAAGCAAAACCCTGAAAACCTCAATACGTAAAAAAAAAAAAAAAAAAAAAAAAAAAAAANGTCAAACCAAGTTTGCCAAATCGTTTGATTGTACATGCATATATTTATTCCGTGTACACGTCGAGAAGACACGTGATAACTTTCGACCGGGTTAAAATGGCGATGAGTCGGGAATCGAACCAGGAACTCCTGCTTTGATCTCAGGGTAGTTAACCACTACGCCACATGTTCGCCTTCCACAACACTTCACCGCTTAAGCGCACATAGCAGTGTGCTGTCTGGGTTCACTTGTCTCCTGTAGTATGTGGATGTGATTCAGGCCTTCCGGGCATTATCAGGCCTGGTCGGAAATGACGTACAGTTATACAGGTTAACACTCCTGCGATCGAAGCATGAGTCACCGGATTCGATTCACGACTCCTCGTCATTTTTGTTGTTGACCGATAGTCATCAAAAGTTTGATTGTGATACGACGAATTCAAGAGTTGAATAAGTTACTTAAGAGTTGCGTCAAAACCATTCAAAATACCATGACAAAGTAGTTTCACAAATGAACTAGAACACTGCACCAACCTTAATGAAATTTGGCAGCAAGGAAGCTTGAAACCATCAGATTATCATGAGGCATTCTAAGTAATTACATAAAATAATGAACTCATACAAATTAAGATATAGACTAAAATTTAAACATGCGAGACCTACATCAATATAAGTAAATCATAATATATAATATCATTATGAGTATCCCATGCATGTTATTTATTGGTGTTGTCACGACATCGCATTCACCAATGTACGGGCCAGGAAAGTATTGTACCCAACTAGAATTTAATTATGTAAATTTGTATATCATATACGACTTGCGAGTGTAGTAAGTAAATCTTAATTATCCAAAATTCAGCGTTATGAAATATTATTGTTTTGTTACAGCACAGTAAAATACTATTCATTAGTTTAGTCGCGCTTAAACTTTGAGCATAACCGTACGAACTTTAATGCATGTTTTTCTTCGACAGTTCTTGATATGTTGTCAGTGCACTTATTTTCACTCATGACAATGACAAATCTGTTTATCTCAGTTATTGGTTAGGGACAGACTTCAAAACAAAAATATTTCGTTTGACTAATAACAGCGACCACGAATGCTATCATATGTACAGATAGATGGTCCCTATAATTGGTTATGACATTCAATTGCGTTTATATTTTATAAACAAAGAAGAACTAACACTTTCATTTTAGTCCTATAATATTGGGAAAACATTAATTATAGCCTATACGCGTGTATATTGTATTCCGTCTAAAACAGGTCTAACGATTTTGGTGGCATGCATGGAAAAGAGGTGTTTTCTAATTTAAAAGTTATCCAACATGTCTCATTTCCGAGTCGTATGGTTTTGGAACGTTTTATTTAATATAAGAAAATCATGTATTGTAGGTATCGAAGAATATATATTTAAAATGCGTACATAAAAATATCAAGACCTTCACAAAAAGCAAAGTGAAAGCTAAATATCCTGTTATCTTCTAAAATAATTCAATATAGCATACGACATGATTGGACTTACGACCAATTAATTTCAATGTAGAATCCAATTAATGTCAAATATCATAATTAGCTCTCCTAGTTTTGAAGATAGTAAAATTGTATCATTTATATACCGTCTATATCTATTAATGTTTAAATATAAGGAAGCAAAGCAATAAAACTTTTATTATCTCTTCGTAGTCATTAAGTCAGAGATTCTTTGGAAATCTCATCCTCTCGAAAATATATAAATAATCCTCGAAACTCAAATCTTTACTACACTAGATGGAACGTCATGGAAAACAAAAAGTTCAATGATACTTTAACATCATAAATACATCAGACAAACTGAACAAGATCTTGAAATAGAATGCAGTTGACCAAAATCAGAATTGAATTCAAATAATCAAAGCGATAACCCTTTTAATTGAAACATTCTTTCAAAGAAGGACATTAATACACATAAATCAACTTCATGAAGATCAAATAAACATTTCATTGGAAAATAAATTGTGTTATCAAAATGTTGAGATATTTTTAAATTTTCAAAATGTTGAGACAATTTTATAAACTTTGGCACCATAGACTTCAAATTTTAAATTGTTTATCCCCCAAAACTACGAGAATATTCACAAGTCAGATTCGTTTTAATATAGTGCCTTTCATTTTAAGCAATAGTTTTGTAAACGAATTCTATTTGGCGTATTAAATTTTAATATAAATTTCTAAAAGCTTAAAATTTAGTAAAACCAGTGAAATATTCCTGACGTATGTTCGAAAAATCTTTCCAATATCCTTTTTCGCAATAAATTATCCTCTTCGTATGACATGACTTATGTCCTCTCATTTTAGACATAGTATGGGAGAGCTAACAAAATAGGATAGTTAGGGATATAATATTTTATGAACGAATTTCGAAAGAAGTACCCCAAAAAGTCATTTTTGTAAGTCATACATAAATGAGCAAATGGAAGCCTGTTAGTTTCAAGATGACTATAAATTAATGCACATTCCACGGAGAAAGTACTGATAGGTCATAGGTAGTGTGAGCGCAAAGCATTAATTATTCAGAAACAATTGTTACAATATATTTGAAGAATGTGTTTGACTGAGTTCTCTAGTTTTGCAAGTTTTTATTGAATAACCTTCTTAATAGTCCGGAAAGACTAAGAAATTTTTTTACTACTCTTCTCTTTATTAAATTTGTAACACTTGTGATTGTTCTTTACATCGATTCCATAAGAAGTTACTTGGTAATTTATTTGCAGACTCGTCCCACAAGGTTTTATCCGTAAGAGCCCACACAACTTTAAGATGGTTTGCTTCAAATGAGTACCCCCAGAAGGTCTAAATTTTATCAGACGCGTTGATATAAAGTAGTTAATCCTTTCATATAATGTAGTTGATTCCAAAAACAGTCTCCTGACAGGTTCATACTCTTTATTTACAATTAAAACGTTAAGTTCCGAAAGTTATCACATATAATCTCCACGTGTAGGGTACACGGAAGAAATATGTACAAAACGTTAAGTTGTTTTCCATGCATTCGTCCACCTTTCAGAGGGAGATGCGCAGGCCCGATTTAGACACGAAAGCTATCATTATCGTAGAAACCAGAAACACACCCTTCCCTTTCATCTTTTTTAAAAAACTTTCTCTCTTTTACTGGAACACTTGCCTCTTCCCTTGGTTCCATAAACTTAGATAAAAATTCTTTCTCACCAACTTCTATCACCAAAAATGCTGTTTTATAAACATTTCTAACTATGTACGTACCTAAAATATTATTCTGGAGAAACGTGTATATTTCAGTCGAGGAATCGAAAATGTGTGACAATTCCAGGAACATATTTCAATTCATTAAGTAACAATATAGATTTTAACACCAAAATAAATCGTAAAAAAGAGGTGAAACAATGAATACACAGAAAAATTACATGTATATTCACAAAATGATAAATTAATTATTTAATACGCGAAGTGTCTTTAATTATTTTTTAGGCCGTCACAATCTGAATTATAATTCTGAATTTCTATTATGACACTTCTACAGAGTTTAAAATAAACTACTACCGAAGTTAATGTAAGAAATAAACAATAAAACAATTTACGTATCAATTTATAGATAAAAGTGAAGAAAAGACGAAAGGATATAACTTGAAAATATTAATAGAAAAGGAGAAGTCAGAGGTGAAAACAAGGAAGCATTCCTTTGTCGCCATGAAGTGGAGAGATCTTTCTACTCCGCAAGAAACAATAGCGTATAAGAAAATTTATTCGCAGTTTAAAAGACTATAAAATAACGTAAGTCATGAACGTGCATCGACTGTTGGCGACAGTCAAGGAGAAAATACGTCACACGAAACTACTCCGTAATGCTGTGTTCGAGAACCTTCTTCAAGTGAACAAGAGAAATACTGAGGTTGTCACGAACCACAAACGATATTCAGTGTGATAGTAGGTAAAGAACTTTTGTAATACACAAAAAAATAATAGACAAAGCGATGTGTTCTCGGTATCCTTTTTTTATAATGAAATATATTAGAATGAGAGAAATTTTACAAGAACGAGCAATTTACTCCTAAATGTATACAGCAATCAACGTTAATCCACAAAACTATACAAGTCAAATTTTGTTTATTTCGAAAGATCTAAGAACATATATTCAAGAAAAGTGTTTTTGTATAGTAATTGCCACCCTCAATTTTATATCTTAAAATACTATTTATCAACAATGAGTTCAAAAATATTATTTTGAAATGCCCTGGGGTTATGGAGGAATGGAACTTGAAAATTTTATAATCTAATTTAAAAGAGAATAAATGAAATGTCACACAACACATTTATGTAGAAATTAAAGAAGAAGAAACATTGGAAAAACAAAGATCGAACGACTTGTTTTGTTCATTATTCAAACAATTCGGACGTATGAGACAGCAATTATACAGCATCCATCATTTCCAGAGATTCCAGTACCCTCTCAATGAATTGATTCACACTCCTAGCAAATCCCTTGACGGCGCACCCTTAATCCGGAAGCACCTTCACCAGGGCAACGCGCTAAGCGCGACCGTCGTCCAGGCGTAGCGATGCAAAATCAATACTCGTCTACGCCTTTGCACCCTCTCCGAAATAGGTCACGCCGCACCGGACATCCAACCCTCCCCCCTACCCCCGCTCACTCCACCTTCCACCAAAACATCTTTAGGGCAGCTTTAGCTACTAAACACAACACAAGCCCACGACTCAACTAAGTCACACAACAAACAACTTCTATTTCGGGAGATAAAAAACTGCATAAATTGCGTAGGCACGCCGACCGAATCCCGGCCATGACCACGCGTACGAGCCGGTGCGGCGAGGATCTGCGGGCGAGGGGGGACGGACGGGGTGAGGGGACAGCGACCGCACCGCCGCCATCCTTGCCACTCGGTGCACACGTCAAAAAGAACCGTCAAGCGCCGGTTTTACTCGGTCGCTTACCTCTGTTATCTGCGTGGACACACCACATTGGCTATGGCGTCTTCTTAACCAATACTGGACCTCAGTCACTTTTGTTGCTCTGAACGTACGCGTTTCTGTCACTACAACCAGCACTTCATGCCTCTTCTGGCTCGTCGACTTACTCGCCTGGACTCGGCCACGACGTCTGGAAACAAGATGGCTGACTCAGGGTCAGTGCATGCAAGCCCCTCGTGAAGAGAAACCACTCCGCGCTAGTACCGCGCTTCCCAGGCGCTGTCTACCCGCTTTCGCATCAAATCCACGACTCAGAAGTGTCGCGTGTAATGGAATGATTTTCTGGGACAGTCGAGAGACATTACGAGGAAGAAAAATAATAACTCTACTCACAACACCGCAATCTGATAACGGGTTTTGTTCTCAATTGCTTCCAAAGTCATCGGGGTAGGAATATCTTTGAGTCAGAGTTCTTTAGTCAGAGATCGTGCGTTCGATTTCCAGGTGACATCTGGTTCTGCAAATCTCATTACACGAATCGAATGCGTTGGCCTAAGGCGGCGCGACGTTTAGTGTCCGCAAGTAAATAAACATTTTTATTCATAGATTGTCTCGTCTGTGAGGAGGTTACGAGCTTGCTTCTATAAATACCATATTTGGTATTTGATCCCATGCAATGAGATGAGAAAGGGGACCATCTGCCTAGCGGCGAATTAAAAAGGAGAGCAAACCGCATTTCAGCGACTGTGAAGAGGAGGGGAGATATGCATTGGGTCTGGTGAATAACGCAGGAAAAATCTGCTGAAAAAGACAAGAAAGCTGATGAAGACAAACATTAAAAGTGATGATACCGCATCGAATATTCCATCACTGATTTTAGATTTATTTTTACGCATAGCGAGAAATCATTTTACGAAAGGTCGTTAATAAGTTCATTCCACTTTTAATACCATACCACAATTGTACTGTGCAAGCTATTTCGGCAGATTCTTTTAATTTTGAAATGCACAAAATTTATTTACAGTAATTAGTTTTACTTACTAAATTTTCTTTGGATTTTTTTGAAATAAAGTCGAGAAAAATGTAAAAATTCGTTTTATTGCTGTCGTCGGAATGACAACGTAATCAGAGGTATAACTGATTCTTTATCTGTTATGTTAGACACTGCGAAGTCAAAAATAAAAGATATTTTGTTCGATAATTTAATATTGATTTTTACTACATATATACTACATTTAAGTTCCTATCTTATTCTTATATTCTATGATTTCATTGAGGTATCTTCACATATAATAAAACAGTACCAATTCTAATAGTTTTAAATGTCACTTTAAACTCTTACGTCATATCAAATGAAACCTAGCTCAGTGACTATCTCCAAAGCTCAGGAATAACACCGCGAAAGTTTCGTTTCAATCTGTTCAGTTATTCATGCGCTTAACGTTTTCAACCAAACGTTTTGTGAAGTCCTCAGGGAAAGATGACCTTGGTTGTCACCAAGAGGTTGGCGTTTCTGTGAAGATATCATTGATTTATTGTTGTTAAATATACCACAGAGTATTGATGCAATTTATTAGCAATATGCTTCTTATCAACTCAAATTAAAACTCGCGAAGAAATCAATTAATACTTCCGAGAGACTGTGGGTAAGTTCAGTAATAAAGACATTCTTTTATTTATTTATTTTATTTGTATGTGGTGAGATTTAGGCAAGAAACATATCTAAAAATAAATAACATGTCATGTAGTAACATAGAAAAACCTTACTTGTAACAAAATTTGTTTTATAATTTTATGGGAATGATTCAGGAAATGTGTATGTTCTTGTAGGTGGGGGCTAAATCTCGTCTTACGAAAATCTTCATTGGAAATGTGATAATCTACCAAATTAATAGATGCTTCTCGAGATTCAGAAACAAATCTATACATATAGTATTTTATAGATTTGATGGATAGAAAATTTTAGCTGTATTAATATATAAAGAAATAACTTATTTTCTGAAAGATGTCAGTAACCCGTTCTTATTCGTTAAAGAGGATAACTAGTATTTGCAGCCAATATGGATTTGTTTGATGAGTATTTCATTATCCTTGATTAAATGGAAAATTTTTAAGGAGTTAGCATGCATGCTTTTCTAGCTGGTTTGTACTTCATTGATGTCTGTATTGTATAAAGTTAGCGTGTTCAGGTAACTCCTGTCCCATCCAAACGAATTTTAGAAAACAAACAGAAACCGGATCAAGTTCATGGACGTGGCTTTGTTAATTATGTATAATACAGTTAGGTGATGCAACTTTGTGTAGTATGTACACATTTTTTTAATATTGCTACTTATAATAGGAACGTTCCCAAAAAATGGTTATATTATCTGTAAGATTTTCAAAAGATTTATTTCACTGTACAGTGGACAATGGCGAATCTATGAGGGGACCTGAACTTCCAACAGATAATATTGAAATTGATAAAATTTATCTTTATCCTTTAATATGTATTTGCCGTTTTAAACAATTAATAAATTTGGTCAATATGTAATGAATTGTGAATTGCCTATTTGATGAACTGACGTATCATATTAAAATATTAAATCGCTATAATATTTATAATAATATTTACAATAATATTTATAATATATTTACAATAATATTTGTAATAATATGTACAATATTTTTTATAAAATTTGACCTCCTCTTGATTACAGTCTAGATTCGCCACTGACACTTCGATTATCCGTTTTGACAGCGATGGCAAGAACCTCTATCTTCGGTCACTGGTCCGTAGTTTGTACCTGTCTAATGAATTGTTATAGCTGTTATTCCGGCGTGGTTACTTGAAAAGAAAGTGACTTTCATTCCTGTTGATTCCTATCTCAGATACCTATAGAACTCTTAGCAGGACTGTTATACGGTTTCAAAAAAACCGTATTGATATGATTGCAGTGATTGATATTGAAATGATTCTTTAAGAATTGCTCATTTCATGAGGAGAGGGAGGGATACTCAAGAATAATAATCTTGTAATAATTTTACGACAATATTGTGAGGATAGAACCATCATATTATTAAATCTGGGACTTAAAGGGCCTTAAGAAACAAGTCTCTGAGGTGTTATGATATAATTCTCCGATGAAGTCAAATACCTTGGACTGGTATTGGACAAAGGGCTGACTCGAAAAAAAACAATTGGACACTAGCATTATTAAGGCATACGGAGCATTCTGGACTTGTTGATCTATGCTTATTAAATCATGAGGACTCAAACCAAAAGTAATGCTTCGTATATACATTACAATTATCATATGCCGCTTTAGTGTGGTCTAGAGTTATGTTATGTCAGTGCAGGAAAGAACTTTCCAGGCTGCATTAGTACAACGAGAACTTTTAGAACTACTACTACGCTGTTATAGAAGTTCTACTTGACCTCCCTCGTCTCCATCTTATAGATAAGTTAGGACTGGACTTTACAGACTCATATAAAATGTCACAAAATTCTTGAAAGGTGCTGTGGAAACTCCTGTTTCTCAGGGACAAAACACGGGATCATATTTTTCATATGAATACAGATAAGATGATACCGAAGAGATTAGAGGATAAAATATTCTTTGTATCATATCCTGATCGCGGTGGGGTGGGAATAAAAACTGCAAGGATTCAGAAAGGACAAATCTGGTTCACGGGTGGATCTAAAACTACTTCTGGAAATGGAGCGGGAGTATTTGGCTGCGACAGAAGGTCATCAGTCAGTCTCGGAAAATACGCCACTGTCTTTCAAGCGGAACTGTTTGCCATAATTGCCTGTGTAAAGCAAAGTATAGATAAAAAGAATATATCAATGTATAAGAATTACCATACTTTCTGGCAGTCAATGGGCTCTAAAAACCCTTGAGGGAATTCTTATCAAATCCAAATTGGTCTGGGAATACCTAGAAAACATAAGGACAGTAGCCTCACAAAATTGTAGGTGCCAGGGCACAGGGGTATCCATGGAAATGAAAAAGCAGATAACCCGGCGAAAGAAGGATCTAGTAATAACTCCATAAGACCTGAACCCAGGTTAGGTTTGTCCTATGGACATGTCCGAGGGGCAATTCGCGACAGGATCACGAGAAAACATAATGTGTATCAATGTCCATTTCAGGACACCAACACTCAATTGCACTAATTAAAGAGGTAACAAGAAGCAGAGCACAAGAGCTGCTTAGCATGAGAAGAGATTTACTTCATTGTATAGTTGGACTATCAACAGGACACTTGACTGTACAGGCGCNTAGGTGCGTTTACATTATGAAGTAAAGTGATGTATAACATTTGCTACATGTAGCTTTCGCTGTATAACATTTGCTATATATAACATATGATACATAAAGCAAATTTTACATAGCACTTTAAATAAATATGTACACAAAAAGTTTGTTTCGGTACATGCTTTCATTACACTATGAAAAATAACTGCTTTATACGACTTGCGTTGCTATCACTTCCTTACAGATTTTTTTCAAATGTATTTGTAACCAATAAACTCAAACGGTTTACTTTTTTTATTACAGAGGCAATGGGACATTTTCTCTTACTACATATTATATTCTTGACATGGAAAATCGAACTGAACATATCGATGTTCCGCGCTTTTCTAAAGCCATGTGAAGTATAGGAGATGCCGTGTTTATCATCAGATTATTTATACAAATAACAAATGTTTAAATCGAATTAAATAAAATAAGAATTATGATTTGTAAGCTTGCATGTCTGCGTTGAGAAGAGGCTAGGACGGAGCCCCCCTTTGATGACACTTTATTACAAAGTTTTGCTTTGTCTTTTATTTCACCCTCATTTACATCAAAGTTAGATTGCTTTCATGATACGTTTTGTAGTAATGAAATACATCATTTCATTAGCTACAATATCAACCTATCCGAAAAAATTAAAAATCTGGAGTTTAACCCACTTAGTTATTATACACCTCAATAATAGGTCAAAATGTTTTCCCAAAAATTGTTAAATTATTATAAAACAATGAATAGTTAACATTGTATTGTAGGCATTTTATTAACTTTTTAATAACCTTTTTTGGCGATCCTATTGCTGCATCTGAAACTCATAAGCCGCACGATAATAGTGTTTTGCAAGCTAATTGCACATTTTAATACACACACATAAAATTCAATTCATCATCTAAAAATTGTACGTATTGGTTCGAGGAAATATAAACAATAAAGAATATTGCAAACTATCACACTGTTTATAAACATTAAATTATTAAATCAATTGTCGACGTTGATGAGATGATCCCAGTTCGGCTTCTATAATTAAAAAAAATGAGTCATTTCAACTTTGTACTCTGCGACAGTGTGTACGTCCAATATGGTTGACCTACGATTTGCCGATACTTTTTCCTGTATACTCTGATCCGCAAGACCGGGTAGCAGATACGACGGCGAAACTTGCTACATTAGGCCGTGTCTTGCGTGGGCGACAAACGCGAGCGACGACTTTAAGCGACGAGATTCAAACATGCTTGTAGTTACGAGACTGTCCTACGTGAGCGAAAGCGACACTGTAGCGCTACAAGCGCGACATTCGACGACGCTTGAACTTCAAACTTGCTTGAGTTTTGTCTCGCGTCAGACGCTACATTTCACACAAGGAGACTATACAAGGAGTGTATAGTCTCCTTGATTTCACACAACCTACTTGATCACACTAGAGATTATCGTTTGTAAACAATAGAATGTAGTAGTTTCGAGTAGGACTTGACATTTCGTCGTGATCTCGCCTGTGGCTACTGTTTCATAGGTTAGCTCATGTAGTATCGAAGTGACTACGGTTTTGTGTAAGTTCAAAACACGACAAACTGGTTTTTTTTGTTTTTTGCTTTTGCAAATTAGTACCTTTTTGTAATGTAATCGTTATTGCCATTATCAAGGAAATAAAAAGTATAGTCAAAAACTTTTTGGGACGCAAAAACAGTCGCGAGTAAAAAAATTCAATGTAATTAAGATGTTATTTTCTGATAAATTTATTGTTTTCATGGCATCTTTGCCTTAGAACCACGCATTTCGCTGTAAATCGATCTTATCACATATATTCACGTATTGTTTGCGGTGTGGCGCCATCGTGCTTAAAGAGCCGACCGATCGCTCGCGCGCCCACGCAAGACACTCAATCCTGACGAAACGACGCGACGCTATACTTCTGTCGCTTGAAGTTGTCGCTCGCGTTTGTCGCTCACGCAGGACACGGCCTTAATCCCTTTGATATTTTCCGACTTCAAGCGAGAAACGTGTAACATTCCTATATAGTAAAAAATTTAGCTACATGCAGCATTTTGCTTCATGTTGTTTTTTGCAACATTTAGCAGTTTCTTTTGAAGAAATTCTACATAAAGCAAATGTTACAGGTAGCAAAGTGCTACTAGTAGAAAACTCGTGAAATTGTGTATAGCTGTATAGCAGATTGATACATAGTGAAAATGCAGAAGCTTAAGAGGACACCTCCTCGAAATTGGCTTAACCTATTTCCTGTATAGGAGATGACAAAAAGCGGATGAAGATATATTTAATCTGCTCTGAGACTTCTAAGCACTGGCTGTATTAAGAAAGAGATATTTCAACGACGAATTCATGAAATTACCTGGAAGTATTGGTCAGGAATCTTGCGACCTTCGCAAAGGAAGCAAGACTGAAATTTAAAGAAGGGATGCACAATGGACTAACACTGGTTGCAGTACATTGGGCGTCCATTGCCCTCCCTTAACAATGTAATGTAAATATGGTTATTGAGAGTATATTGTACTTTGTCATCTTTCTCAGTGCATTTGAAATGAAATTGCATCAAGAATGTATCTTCCTTGCTGAGATGCGCGGGAGTGAGATAGTGATTTTTTTACAGGTACATCTCATTTATAATGAACAACAAACTTTGGGGTTCAGTAGCGGCATTAATATTATTGTTGTTTTTGATCTTGAAATTTTTTTAGTTGCCATTAATAAGCAATATTTTCTGAATAATGAACTGATAATAGTACGTATTTGTTGAATAACTGTATAATTATAATCTCTTGAAAATAATATATATGAAATATTCCGTAGTTCTAAAAAACAGGTAACTATTTTTTTATATTTTATGTCATGATTTTGCCTGGGGCGCTGATGTGTTAAATCCATCTCTGCCGTGTTCTTCATCGGAATTGAAACTTGCATCTGGAGAGTACATTATATTGTCCTTCAAGTGGTCACAGCTTGTAATTGCTTTATTGTCAATAAATATTTCATTTAAGTTATTAATAATATATAGACTGAACAATATTATAATATTATAATTGAAGAAAGAAAATTGTTCTGGTAAGTTTTCATTTTCCTTTTTAGGAACTTCACGCGAACTCATGGGTTGTGTGTAATTCCACTTGAATAAGTTCGCATGCTCTGTATACCTTGTGAACTCTTCCATCGCATGTAAGAAGATGGCAACAACGCTTGAGCGATGGCAATGACGGCTTCGCATGAGGTCGCACGTGGTGGGAGTGAAGATGGGAGGGGGGGGGGAGAGAAGGAAGGTGTGATAAAGTTTCCGGTTGGTGCTCGCTGCTGCCACTTCCACGTCTATTGCGGATGCACTTCTGCGCCAGGACTTGCTAGCATTTTCTGAACATTGCTTTTTTTTAATGATAAGGAACATTATCTAATCTTATCAAGGAATTGCTAGCTTCAGTAGTTTGATTTTTCATGAATCTCATTCGTACGAGTCTCATTTGAACTTCGTAACAACAATAATCAAATAATTGATGATAAAATAATTCTTTTTGAACGTATGTTTTTACTTAGGTTTACTTCTTTTTGCGCTGTGTGTTTATAACTACTTCGATTACTTTTCTAGTTATTTCATAAATCTTAAAATATTCTTCGACATAATATTCCGAAATCAAGAAACACAATTAAATAATGAATCACATTTATTGTATTTCAAGAATACAATAAATGTGATTCATTATTTAATTGCCTAAAATCGACTTTAATTAGCACTGCATATATTTCATATTGCGTCTTGTTCAGTTTTGTCATTTTATTTTAAACTGGTTGATTACACGGCGTCGTTTGGAATTTGTCTTTGATTAATCTTCCTTTACTCTGAAAACAATCTATCTATATTGAAAGATCAAAATAGTTAGACTTACTGTTTTTTTAACATATACGGTATCCTAATTTTTCAAATTTATAATAATACAAAACTTGACTGTATACACTACACCATCTCGCGGGAATCGAGCCGGTTGAATTTTCGCTTCAGTGGCGTGACGCGGCTGCATCATCTCATTAAAATTCTTGTAAAATATAAACTATTTGTCGAAATTTTACGATTTAAAGACTTTTTGTCTTTGTTGAATGCACAAAACAAATAGCACATTAAATTTTACGATAATTGAGTTTTACCTTCTTGTATTACTCTCTTAAAGTATTTTAACACTTCTATTTTTAATAACGTTTTATCGATAATTTAGGTTAATTTTTTAAGATACTCATATGCTGTCGCGGACATTTTTGCAAAACTCTTTGAGGTAAAAAGAAATTGCCATTCATAGTTGTCACCTATCTCGAACAGTTTAAGCAGCGTAAGCGAGTATAGTGGATTTTTTTCGCAACCTTATCATCATTGATGTCAAAAATCATTTTCTATCTTTCTATTCATACATAAAAATAAGTTAGCCTATTCAACCTGGACCTCTAAATTATCTGGTTTCCGAATTTCATCAATTAACTTCAGAGTCGTGATCAGGTACCAAACATACAGACACGCTTTCGTGTTACGCATTTATATATTGGTATGGATGTTAGATTATAGAGCTTCTGCACGTTCACGCCAGCGATAACTATTAACAAAACGAAGTTTTTGATATAATTATTATAATATTCTGAATATGTATTAAATAAAAAATATAGGCACACTTAATTTAATGAATATTATATATCGTACAAGGAAAATCGCCGATGAAAGAAATTCATAGACACGTAATCCTTTATCCCGTATCTTTGGTACAGATTCTAAAATTTACATTTTATAAGAGTGAGTTTGACAAATGTATATAAACTATAGGGGTCGATCGCTGAGAGAATAAAGAACAAAAAATGTGTAATTAAATTATGTCCGGAAATACATGGTGTTCACGGTAGAGGCCATTTAATTGACTCATAATTTCTTACAGAGAATGCAGTGCAATTATATTGCGTCATGCGGTCGCCGTTACATGAAGTTGTTTATTTATTTACAGTTCAGTCTCAGTCTTCCCTATTCCTGGGTGTGTTGGAAGTGGTCTGCTCGGGCAAATATCGCACGCTGCGGTTGTTGTCGACAGGAATATGTTTCCCGATACAGCCTTGCAGCCTGCTACCCGCTGTCATTTGCGTTTCCATACGTAAACACCATGTCGGCGGACAAGTAATGTTACCGATGAGCCCAATTCGAGAAGGTGGAAGGGCGTGCTGTCATCACGGGAAGTAGTGCCACCCGCAAGGGAGAAATCCATACACTTCCGGACATATTTTCATAGATATTTTTTCTTATTTATTATCTCCGGGAAATTTTTCTCAATTTTCATATCTAGACCCCTACAAATATTTCACATAGACCAAAAGCCCTGAAGAATCATATTTGTTCTTATTATACAATTTTAATAATTATTTATGGATACATTTAAATAAATATTCTTCAATTTAAATAGATCTTTTTGTGGGGCTTTACGGCTTGTCGACATGGAGGTCATTAGAGCCCTAAAATTCAGTACA
>NNCF01126114.1:307806-321516 GCA_002313205.1 Laupala kohalensis
TGGGGGGGGGGGGGTTAAATAGATGATTGGACATGCATTAGCGATATTACGTTCAAGATTTTAATGTAACCCTTAGTGGTCTTCGAAGAGTAATGTAAGATAATTTCAAAAAATAAAAATGTAGAATAGTTTACTGTAAATAAATTCAAATTAATTATACATAGTTTACTAAACATGGTAGATTTATCTGAACAATAATATTGAAACTATTAAACTACGCGAGTAGTTATAAAAATAAATAATAATAAATTAATATTACAAAAAAAACGGATAAGGAAAAAATTACGTATGACGAATTTACTATTAGAGATATCAAAACTTCTGCATAATTTAACTTGTTTTAATACGAATTATTTGATTCTTAATATTATTGAGGATATGGCGGAGGATTTTGCAGAAATGTCATTGGGTATACGATTTCTTTACATGAAGTACACTAAAAAACATACGATAATTTTACAATTTCCAAATATTAACTGAAAATTTACTTCTCGTTCGCAATTATTAGTGAATTTTAGTAGTTTTATCTCAAGGAGATGAAAAAACACAAAAATTAAGGATATACTGCAGACAAGCAAACATCTCTTTCATCGCGACATGTCGGCTTTCAAAAGGAATCGCTGATTCAGCCCAACAAGTGGGTATTTAAACCTTGATTCTCATACTTTATGGACAAGAGAACGAGGTCGTATCGTTTCGTATCCAGGAAATCTGGACAGGTATGGTATCCGAGGGAACGGGCGGCAGCACACTCGACTAGTGGTAGGGACGATGCAAGAACGAGAAGGAAAGGCAAGAACATAACACGTAAGGTATTCTTAGATATTGAAGACGTGAATGAATGGGCGGAAGGAACCGAGAAGTGATGGTTATGGAGGTGGAATGAAAAGGAAAGACTGGAGAGGATGAGAAAGAAAAAGCGAGAAAAAGTGCCTCAATCCAACAAAAACTACTATCGATGTCTTCATCCCCTTTCGAGCAATCGATTTCGTCGTCATGCAATACTACGAAATCTTTTACGACAGTAGAATTATCATCGTTTTGTAGAGGGTGCATGGGATGTTTTAAAACGAATACTATTGATACAAATTTGATTTCAGGACACGTAGACTCGTGAGAAATGTAGTCATTGTTGTTCCTTTTGTATATGAGTAGCTTAGTTACTAATACGGCTTTCTCCATTCAACTAATTTTTCCATAAATTCTAAAAACGCAATTTGTCGTAAAACAAGCTAGGAATGTAATAATTTTCAATGACGAAAGTTCCTTCTAGTTATCCAGTAGCACGAGTTTTTACCTAAAAGTCGAAATAATAATGATTAAAGACAGAGAAGGCAGAGTTTGTTACCAGGATTTGTAGTTGGACGTGTTTCTAATAAATTCAGTATTTAGACTCAATTTTATTAACTAGAATTTACTTTAAAGATGTCTTTATAACTAATTCAAATATACAGATGTAACACAGATGTACATTTGAGTGTCTTTTTATTTATAAGAAACAATAATATATTTTCGATTAACGCTCTTGAATAAATCTATGTGATTGTCTTTTCATGTATCGAGACATTCACAATCGGTTCAGCATCATGAACCCCTTAATCATGTACTCTTTTCAATCGTTTATGGTTGATTATCGAGAATATTGAAAAAGTATTTCTTTGGATTTTTGCGTTCCCTAGAACACCGTATGTTCCTTGGTTATCATATATTCATAGATCTATGAATCTATTGTTTTCATAAATTACAATGAATCTCTTGAAATGAATTTCCTGTGACGTAAATCTCGGTCTATTCATAAGTCAAGTAATAATTCATATTTTCACTGAAATATATGGTATATTAAGACAAAAATTTTAGTCATAAGATTTTATTGGTTTCTTACAAATATTTTAGTTATACATGTTTTGTTCGTATATTTGACGCGTAGTGCTTGAAACATACGACTAACGAAACATATTTTTCAGCAAATCACATTCAAATCTGAAATCAAATCACAGTACATATTTTCAAGAAATAAATTATAACTTACGACCTGTTTTTGGACGATCTCAATACATCTGTATTCTATTTTATTGATACACAACGTTTCGCCTCGAGATTATAGAATTAGTACCACTCGACCAATTCATATGGAAAGCAGTTTATTTCAATGAAAACAGCAACGCAAACAATGTTGAACTATTACGAGTGAAAGCATTACCATAACTTGTGCAGTGGCACAGAAACCCTTTCGTTTTCAGTGATGACGTCACTCCCCTTTCACGTTATCTCCTTCCACGAGTCCCTTGAGTGACGTTTGAACACTGACCTCCCTCAACGACTATGATGAATTCGCGTACTCAAAACAGTTCTCGCAGCGGAGAGGGTGAGTTTCCCAGGGTCGAGCAGATAATGCAATGACAATATTGACCTAGTAGCTGTAAATTTTTTGACTGACGACTTATTTTTAAAGAGATTATTGTGACAGCGAATATGTGGTATTATTTTTATAATAACAAGTTATTTGGATTTTGATTAGTTCTGAGACATTACCTCCATAAAAGTAAATTTCAGTATAAAACAAAGCTTACACATTTACACTCTAACATAATTTCGATATGACATTTACGAATTCGTCGATATGACATTTACGAAAACGTAAAGAAAAATAATTCAGGATTGGTTTTTCGAGTATAAATTTAAAGAAATAAGTTTACAATTCCACTTTTAACTTGACAGAAAGTTAGGCGTTTGACCTTCAGAGTTTGTTTTTGTACCATTCCCTTCCCAATGAGCGTTGGAAATTACCCATGATCAACAGTACAAAAACTCCCGAAAGAAAATAAAAAATAAAAAGTGCCAAAAAGTTGGCGAATTGAAAGTGGAGTACATATTCCATTATACTGGCACTGGAGAACCTTACCCTGAATAATTATCACTATTAAAGGGCGTTGTCCTCAGTGCGTTAGTGTCTGACATTGATTGATTGACTGACTGACCCATTCATCAACGTAGGGCCTAAACTACCGGACATGTAAATATGAAACAGTAAGATAGTCGGTAAATTCCTTTTGTAACGTCCACTAAGAAAGATCCACTAAAAATCCACTAAGAAAGAATTTTTCGATTGTCCAATTTTTAAAAGATTGAAAAAGGGTAAAATATTATTTATATTAATAACAATATGAATTATCACAATTTTGCACTAATTGATATATGATCTCAATTTTTGTATGCAAACATTTTATTTCAAATATGTAGAAACGAGTTTTGTTTTTGTTAATGATCACGAAGCTGTAGAAATCCTTTCATGTTTTTGTCGTTCACGCTAACGGTATGGTGTACTATTTTCGCCATGTGTTACAAGAGACCAAAAACATACAGAACAAAAACTCGAAGTTGATTTCTGATATGCTCACAATACAGACCCTCTACATTATTTATACAATCGGAAAGTAAAAATAACGAATAAGATGTTCTTCAATGTCACTAAATGTCTGCAGTCGCTTTGCCTGTGGGTTTTTGAATCGTTCCGAGTGCAGGTTTGCCACTAGAGAGGAGTCGCGAGATCTTTCATTCGAGCAAAGGAAATATTTTCCGCTGTTCGTCTTGCCGCTCCTCCCCTCGCTTTGATTGTCTCGTAGCACTGGTGTGATTGAACCTTGACCCACCCCAACGACAGAGAAGAGGGGACACGCTATTACAGAACACGAGAGAGAGAAAAATATAACAAGGGACTTAAAGGGAGAGGGAAAGCTTAAGTGGGGAGAATCATTTCACTAGAGGGGAAACGCATGCGGGTGAATATATCTTAAAAGGAAATGAGGAATGACGAGAACTTCATTTTAAAGAGTACAGAGCATTTTTTTTTAAATCAGTCATTACGAAATGAATGTTTATTTATTTAAATTTATTTAAAAATGTCATTTTTTCTAAAATACTGTATGCACTAATTGTTGTATTTGTAAATGACAATACAATAATTGTTGTATTTTCATTCGACGTAACATGATTAATCTGTTACCTGGCGGTGAGGTTCACCGCAATCTAAGAGATTTCTATGTTTGTGAACCAGAAATGGAAAATGCTACCCAAATAAAGTACTTCCTATGGGAGTCGCCTCAGATGAGGAATCTAGTCTCTACGAGACCACCTCAGAGGTCTTTGGGTTTCACAAGTTGAATGAGAATGATAGACGGACCCGAGAAGCGAACGGGATGGCGCAGTTGGTAAGCGCATGAGCGCGTAGAGCTCAAGGTCCCGGGTTCGAATCCCGGTCCCGTCTACCATTTTCATTCGACGTAACATGATTAGCTGTGTTTACCAACAACTTGGGTTAGTAGGAGTTGTTAGTGATAGAGTTACAGATGCCAGGAGGAACTGGATAGAGAAAGGAAGGTAGGCATTTCAGTAGTCACAGCTATATGATCTGGGACATTAATTAATACAAATTTCCTGGCCCCATCGGGAATCGAACCCGGGAAGACGTGGTAAGAAGCGACAACACTACCACCTGCACCACCGGTGGGGGTATGCACTATGCGAATACAGACCAGCTGTGTAGTATCGTTCCGTAAGGAGAAAGATAAGACGAGGAGTCAATCTTGAAAACGGCACGCGAATTAAATAGTGTTGTACGTCATCAATTAGTTAATGAGTTTTAATCATGGGTGGGATTTGGGAAGGGTGTATGTAACTGGGTGTTTTATGACCCTTTCCAATAATTTTCGGGTAATGTCTATTTCAAATTTTACGCACTTCTTAGGAACTATGAACTAACTTGAATGTTAATCGTCAGAATGTACATTAATATGCTCGTGTCCCAAGGCATTTTAGTTCTTTTTTCTACTTAACCGGACAGAGTGAATCACACAAATGAAGTATAGTACTTTACAGCGAGTTGACGATTTCCTATTGTTTCATCTTTCACGTATTCCTTTCCGAGATAACAGCATTTAAAAATTACATCAAGAAAAGAAGCTACTTGACTCATTTATTTGAAAAGAATGTTACTTTTCTGAGTCATAACAAATGAGAGCACCCACCCTTCTGGTAAGTAATGAACAATATGCGTAGAAAATTACTCGTGAGTTGCGTAATGCTCCATTGGATATTACCATACTATTCATAACTTTGTGAATGTCCCGTGGACGTTGTTAATGTTAAATAACCAACAGATTAATTTTACCTACAAGTAGCATGCGGGGGAAAGCAGTTTCTGCCATACTTTTTAGGTCAATAAAATACCTTCATACTCTATTATCTATCATACATAATGTTAGTTGCATTCAATTTTCCGTATGATATTGTCGCACGAGTGTTACTATCATTTATTATTTCCAAATACCAATTTTGTAAATATCACCTTTTTTCCCTTCATACTTCAACGCCCGAAGCGAGGTGTATCACTCCTTCCGGGTAACGCTACTCACTGTTGCACGAAGTTCAATGAAGACTATGTTTCCTACTAAGCTTATTGCGTTTATTTCCCTTAAAACCTAAATACTGAATGACCATTGTGTATGACATTTATCATTTTCAAGATAGAGACAAAACTGATTTGAACTCTCACGTTAGTATGTTCGTGAAATCTCCACACGGATCCACTAGCTGCTCTTAAACATTCATATTAATTCTCGCAATGTAGGAATACATCATTAAGACAATAGGGAAATGTGGACTTTGCATTTCAAAAACGCACGATCCATTGGCCAAAAAAATTCAATTAATATTGATTGGTTCCGTATCAGAAGAGTAAGATAAGATAAGATAAGATAGCAATTCGTATTAAAATACTATGATTTCTACCTTACTTTAAGATGACGTGAAGATGAATAATGACGACACCACTACCGATATGAAAAGTAATTTAAAAGGATCGAATTGTTGTGTAAAATGTTCAGTGCACACTATTAAATTAAAGAAAACTTAACTCGTTGACTTCCGTAATATATTTTTTCTTCTAAATATTAGCGGTACCTTGAAGACTAATACCTGTCTTTTTTCTTTGTCCCAGGTAAAACTTTTTGTATTAGTTAAATAAATATAAATTTATTGTCAAAAAAACATACAAACTTTGTATGAACACGTGGAGGACAATACACTTATTTACTCTCCGGAAGCAAGCTAGGGACCATCTCACCAATTCTGATCAAGGGCCCTAAGGTAGATACAGATTGAAAAATTAAAGCAAACTCCTAGTTAAGATAAAAAACACAATAAAATAGAAAATCAAAAACTTTGTAATTTTACACACAAAAAACAATTTACAAGTACGTAGTAGTTATCATGAAAATATAGATTATTCGGAAAATAGTGTTTATAAAGAGTAAGTATTAAAATAACTTTAAATTCAAGTTTTATTGTTTCAATAGTCGCCGCCCCTAGACAAGAACATAGAGAACCTGTAAAAAAAAAAAAATCCGCCTCCATCCGAAGGAAAACCGGAGAAAAACCCGGGTCAGGATTACAATTCGTAAATCTAAAATTTAGACGTCAAGCTGAGTATATTTTTCTGACTCTTGAGACGTAATTTATTTTCTTTAGATAAAAAATTCTAGGTATAGAATCTGTGAGAAACCGTTAAAAGTATAAATTAAAACATTAACTTGGTTGTTCTTATTGAAAATACAAGTATTATTTTTATAATGTACATCACAATGAATTATTTTAATTATGACAGTTATGCTCTAATTATTCACAATTATATTAAACACATGAATATTCTGAGAATCGCTGCAATACACAGAGAGTTCTAAGAGAGCATGATGGCTACTTCCAGGTGGCACACCACATCGGTAGAGTGTGAATTTACGTTTTACTCGCTGCGGATCTATAACGACTGCTCAAAAGAGAAATTACAGCTCGAAGCGAATGTCACCAATATATGATTCTGGATTTATCTCCCTCGACCTACCCATAAGATTGAAGGTACAACGTCAGGCGCAATAAATAATATACGACGAAAGTATTATTATTTTTCCTTGACTTTCTAAAATGCTATGAAATAAAATTGAATTATTTAAGTTAATTGCTCAGAAAAATGTTTTCTATTACATTAATCCCATTCTGAGTTTAAATTTCTTCATTCGTACTTATGTAAAATATATCCATTTTACATAATTATTTTTTCCACCATCTCAATAACTAATTGTATTTTCTATGTTACGTTCGATATGATTCCTTCCATAAAGATCTTGAAATCATAAAAGTAATAACAATAATAATAAATCTACAGAAGATTCCTGGAAAGACCTACCTATCTGATGTCCAAAAATTAGTCATACTCGGGACGACTCATGTGATTCAGATTCTGTTCACCTGAAAATTACGTAAGTAGATGCAGCGTGAGGGAAAGGGAACTTCCTCAGACCATCACTGAAAAATTTACCAGCTACGCTGAGAAAAAGTTTAATAAATAATAATATTAATAATTTAAGTTTACCAAAAGGACTTCAGCTGTATGTTAATAAAGGAACCTCGGTTTCATGGCTAAACATGTAAACTGAAGGGAGAAACGGAAGCTCTGATTATAGTCTCTAATTAGTCCAGTAAAGTGGTACATTTTTCCTTGCATCAAATAGGGTAGTTTTGATTTTTTTAAATAGGTTTTATGTGATGGATGGTTACTGATAATTCCACATTTTCGATCTCGACAGACTTCTGGATCATCGTGAAATTCTTGAAAAACAGCAAAATTTTAGGTGATTTTTCAGTTAATATCAATCTTGACGTCGAAGGACCAATTTGACGGTAAAATGTCTATGTACACTTTTAAAGTGGACTAAATTTGCTGGAAAAAGAAAGAAACTTTGTTTCTGTAGACCCAATTTCCGAGATACAGCTTTTCAAATTTTCGAAAATAAGCTAATTTTAGAGGTTTTCACCGATTTTGACACTGAAGAATCTATTTTTAACAAAATAGCCTTATAGATTTTAAAATTAGACTACGTTTGCAAGAAAGTAAGATCAAATTCATTACTATAGACCCAATACTGTCTGAGATTCAGCTGATCGAAGTTGACGAGGTATACGTGTATCAAATTTTGGATGAAGTATTATAAATTTCATGTGTTAGTTACAGACAAACAGGCTTTACCAAATTACCATATTATTTCGTATGTTATAACAGAAAACAATATTAATATTTAGTAGAACTTCGAATATGTGAACCTCTGTTATCCGAATTTCCTATTATCCGAGTTGTGTTCATGACTTGGAAATATCGAAAAAATCATCTTTTGTAGCTGTATCGAATTTGACCAAACTTATAACTTGCCGTTAAACGTCTCTATGAATACGTGCATGTTATGCTATTCTTTCCGGCTACTCATAGGATGCATATGAATGACATCAATTGTACTTAGTCTGATTTTCGCACTGAAGTCTTTGTTTCTCATTGTTCATTGTCTGGAAATTTTTCTGTTCGCACTTTCTAGCTCTCATTACAGTCGCGTGTATATCCAAACGNGTTCGCACTTTCTAGCTCTCATTACAGTCGCGTGTATATCCAAACGACTCTTCATCCGCCTCTGATCTCTCCATTTGACCTACAATGATCCAATATGGAGTAATACGCGAGAAATGTTTCAAAGAAATAGTCCAAATATATTTTTGTATGAAGGGGTATCAAGTCACCAATAAATAAACAAATAAATAAATGAATTATTAAATTTATTGTCATTAAATAACTATTAAAATAATTATGATTATCGCAATGAAAAATTTCAAAGATTCTGTGACGAAGAAAACATTAAAAACTCCAATTTTACTTCGTTAGACATATTGAAATTGTGAGAAATACGCCATGCATCCTCTGTACCCTATTGTGGGTCAATGTGTGACTGCATCACCACTCTATCCTGGTAGTATTAAAATAAATCATGACACATTATACTAACGTAATATAGCACATTTTAATAACCACGTCATCAATCAGAAAATTCAGTAGATAATAATGGAACAGCACTTAATTCAAACCATAACGAAGTACGGAGAGTAGTATCACTATCATAGTAGTAGTACACATGTTCTTAGTAAGAGATCCAGCACGGGGCGAGAGATCTCTAAGAGTACATTCCAAATGAGTACGTTTTCTGTCACCCCCCTCATCCTAAGTTCTACCTCTCGTATAGTCTCCTTAGTCGTAGATTAGCCTCTTTTATATTTTTATTTTATGGTTACTTTCTTACATTAAAAACAGTTTAATTAAATTTAGGGTGCCTACACCTAAGTGGAGCAACGATTATGTTCACTAAGCAACAGAGAACACCGAAAGAACAACGGTCAGGAAATGTATTTATAATAAATGAGTTTTCTTTCAAGTCTTTTCTCGTCGAGTTTCTTTCAAATAATATAACTACATGATTGTATTTTATTTCATGAACGATCTGGCGTGTTTCTTATTCTTTTCTAAAGCCTACTTTTAATCCTACAAGCTAAAATTTCTTAACCACAATTTGGTCGAATCGCTTCTTCCCATGTAGCTGTTATTGATTACCACTCGCTTCGTAATAATCGGAAGTACTACCCTCCCCTCTCCGAAACAAATATTTTATACCCAATAACACGAAATTAATATTAAGAAAATAAACAGTGGAATCTATGAAATAAGGAGTAAAATGATGAAATAATAAATTAATTAATTTTTGGGTGACGTACAAGATACAAGTAAATTGATCGATGAAGTAATTGCTGAGAATACGAGTTTTCATTAGTGCAGTATTTAGACAAAATTCACAAGAACAACTAAATTATATAAGTAAAATAATACCTACATTTTTACATGATTTAAAAAAAATTACAAGCATTTTTCAAAGCTAAAAGCAAACGACAAAAACTGGCCACGTTGACTCTATAGACACACAAATGTAAGTGAATGAAGTGTTGTGTGCGTTATATACACAGCAAAACTCTTCCTGTTAACTACACGTGTAAAAGGTCGCTCTCTTCTGCTGATATCTTTTCATGTCAGAGTTAACTGAGTTTCTCAAACAGCGCGAACACGAAGTACGTCATTAATGATGATGTTACATTGTATGATAAGTTGACCTATATACGTAAAGTGGATTACATTGTGCACGCACACAACATTTTATTTTTTGTGTTGACACTGGGAATTAAAACGAGAGGGTACAATGCCATTCTCCTTGCGATAAAATGTGAAATTAGGTCTCAAATATTCACTCGTCGTAAATATTAAGATAAATTTAGGATTTGCATCCTACAAAGTTAGCTAAAAAATGCAGTTCATATAGTTAAAATATTTAGTTTCCTACTTCACATAAATTATTTAATAGCATTATATTTTAGAACGACCCGTTTACATAATAGATTGAGGAGTTTGTTACCTTATTATATCAATTTAATTAATTATATTCTTACATTATTATAATAAATAATAAAAAACGATACTTGGTACTACGCAAATGCAGTCGCCGTTTTATTGAAATATAATAGCGACAGAAAACTAAGCATAGTGTTTCATTATCAACGTCACGTTTTTTAGGTGGAAATTTCACACGAAAAAAGAAAGGGAAATGGTGCTAAAATAAAGTCAAATGGGTCAAAAAGGTACTATTTCACGAAACTAAAGACACCTTGCTCCTATTCTAATTCATAGTTACGAACAAGTTTATCAACTCATCACATATCAGATGAAGGAAAATATAGGAAGTAAACTTATCTCATTGTTTCTTTCTTCTTCTTTTTGTAGGCATTGTTCTTCGAATTGTTTAATAGCTGCAGTAAGAAAGTCGCGTTTACGGAATAAAGATAGGTTTACAATTCGCATGTTCACAGCATGATGAGAAGACATTTATTAAAATAAAATAATNATGTTCACAGCATGATGAGAAGACATTTATTAAAATAAAATAATATTTTATATTGATTCGTAGACATATATATATGAAATGAAACACAGGCGAAATCTCTTAAAATGATAAACGATTTTAGGAAAACGACAATAGAAGAGACAAAAATGGTAATTATGGGCACGCTTGGGAGACAAAGGAATGAAGGTCTCAAAACCAGGAAAAAGATGTGGAAAAAATGGCTCCTTTCTCATCCAGAGACAAAATTTCACACTGTGGTATCTTTCTGAAGAGTATTAATTTACCCTACGAAAAAAGGTGCACACTTGAAAATCATAATCCTATTTATTATTATTTATCATGTCTCGTTTGTCAAAGGGGTTTGTTGTAATTGATTATCGTAATTATTTTAAATCAAAAATTAATTATACAATTTGTACGACGAGGAGTATTGGTAGACGATCGTTTACGCGATGTAGAATTCATAGATAGTCATTATTAGTCTACAGGTAGTCTTTCATTCTGGTTTGCAGTGTAAGAATGGGAGCTACACCTTTCGTCCACCAACATTCCATGGTTCAATCAGATAAAAATGAAATGTTTATTTCTCTAACAATTAGCGAGTACCATAACCAAACTGAACCAAGCGACCAAAATTATTGAGATATTGTTAACATAGAGTTGAATAAAATTAAGAACGATATTTACGATATATTCCAGGTTTAAAATTTAAAATATCGGTAAAATAATATTGAAATTTGATCCATTGTACAGAGGACGATATGAAGTGTATGGACATTATTCAAAATATCACATTTCGTAAAAGCACGACCTAAACAAGTTTTAAATATTACTGTAAGCATACATGTGTAAGTTAGGATTAGATATTCATAATCGTCTTTATATTTAGGTTTATTGCTCCAAGCGATTTGATATCACTACAATATTTTGGAGTGAGTTTTCGAAGGAGTTGATTTCGAATATTTTGACGCATCCCAGGGCGGATCCCACAGAGCTCTGTTTAGCTACCAAGTCTCCACTGTCGCAGCTGAACGGGACAAATATATTGAATTGAAGCTAATATCATCCTGGATAGTCAGATTTATCATTTCTGGTCCCAAATCTTGGCTCAATTAATCTTTCAACACACGAGTGACAAAGACAGTCGAAATTAGGTAATTCGAACCTTACGAGTCCTGCGAAAAATTATAATAATTCGAATTACACACGTTCACTAAAAAAACTGCATTATTAATTAGATAAGAAGGATCCATATTATAGTTTGAAATTTGTTTCATTTAGGAAATTTTGTATAACGTAATATTCGAACTTAACTAATAGCAAAACTAATGTTTAACAGCAAAATATAAAAAGCACCAGTACTTTTTTACAAACCCCAATTTAATATTTATACCACAATACACAAAAACCTAATCTTATTAGTGTACAGCAGGGATGGCACTAGGGCATTTTATCTGTAAGCTTATTAGGCAGACACGCGAAAGGCAACTCTTATCTTTTCTTTTAATTTTATTTTCTTTGTCCACTTATCTTCGTCCACCTTACCTCCAACGTAGTCATTGCTAGTTTTCCCGATGCTTTTCATATTTCCCTCTTGACTCTATGCCTTTCGGCAGCAGGTTTTGTCCTCCTATCGTAAGCTAAAGACACATCTGCGTCTGTGGAGCGGAGAGGAGCGTTTATTCCGCCGACCTCAGTTATCTAATGGCCAAAGACACATCTAGCGGGCGCGGAGCGCAGCGGAGATCTCAGATGCTTCCTGTGCGACCTTGACGCCTGCTGAAGGTCACAAGTGTTAAAAGATGGGTATATTGAGAGAAGCGAGGAAGACGGCGGGTGATTTCTTTTACGGGGTTTCCCCTGAACATAATTTCCTTCAATTTCTATGGAGTGATTGTTAAATATATCAATGTTCATATTAATTATTGCAACACAGAGTTATAATATTACTGAATATTTGTTCTAGTGCTTCATCACTTCTTTATAAAAAACTTTTCGCATCCCTTTTAGTGGGATTCGTTTTTCTGAAGCTTTCTTATTTTCGTGTTTTACTATTTTTTACTTCTTCTGTTTGTTTTATTTCTCCTGTTTATATTCCTGACGATTTATATTCTCCTGTTTGTATTTTAGCCTTATGAGATTTTCGTTATGTAATTGTCTAAAATTTTGGCGTGGTTTTAGTTAAAAAGAGAGAAATGCGCATTTTCACATGTACATTTTAAAGCTTTACGTTTCAATTATTTGTAATATTTGTTCCCCAATTTGAGTTCTATGTCGTACTATTTCTGTGAAATTGTGAATCTTTGTGTCATATTGTGAATTAGCATTGTGTTATGTTTTTGATTGTCCGTTTATTTGAAACGAAGTAAACACGACTTCCTAAAAATCTAATAGTAACTTGTCGAGTAGGGAAGTTTCAAAATATTGGGTAATTTTGTCTGTACAGTTCGCTTTAATTATCAAAATTATATATTAACAATTTTTGAACATAGATGAAAGGTTGTCCTACAGTTGACATTATTTATAGCGTAAATTAAAAATTTATATTACTGCTTAATATTAACTGTTTTTCAACACAAAATACTGAGTCGATCATGTTAAGTATTTTGGAAGGTAAGTTATCTGCCAATAATTATTGATAAATTACATGGTAAGAGTACATTTTAAAAGGGAGTTATATTTGATTTAAATAATTATGTATTCTACTATTAACGTCCATTATATGTACGATAAATGAATAAATTACAACTTACGACCTTTTACGGACGATTACAATATACTCGTATATTGTTCTTATTAAAAAACACAACGTAACGACTCGTCGTTAGGTGATAAGTAATTATAAGGAAAAACATGAACGTAGCAACATATTACCCACAACAAGCACAATATATAT
>NNCF01126114.1:321628-342430 GCA_002313205.1 Laupala kohalensis
AAAAATGTCGTACGTTTTTATTTATTTCTTATATAAGTATATTTAACTATTACTGTATATTGGCATCTATGTATGGTGGGTCTATTTCTATTATTTATAAAATACGAAAATAGTCGTCGTGGTGCACAGTAAACAATAACTGTTACTTTAAACATTTGCATTGCCTATAGTTGTGTGTTTTATAATAAAAGCGTTGTGTCGTTAGCGGGCAGTTGCATGGATGCTCTGCACAAGACCTGCACGTAGTCTGTGTTTTCGTCCTGAAGTTACCTTGTTCCTTCCACCCCTCTGCACGTTCCCCTACTCCTGCCCGCTCCACTTGGTGTGTCCTTGCACAAGCGGAGCGGAGAAAACGCAGATCTGTCTTTAGCCTTAGGCATTACTGCCACCGCCCCGGGGAGGGGTATGTTTCATCATCCATCTCCTTGTCCGTCGTCATAAATAGTATGTCCAGTCCAGTTAGTCTACTTGTCATCTCTCTAATTTGATGTCTCACTTTCAGATGTCTTTCAAAGTAGTTCTCCTTTGTTTTTGTGTTCCTCCTCTTGATCTAGACAACACCTATCAGAGTCTCACTGAGGAGGGGACGCAGTGGTAGAGGACAGCGAGCTCTGCTTTTCGCTCTTCTATAGCATAACCAGCCGTGTAGATATATTCAGAAATCTACCAAACGCCGTCCAGAAATTACAAAGTTGGTTCAAATGGATAATTTGAGATGTGGAACCCGATAACAGTCTAAATGTGAATAGTCAACAAATAGTTTTCTGAAATTTTCGTGGTTCTGAAAATGTTCTGAAAATGTGAATGGTGGAGTAAAAAGAATACCAAATGCTACCCGTAATCTTCTCCTCTTGTCGTTTTCCCCAAGTAAATGTTCTAACCTTATAAACCCTGTTCGACTCATTAGTTCTGCTCAACAAGTATCTCCTGTTTCTAAGCTTAAACTCTTGCTTTGCAGTCAAGCTGTTGGGAAAGTGGTGGCATTCGAGTATCTAACACCCACCCCCTTCTATACTGCAGCATTTATCAAAGGACAAATCATTAATTACGTCTGGTGTACAGCAATGATGCAGTGGCGCGTACAATACATTATCCATTTTCTAAGTTTTGTTAAATAAATTGGAGTTTCTTTCTTGATTTTGACCGATCAGCTACAGAATCTCAAGTTTAGTTGCCGGGATAGTCGCGATTCTTCCGAGGTCAGTCCTTGAGCAGAAATGGAAAAGTGATACCCACTCTCCAAAACGCTTCCCGGAAACATGAAGCAGTAATACGTCAAGCTATTGTAGCTGATCACAGAATTTGAAGCCCGAACAGTAACAATTTCATCTTAGTGAATACATTTTAAAAATTCGAAATATTCGAAACATTATTCGAACTATCCACGATTTTTAACATTGTTAAAAAGGAAATTTTAGGGACCAAACAAAAGGTTCAAATTAACGAGGAATTTGATTAATTTCGTTAAAGGTTCAAATTAATACGATTTACTCACTTCCTTGAGTAATGAGTTGATGCGTGAAGGATAAACGCGTATCATATTTTTGGAAACAATTTTATCATCCTTAATATTACTAGGTATAGGAATGCAAGTTATAGGGTGTCAAGCATTTTCGACACTCAACGTTTCCAAATTGACAAAAAATTAAAAAAAACACTCAAATTGGCATTATCGCGAAAATTATCCATTTGAAACCTAAACCCAAACCATTAAAACGTAATTTCATTCAATTACTATTTCTCATCGGAGAAAGTAAAATGTAATCGCGATATGTAATGACAAAGTGGCACCGACATATAACGAAGACCTTGTACATATCAAATAATGAGACATTCGCCTGCAGATAGGCAACCAAATCTACATATCAACTTAACAGGTTCTTTCAGTGTTTTGGAGGATTAATCAAAGATTTACCCCGCTTTAGTCGCGCTTAAGAATACATCTCGAGAGGTCACGATGACATTGTTCATCCACATTAAAAGTAAAAACTATTTATTTCATTAAAATTTTTAAACATCAAGAGTACAAAACCAGACGAGTCTTGCCCATAATTTCACACTTCATGGCAACGCGACGACCGGATATCTATACAGCGAGAAACTCTTTCCTTAATCTTAAAATTGATATTTTTTAGAAGAATACACAATTATTCGCGATTAAGACAATTTTAAATCTTCTTCAACACACACGATCATATTCATTTCACCTTCATTTTCTACGCCAGACCTTTTTTATTTGATATTGTCTTCTGCTGAAATTCTATAACTTTTCTTTCGCTTTGTTCAAGATTTTGAGAGAAGTCCGTATGTCACGCAACGAAGCTATATCCCTCTATGGTAAATGTCGCGTTTCGTTAAGATGCTGCAAGTTAGCGAAATTTTTGTTGGACTCAATTCTTGTTACGGAATAATATTTTAGTCGTGAATGTAAAATATTTTAAAGTCGGAAGAGTCCGTGAAGAACGAATGTACCTGGAAGGTGCTCTGGCAGTGTTCTGTGATATTTTGAATGTTTACTTTACATGCTGCTTTGTGACATTTTAAGGCATCACAACCTTGATTTGTATAAATGGTTTTTAATTAAACATATTTAGTTGTCACTTAATTGAGAATTTAGAAAACGTTTTACGTACTATATTGTAAGAAATTATACGTGGCTACTACTATGGAACATAATGCAACCCAATTCTACACAGAAACGGTGTTTTATTTGTTATACTTATTTTGGGTGAAGTTCTGCTGTAAATAAATGCAGGTGAAATGAATTTTTAAATACGTCTGCTGGCGTTAAAATGAATAACCAATGACCACAACCTGTGCAGATGAAATTGCAAACTGTCTTCATGATACTTTTTGAAAGCAAGGAAATAAGTTAAGTATAGTACAAAAGCATAAAAAGTGCCTTAACTAATCGATCTTTCTTTGAGTGAGAGGTTTCTTGGATGGTTTTTGAATGGGTTGTCTAAAGAAATTCTAGAACTAAAAAGTTTTGTATTATGAGAAGTGATGGTGTGTAATACATGGTGTGTAAAAAACCTATGTGAAACCGTAGGTTGCAAATTGTTTTTGGTCTGAACGTTCAAGTACCTGGTCTTTAGAAATTAAGGTGAGTAAACAAAAATGAACAGTGATTTATCGCACAGTTCTTCATCAAAGTTTTTAGATAAGTTTATTGTCAAAAAAGCAGTACAAACTACGTATGACCAAGTGGAGGACAATAAACTAATTTACTCCCCGGAAGCAAGCAAGGGACTAACCCATCAATTCCGACCAAGGGTCCTAAGGCAGAGGCGGATTCAAAAATTTAAGCAAAAATTCCTAGATAAGATAAGAAGTTAGCTACGAGTTATAATACTAATAGAATGTCAATATGTTTGTAATTTAACGCAAAAAATTTATTTTACATGTACAAATTATTATCGAACTATTCTGAGTATAGTGTTCAAAAACCATAAGAATTGAAATAACACTAAATTCATCATTTTTGGTTACAATAAAGACACCCCTAGACAAAGCATAAGAAATTAGCCTCTACCCGAAGGAAAACCGGAGCAAACCCTGGGCCAGGATATAAATTAATTTTCAAATCAAAACTCTGAAACAAAATTATGACTTCTTATTGTCTTTTCCTACGTTACTTTTCATACGCTTAATCACAAATGTGAACTTTGAGAAACTTTAATTTTACATGCTTTTCGGTGAAATACTTTGTGATAAAAAAAACTTTAAAAAAATGCCATTAATGTGAATTGAACCATCAAATGTACATGAAATAATATATTTGTAGTTGAATGTCAAGTAGCCCGAATTTAGTAGTGGAATGTAGTAACTTTTTAACGGGATCAATACTACCCAGGGGATTCAGTGCGTTTATCTGCAAGAAACAGAAGGTCGTTATTAAATTGTATTTTCTAAACTCGTGCGATACGAATTATTATAATTCATACATTTCACTCAACGCCTTTCTATTATTACGAAAAGATTCTATTTTTATGTCATCGATCTGTGGTATAAGAAATCTGCCTCTACCCGAAGGAAAACCAGAGCAAAACCCGGGCCAGGATGGAGCTACAGAATTAATGTACACAACCGTGCCAAAGATGAGTACACATAAAACTAAAATAATATGAATCATAAGACCCAACACAATCATGCAAGAAAATAGTTTTTGAAATTGTTATAATTATTTTAAAAGTACAAAAACAATGGCATGATAAAGTACAAGTCGAATTTTACTTTTATTGAAATCAATAAATTCTTTTACAGTGTAGAAGCACTGGTGCAGGAGGTAGTTTTTAACCGCGGATTTGAAGATATTCAATTTCATAATATATTTTATATTCTTGGGAAGGGAATTAAATAGAACGATTCCCGAATGATATGGTTCTTTTTGGCAAAGAGTGGTTGACTCTCTAGGGCGATGAATATTATTCCTATTGCGAGTATTGTGTTCGTGAACGAGACTGTTTTGTATGAAACAAGGGTGGTGCTTCAGTAATTTGGTCTTAACAAACACGACCGTTTCATGAATATAAATGCAGGGAAGTGTTAGGATATTTAATTCCTTGAATAAAGGTTTACAAGAGTTTCGGGGGTGAGATTTACAAATTATCCGAACTATCCTCTTCTGAATTCTGAAAGTTTAAATGCTCTGACCGGCATTGCCGCAGAAGGTAATGCCGTAACGCAAAGGGGAGTAAACGTTTGCAAAATATACGCAACGGGAAATAAGTGGACTAACTACGTTAACTAAGATTCGGAATGCGTAACACAATTTGCTTAATTGGGAATTAAGATTGTCAACGTGACAATTGCACTTGAGGCTATCTTGAATATGGAGACCTAATAATTTTGTATTCGTAACAGTTTTTAATTGTGTTCCGTTTAAAGAAAGAGAAACCTGGGGTAAAGATTTTGTATTACTATTGTGAAATGACATAGACACTGTTTTGTCAGTGTTTACAATGAGACGATTTGCATGGAACCAAGGCGAAAGGTTACACAAAACCTTTTGAGCATTGGCGTGCTTACATAGTAAATTAGTGTCATCAGCAAAAAGAACCATTTTGCAATCTGATGTGGATGATGACGTGTCGTTTACATACAATAAAAAGTGTATAGGGTCGAGAATTGAACCTTGTGGTACTCAGCAAGTAAGTAGCTTTGTTTCTGAAAGACAACGCTCAAGTATTTTATTTTCAGTGTAGGATATTTCGACCTGTTGATATCTATCTTTTAAATAAGAAGTTAGCCAGTGATGTGGAAGTCCACGAATGCCGTATGAATGCAATTTGGAAAGGAGAATTCCGTGATTGATGACATCGAATGCTTTGGATAAATCAAGAAAAACTCCCTGAGGATTTTCTCCAAGGTCAAGAGATGTGGTAACATCGTTTAAGAAGGAAAATATGGCGCTTGTATTGGAAAAGGTTTTCCTAAATCCGTGTTGATCGTCAGAGAGAATGTTATGTTTTTATAAAAAAAATCTAGAAGACGCTTATAGAACAATTTTTCTAGGATTTTTGAGAAAGTGGGTAGTAGAGATATTGGTCGGTAATTTCCAATATTAAGTTTGTTTCCTTTCTTGTGTAAAGGTTTCACTTTAGCTCTCTTAAATATATTGGGAAACACCCCTTCCGATAAAGAACTATTAAAAATATTTATGAGTGGAACGAATATTTAACAATAAACTCGGGTATATCATATATGCTTTTTGAAATTTTTTTTGAATGAACTCATGATTCTCGTGACTTCGCTGACATTAGTTTGGGAAGTGAACATAGAATTGGGTACGTGGGTAGATATAATTGGTGGACATTGATTTGGATATATTGAGTTCGTTATTTTACCAATTTCTGAGAAGTAAGAATTAAACAAATTTGGGATGTCCTGAGGATTTGATACGATTTTGCCATCGTTTAGTAGAGAAACATTTTCTTCGCTGTTTTCAGAAGTTGACGTGTAATTGTTAACAATATTCCACATGGTTTTCAACCGGTTGTTCGATTTTAGTACCTGCCCGTCGTTTTCCATTACTTTAGCTGCATAGACTACTTTTTGAAGAATAGACTTATATTTACGAAAATAATCATGGAATTCAGGTGGTTGGATATAGTTTTGAAAGAAAATATAAACGGCGTTTGTTTTTTGAAGAAATTTTTATCCCTTGGGTGATCGATCTATTGTATTTCTTTGTGTTAATAAACTTGTGTTTTATGGGAAAGCTAGAGTTGTAATGTTTTAGGAATATTGAGATACATACATTGAATTTGTCGTCGGGGTTTTGACAATTGTAAACATCTCTCCATGTTTCTTCACGAAAAAAATTTATAAATATGGATTTATTTATGTCATAAATATGGATTATAAATATAGAGTTATATATGTCATTAAACTCTCTTGAAAACTTGTAAAGGATTTTAAGTGTTTTAGTTTATCTTTTATAGTCAATACTTGAGCAAGTTGATCGCTGTATCCGACGATAAAAACTTGAGAGAAATACGAGATTCCATTGTTGACTATAATTTGATCTTGCAATGTTTGAGATGAACCGGAGAGGTGAGTGGGGTCGTTTATCGTAGTAATAAGGTTGAAGGAGTCGATAAGGTTCTTGAATCGATTAACTGGTGAATGTGCAGAGTCGGATGTACTCAGGAAATCGATGTTAAATCACCACATATAACGATTTGTATAGTAGATTTATGTGTAATATGTTTGAAAACAATTTCGAAGTTCAGAAAAAAAGTATGACAAGATCTGATTGAGTTGGTCTATAAATACACACAATAATACCGGTATCGGTCGGATTAACTGCAGAAAATTCAAGCACACTATCTGCGCAGAAGTTCTCGTAGCCTGGCAGTGGAGAAGATAATATATCATTACAAACGTAGAAACACGTACCTCCATGGACTTCTTTTTCCTTTACAATTTTGCCGACAGTAAGAACTTGCTAAATAAAAATAATAAGTAGCAGTGTCTTTGATCTTGTTAGTTGAAAGTCAATGTTCCGTGGGGCACAGCAAATCGAATAGATTTTCGTGTACCAGAATTTCAATTAATCATGTTACGTCGTATGAAAATGGGAGACGGGACCGGGGTTCGAACCCGGGAACTTGAGCTCAAGGTCCCGGGTTCGAACCCCGGTCCCGTCTCTCATTTTCATTCGACGTAACATGATTAATCTGTTACCTGGCGGTGAGGTTCACCGCAATCTAAGAGATTTCTATGTTTGTGAACTGAAATTTCAATGTCTGTCAATTTGTTTAAAAGGGATTGGACATTATACAAAACAATAAATGAGTTGCAGGTTTATTACATGGTTTGTATGTCTATGTAACGGTTCTTATTAAGCGTAATTTTTTTCAATGATTGTGTTTGCTCATTAATCCTGAGGTATGTTAATGAGTAAATAGTGCTAGTTGAATTAATACACTTTTTGAATGAAAATATTTCTGTTGATGGGTGTACGATTATGTATTAAAGAGTGATTTTTTTAAAATGAATTGCGGTTGCCTATGTTTAGTATAGAGAATTTTCGGATTATACAACAGAGTAAAATATAATGTCTGTTATTGTATATTGGACGGTGCATAGTAACGAGAGAGTTTTTTTTTCTTATATTACTCCGTTTCTGTTAATTAAACTTGTCTAAAATGGCATAGCGCCTAGTATGCGATTTGAAAGTAAAAGAAAATGTTTTTTTGTCATGATTGTAACAGAAATATAAATTTCGATTGCTCTAACTTCAAGACCTATCTTTTAAAGGCATGAGAATGAGAAAGAAAACGGCCTTTGTCAGGAATGCAGAATGCAAAATGCAATCACACAAACTGTCACATTCAATATACAGAGTCAATAGAGACTGATGAAGTGGATTGTGGGTCATTAAATGACATTAATTTGGAAAATGCAAATAAAAAAGTTGATATACTTTGTGTCCACATGAAAATGAATAAGCAATCTATAACAATTCTATTTGACAAATGTCATGAGATATTACACGAAATAAAGGCATTCAAAAACTTTTAGGAAAATTGTAAAAACAAAGCGATAAGGAAGTAACCCTCATAGAGTAAACTAACTGGAGCAAAACAACCCCTTCTTCAAATGATCTTCAATGAATCTTCAAAAGTAGGCTATAAACATTAGGCGAACATAGAATTTATGTGTCCAAGTATTAATCATACAGGTGCAAAATTAATAAATTCCAAAGACCTATATAAAACCAATATAAACATTTGTTAAGTTTAACAAGTAAATAATTATAAACAAACTTCTTGAAAATTAAAAAAAGGGAATTTAATTTGAAAATCAAAAAATTGTATTTTTATTACGTTATTTACTCTTGTGAGAAAATGTTTTGGAAAGTACAGGTAAAGAGGCAAATTTTAAATTTATACGGAAAATAAGGTAAAAATTCTTATTAGCAAAATTGAAGACTAACCTCATTAGAATTAAGTATGAATATGATTTAGAAAAGATAAAATGAATAATTTCTGGGAAAATATTTTTTAAAATAAAACCCGATATAGAAGAAACAGACCGTTTGAAATAGAGGGAGATTAATATTTCTTTTGTTTTAAGGCAATTTAAAAGAATATAAAGTAAATTAATCATGAAAAATATAAGATCGATAAGATAAAACATGATTGCTCACAAATTAAAAACACGTTTCCAATCCAGATGTAATAATAATTCTGACTGAAATTAATATGGAACGCAAAGAAACGGTTGAGGAATATAAACTGATTAATTTTCAAGGAATAAGTTTTTACAGAACTAGTAGAATAGAGGGATATAATGATTTATCGGGAGAAATTGAAAACAGTGACCATTAGACCAGTTTTTAAAGATGTACATTTTCTTACTACTTCCAGAAATTTCAGGCAGATTTCAATATTTTTTGAGAAATACGGAGCTATTTCATCATCAATTAGTTCATGAATTATGATGATAAATTTATAGCGCCAAAATATAACATAGTAATTCGAACTATGCGAATCCTCTTCGTAAACACATCTTTCTTGGTAAAAACTATCTTAATAAATAGTGTTTACAAGGAAAATATCTTTCCTTGCAAACTCTATCAAATATGGAAATATAGGTAGCAATACTATTATCGTAATATATGCGTTGATGCGATATTCAAATTACGCAGAGCAAAAATAAAGTGGTGAAATTATTTTCAAAACCTCTATATTGCTCAGGGTATGTCACACGCAAATTACCTAGTCATCTATATATTTACTTGGGTAAAAATAACTCGAAATTTAAAGCACTGGTATTAGGAAAAGTTAATGATGAAATTTACGCACTTTATGGTAATAGAGAAATAGATAATTACGTAATTTAACAACTCATTTGCTGCTCCCCAACAGGTCACCATGATATGTCTCCACATAGTCATTTCTAGTTTATTTTTCAAAAATGCATAAGTTCAGAAATTAGATATAATTAAAGTAAGTAACCCTGATATCGACAATGACTTCATTAACGACAATTTCCTTTGGACCAATAGAAACAGACAATAGCTTTCAAGTGGACTGTCATCAATATGTTCTCGTAATCACTTTTGTTATATACGCACTTTATAATTAAATTTTCAATGCCCTTCCTCAAATATGTTCTGAAACAGTCTTTAATTTACCCTGATTCTAACGTGACATTTAATTCTTAATTTTGACGAAATATTACCAATGATTTTAGGAATACAAATTATATTGCCCTATCTCGGATATGTTCCGGTAGTAATAGCATTCGAAGAGTAGTCTTTAATTAATTTAGGGAACTCGGAGTACGTTGCGTCTCGTGTGCAAAACTGGTAGGTTCAGTGGAGTTAGTGGTTTTTGCTGTACAAGAAATCAAGAATAAAGATAAAATCCTTTACTGATTACTTAGCACAAATAGAATTAGGAACGTTTAGTGTACATGTTCTGCACGTACACACTTACGTAAAATAAGAAAAATGTAAATTAACTTTCGACGGTCGTACGAAAACGATCCTAACCGCGCACTTATTTTCCAAGCACACCTGAAGCATTTAAGTATTAGAGGATAAGATCCTAATATTTTAATTCCCCCATAAGCTATTTATTCAAATTATATGGGGATGAGAATGGAGTTTAAACCCTTACAGAAAAATACAGTGTTTATTGTTGTCTTGTAATATATGTTCTCTAGCAGCAATGAGGCTAGAGACTAGTCTTCAAGACGTTCAGTCGAATGTGCTTGGTGTTGTAAACACTTTTAAGCGTTCTTTGTTGTAAGATACTATTAACACCTATTCTCGTTGGAGCAAGAGAAAGAGAAAATGCATTAAAGCGGCTGTTGTTTACAGGATCCCATTTCTAACCTAGTATATAATAGGGTCTTTAACTTACTCTCCTGGAGCAATGCTCCTTCTGGCATGGCTGTTTTGATCATATGTCCTACAATGGACTCGCACCATTTGCGTGATGAGGCAGCTCGAGACGAGAACCTACCGGTCCACATATGGAAAAAGTCCGTATAGATATGAATCTCCGGATACCATATCGACGTGTTGCTTCTAAGTGCGAATTCATTAGTGAGAATTATCATATCTGAATTTTATACAGATAATTTTTTAATGAATTTAAGGAATTTTTAATGAATCGCCCTATTTTTGACAGTACGCCGCTTATTCCATCAAACCCACCAGTTTAGTACGAGAAAAGTAATGTAAACGGATTTCTCTTAACTAATTAAATACTGTTCTTCGAGTGCTGTTACTGCTGGAACCTATCCGAGAAAGTGCTATATAAATTGTATACCTGAAATCGTAAATAACGATACGAAAAAAATAAGAATTAAATATTACTTGAATCAGGTCTAATTGCGTAGTTTTTCTACACTTGTATGAGGAACAGTTTTGAAAATTTAAGTATAAAGGTGAAGCGCGTATATAACGATAGTGATAATCACGAGGACCTATTATTGACAGTCCATTTGAAAAATACTGTCTATTTACATTGGTCCAACGGAAATTCTCGTTAGTAGGATCACTGTCGTTAACAGGATCATTTGCATTAGTCACATCTGATTTCTGAACTTGGTAATACCTAGTTTTATCAAAAATGCTTTCGTCTTAGAATAATCAGATCATTGGTGATTTCATATAAAGACAAATATAAAAATAGAAAGAAGTAGTTTTTCTTGCATTTTATCCGTTTTTTATTTGTTCATGCCTCACATTTTTTATGATTTTTATGGAACTTTAATAATCCAAATTCATTAAAATTATCTTGAAAAGGGTTCTCATTTGAAGAACCGTATCGTTGTTGTATGACTGGTATTTTCGAAAATATATATATTATATAATATATTATATACATACATACTTCATGTCTTTTTTTACAAAGACTGGTAAAAAAGTGTCCGAGGCTCTAAGCATCAGATCCACTTTCCAACTAACTACATGATTTGGGTGAAGGAATTAGGGACTTTGGATTGTTGCGGAATCTTAAGTACCGAACAGACAATAATCTGGAAAAGGTGAGGGAAACCCCAGCTGAAAACCTCATCCAGTCCAAACAAGCGGAAATCGAACTTGTAATCGTCCGCTCAGCAGTGCATAGAGAGCGAGAACGTAACACTCGTCACCCATACTTGTTCCATATATTCTAATACTTGTACATCAAATGCCAATTAGTGTAGAGAGTCTTATAATTGATAAATTATTTTACGGAAAAAACCAATTGTTACCATCTGAATCGTTTATTATGCTGGAGAATTTTTTTATTCTGAGAATTTCACACACATGAGAGTGCTTTTCCTGTGTTTGTTGTAAGAACAGTATTTACACCTCTTTCACTTGCCTGAGAGAGTTGTCTCTTCGCAGGGCGATGAAATCTTCACAACACCGCATTATTCCATGGCTTGAGTTGTTCGTTCATTTTGGAAGATTAGGAATTTGACAACTGACGTTTATTTGAGACTTCTCCATTACTTCTGCCAAATCCCATCTTGAGGCAAAAGGTTTCATCTCATTGGGTGTGTCAGGCTTGTTTTACTTGATTGTCCCTACAATAGTGACTTTTTTTGCAGCATGTCTTCTGCTAATTGGATGCTGGTAAAAATTTATCCAGCTACTTGGATGCTGATAAAAACGTTTTTACATGATCCTTTGATACTTTTAGCGAAATCTTTTACCACAATAAGTCCAAGTTGTTTCTGAATAGGCTCATGTGGTTTCCTTCCTGTATAAACAGATCCATGAACAGCATATGCTGATTTAGCATTGCATAACCAAAATAATTTCACTGCATATTTGGCGGGTTTGCTGGGCATATATTATATAAAATCTGTACAGGTCTTTTGAGGTCCTGCATATGCATTCACGTGTAAGTGAAATATAATTTTATTTTTTTATACAATGCTATGGATCAATTTGACTTGAAATTTGTGAGAGGTTACTCAAAGGATGAAGGAAAGAATACATGAAAGGAGGGTTAAGTCAGAATAAAACTCTATAAGATATTTATGGAATAAAATCCAACAGGGCCTCCAAGGCCCAGCATACACATCGTAGGGTTAAAAATACAAATTACAGACATGCAATCCCAAGCGTTCGTACAATCGGAGTCGTTCCGTAAGCCTTTGGATGGCAACCGTGCATGAATAGGGGTCCCTTATCTCAAGGTCAAATGGCAGCAATGAAGTCGTGATGTTTGAATTGGCAACGCTCTTGAGTCATGCGCACATGCACAGTCTTCAGTGTACTAAAGGAAAGATCTCAATAGTATGTAAAGAGAAACGATTCAATAGTTCATTTTTCAATAGTTAATATGTATTATCTTAATACTATAATGTACCTCATTCGTGATAGTAGCAATAATTAAATACTATATACCAAATGAAACGACCCTATTTTTTTTGAACAGACATATATTTACTCGAAAACACAAATAAATAAAATAACATAGGCAAAGTTTTAATCCTGTTTGTGGATCATCTTCAGGTCAAATTGCCTGAAGATGATCCACAAAAAGGAGTGAAACATTGAGTATATTATTTTATTTATTTGTGTTTTACAGGAAATATGTCTGTTCATAAAAAATAGAGTCGTCTAATTTGGTATTAATTATATACACACACGGAAAATATGACTAATCCTGTAAATATTATTTACTAAATAATTAAAATAAATCAGTTATATGATGAACCTGAAACGATTCAATTTGGTTAAAGGAATTATTTGGCGTGAATATGTTTTTTGAGAATGAATCCTTAAATTAATACGAAAAGAAATCTTTTTTTGTATTGCTAATGGGCTTAGGTAGAGAGAAGGAAGCTGATGTGTACCCAGGTGTGATCAGAGGTCCACACTGGGCCTCGTCCTGTTGGAGACCTTCAAATGGGTCAGCAATACCGGTAAATCTGTAAAAGTTTAAACTTAAATATGCACTTAAATCTTTTATAACAGTAAAACAATTAATGATTTCATATTATTAAATACAAGTCAAATTTTAATTTCAATTAAAAAAAATTATATGAACACGCTCCGGGTCCCAGAGGGTGACTACTGGAAAGGATAAATTGCCCAAGAATAAATTTTGACAAAATATAGTGATTTTCAAATCTTGATTTATATGACAATTATCTCTTTCAAAACTCAAAGGAGCTTGAATATGTCTTTATTCATGATAATATGTAAAAATTATTTCATATTAATTTTCTTAGTTTTCAAATATTTGTGTGAAATACTTCGATAAAGGAAACAGGGTTCGTGAATGTTTCCAAAAACGCTGAAATCCTGACATTCCTAAATTTCACAATTGTTGAAGTGTGATATATATATATATATATATATATATATATATATATATANCTTTGTAAAAGTGTTACCAGATTAATATTTGTTATTAGTTATAATTTTTATTGTTATTAATAATATAAATGTAAATGTTATTAATAATATCAGATTAATAAAATTATAATACCATAATAATATAAATAACAACACCATATGAATCACCTTAATAACACCATATTAATAACTTTAATAAATATTTGTTATTGTTATTCATAATACCAGATTGTTAATTGTTAATTATTTATTTGTTGCATTTTATTTAAAGGTAATAATAATTACATTTTTGTTTTAAAACCATACTTTAAAAAATGCTTCCCAGTTAGCCCTCCCCCCTTGATTACGGTCTAGATCCGCCACGGGATAGGAACACCGACAACGGTGGTTTACAGATAGCGTTTTCGCTAGGGTGGGTTAAAACCCTGCTCGGCCGAACTTAGTGACTATTCCGTTTGAGTTTCCCCCACCTTCTTCAGACAAATATCGGTCTGGTACCATTAGTTCCCTGGCAACCCAATATCTCTCCTTCCTAATTCCCTTACCCAAGTCACGGTTAGGTGGGAGAGCGGGCCAGATGGCCCGAACCTTGCCCTAAAACCATCAAATAAATAAATAAATAAAAGGATTTGAGTCGTCATAAAATAAGTGTTCATATAAATTAGCTCATCTTCCAAGAATAAACTTTATCCTCACGCTTCTGATCTCGACTGTACTTAAACGAAAAGAATACATTAACAACTGAGTTTGCAGCCACGTTTAACAGTAATTTCAGAATTAGTGGATCGTTTTATGCTGCAATTGTTTAAGCGATGTGATCAAATTGACACGGTTCAAAAGAGCAGTCTATGAGGAATCATTAGTTCCTATTTTCTGTTGTTTGATGTGATAGCTGTATAACCCACTTGTAACTCCTGCAGACATACCTGTACATCTGTATCAATATGAAGATTACCTCCATTATTACTTTCCGTGTATGATACTTTTTGCGCTCACAAATGTTGTAATACAAGCGCAATATTTCTTCAATTTTTAGCAAAAGGAACTAAAAATTTCTGGGAACAATCATAAAAACAAATAATTTTCTTTTAATTTTTATCTAATATTTCTTCGGTGATTTAAATATTTTTTTGGCTATAACATTTTTTCTTTATCGCCGTAATACGAAATATTTAACAATTATTGAAGAATATACCTTTAAACCATGAACAGTCACCGCTAGAAAAAACAGAGATAGAAGGAAGAAGCCAATGCTAACAAGAGTTATAAATAACAGTATTATTATAGTCTATTTGAACCAATGTTCATCATATGAATCTATTATAAAATGTAAATTTCCCTGGATATATGTTTTCAGCATTTGTCATTTCGTATAATTTTTCCATGATCTCCCTTTAAGACACTTTTACCAAGATCTTGTAAGAGTATTTCTTTTAATAATAAGTGATGACCCACTTTCCACAACCACACATTTAGCCACATAGCCGTATCCATGCCATTTAAAACGTTACACATTATTCTACCTGTCATTGTGTTCCATTTTGTATATTGTACACGTCTGATTACGACAATGTTGAAACAGATTTATAATATCTCAAATAACGTACGGACACGTTTCCCTTGTACTGTGTGTTCTCCGTCTAACGCGGCCTCAAATAGTGACTATAGGGATTTTATCTTCTTATTCAATTTTTTTTCTCGTTCACAATTTAGTGTCCAAGAAGTGTGCCGTCTAATTCCGTTTTTCTCCATCTCGTGACGTACTCCACATTTTTTACAGAAGTATAAAAAAAAATTATTATATAATGGACTAATAACATACCCGTCAACATGTTCGTGACAAAATCACGCGATCGAATATTTTCATTATTTCAATACGTTTAACACTAAAACGAAAAGAAGAGAAAGGAGATTTCTCACATCACATAATCAGCATAATTCCATTACAACACATATTCATAATTTCTCTGCACGTAATTTGCTTTGCGACACTTTGCACACGAGAACACATGGCCATATCTCGGTAAGAAAGTGGCTGGTCCATGGAATAAGCAGCCGGAACTGTAAGTCATCCGAAACCGGCTTTGGTCGTCGCAACCGGCACTGTGGGAACGGCAACGTCGCCTCGTACTTTAGAGAGTCGGGTTCGACTCCGGGACTCGTCGGAGGACCGGCCGTGGTGCGACGGAAGGAAGCCTAAGTTGTTCGAATGGTGAGGTGATGGAGAACCGGTTTCAGAGGAGCTACCTTCACGTTGTTGAAGAAGGACTTTTTCTCAAAGGGATAAATTCACAAAATTTCGTCATACTTTTACTGATACATGAGATAAAATGTATGATGAAGTACTTTAAACATTTTACAAATAATTATGTTTATCTTATGTATCATTTCTCATAAGTTCTTATCAATTTTCCGGTTCCTAAGATATTAAAATATAGACATTTGAGTGAGTCAATGATATATTTTTTCCTTACAAAATTATAACAATTTATTGAATTAAACAGAAATATTATTCAAAATTCTTCACCAGATGCTTGTTCGCGTGTGTTAATATTAAGTAAATTAATTATAAATAAATAATTCGAAACCTTAATCAACTTATTTGGAAGATCAATTTCATCAAGCATTCCTGCCAATTTGTGGACGTACAATAACATTTTACCCTATTTCTTTTTCATATTCATTTTAATTCTTCCACTTTTTTCTCTGATTCCGTAAAAAAACCTTCAGGAATAGAACAAAAGCTTTCATAAGAAAAAATATGAAATTATTCGAGTTTTGTATACTTAAAATATTTCAGAATTTCACTCTGGTTGGTTGTATCCCTTCTATTTCTTTTTAATATTGAATTTTGAGTATTCAAAGTTTTGAATATAATTTATTTTTATTATCAATTTTTCTAAAAAAGCGAAAACAATAGAATTGTATTTTCAAAAAAATATGATAATTTCCGATTTTAATAAGTCATATTGAGTTTATTAATTCCTTTAATACGGAGATTATTTCAATGAAAATTATTTAAATCAGCGTGGGACACTCTTGATTAATTCTATATATCCTTGGTATTTCCTATCTGTAAGATATTTTTCAGAGTTTACTAAAAGAAATTTCTAATTTAAATTAAGTTCAATTTATTCCATAAACTTAATTTTTATTTCAGCGTATAGGTTTGAAGGTCGCAACAAATTTCATAAAGATTGCGTATGATATTTTTCTGATGCCAGGATTTTGTCATACGTCAGGTGTTAAATTTTAAGGTCTTGTAGTATACGTTGCCAAACTGCATCCTCAAATAGTTTAGGAAACCACTTTTCACATTATTTGGTCCTGTGGCAATAGTAGAATAGTTTTCTTGTATTATTTCAACGCGGAAAGTTGCTTTTTTATATTTATAAGCAAAAGTGTGATAAATTGAAAAAATAAAGTTCCCTTTCAGGTGTTATGAGGATTCATGTAAAATATTTAAATATGGAATATACAATAGAACCCCGCTAATACGAACTAATGAGGGTCCTGCTCAGATTAACGAAAATTCGGATTCATCGAAATTACTATATAAGAAAAATTAAATGTGTATAGTAAAAGAAATTCTATATATAATGTGTATTTATGTATATTTATTCAAGTTTTAAATGTAATTTTATGTGACCGATTTAATCAATACCAACAAAATATTCCCTCGTACCTTCGAATAAAGAGTTTCTTGGTGTACTAAATTACTCTTTTCTTTTTCCCTCCCTCCTCTCCATATGTTACGAACAATTAATTCGAGCGCTAAAGAGTAGACATCATAGTTTTGCCTTGACTGAATTAATATCGGTTCAGTTTATCCGGGTTTTTGGCCCAGCGGGGTTCTACTCTAATGAATATTGTGAACTTAATTCACGAATTATTTCATAGGTATTAAAATAAATATGTGAGCTCTCTGACAAACATTAGTTAATGTACAAAGCAGATGTCACAGACAAGATACTCAACAAGTGACAAATTTAATTAGTTGAAATTTGCACTTTATAGAGTAACTTGCAGAGTAACCGCAGCTTTGCTCGCGTGAATTAGCTCAGAACTTGACACTGATAACATCTGTAGTATAAATAAAAGTTAAATGTTCGTTGGTACGCGCATCGCTTGAGAACGGCTGGACCGATTTGGCTATTAAAAAAAAGTGTTCGTAATAGTTAGAATAAGGTTTTTAGGGAAAGAAAAATTGGAAAAACCGCCCGGAAAATTGGAAAATTCGGGAAAAACTGAAAGTGCTTATTTCTATGGTATTTTGTATGAACTTAAGATTCGAACGATGGATACGCGTAATTCTTTTTTTTGTTTTGTTCGTTATGGTCCTGAAAAAGTTTTCAGGGAAAAATATTTCGGGACAATTACAAAGGAAAGCCGGAAAATTCGAACAAACTGCAAAAATTATAACTGACGATAGGAACGACATAGTTGGTTGATTCTTTTTTGTTTTGTTTTTTCAGTTGAATTGTGATTCTGTTGTAAGTTCTTCGCAATCGTTTCATGAAATTAATTAAGTTTCATGGTTTTATCTCAAACAAATTTACAGATTTACCTACGATAAACATATTTAAAATAGCTTTTCACAAATTCACAAAACGATCACATACACATTTATTGAAATTTGGACACGACACGGTCTGTCGGGTCAGCTAGTTTTCGATACTTTTTATGAGATACCCTTCCATGAGGTGCTGGGCTTTATAAGGCTGATCGTGGATTTAAGCAGCATCGGAAATGTCATTCACAATCTCAACGACCCCTAAAACTTTGGTTTCCTCACTTATATTTTTACATGTCAACCCATTCATATTCCTTACCTTACCTGCTAGGAATGTCTTATTTCCCACGGGGGCTGAATATAGCTTTGTTGGATTATAGGATGTTGCAATCAATTCTACAATGCTGAAAACTCGTCACTGATATCTATTATTCTCCATAATTTATATATTACATCCCCTAACCTTTGGGAGAAAAGGGTGTATACGGTCTGATTTTGAACTTTGGGGTCTTCGAAAAGTCACTATTAATTTCAGCGGCCCCGAAAATTTTGATCTCAACACTAATATTCGAAGTAAATTGTCGAACATTTATTATATAATCATAAAAATAGTTGACTAATGAATACAATGGCTAAGTAAATAGGTCGTATTTCCCCCACAATTCTGAGAGACGTTAGTATATTCAAAAAAATTATTCCGAGTGTTTTAGATCTAGTTTCGAACCCTTTTTCAGATCACACATTGGAACGTAGAAACCTCAAATAAAGACGTGTATGAGAAAACGTAACTTAAAAAAAGGGCACAAATGGGGAACACAATCCAAAATAATATCTTTAATATCAATAAAACTACCGTTGATAAATTAACCCTGTTCTATGAATAGGTGGATGGAATAAAGCTAAAAGTTGCGAGATGTTAGTGCAATAAGTTATAACTTTCCACGACTTCTGCTAAACCTGCTTCTGCCAAACGCTTCCCTCTCCTCCATTACTCAACTGTAACGGTACATCTTCAACCCCTCCTTTAATTATTACGTATCGTTAGACCTAACCTCCCCAATCCCCGTTAATATAAGTTTTTGTTGTCTTTCGGAAGATGTGGGGACTAATATTTATCCACCAACTTAACTGTTCATTACCCTATGCTCTCACAAACGGGTTGAGTACATGGCTTAGTGACAAATTTAAGGTAAAAAGTACTGTATAAAACATACCCTATTATATTTAGCTTTACATCATTAAAAATAGTCCCCCATCCTGCCGTAACGCAGGGTTATGGCAACAAATACCCCACCTTCCGCCTTCCCCTCCCACACTCCCAGGATGTATAATTTATGATTGGTTCCATAATGATCGCTTTGTTGTGTGGGAAGGGACCGCTTCGGTCACGATAACAACAAATTTTAATGACATCGGCTGAAGCCAATACGTAATGTTCGCTATACCTCTTCAAGGTCATGCTCAAGCCATGTTAGAAAATGTTTCAATGCCTACCTCACTGTAAAGCGTAACCTTGGCCTTGGCTGGTCTCCCTCTCCTCTTTTCTGTTTGTTTCTCCACTTCTTAACTCTTCACGTGTTCGTTTCCTACATCACTTCTGTAACACAAACATGACTCCTAGAAGGAAGCGGTAAACTAACATAGCGGTGTATGAAAACGAGATAACAAGAGCGGCGCATGTGAATATCTCTTTGTGTGAGTACAAGAAAAAATCCAGGTAAATAATTATATTCTGACTTGACTGCTGGCAGTGTAATAATACAATAACATAAAGAAATATGTATTCGTAAAACTCAGTTAAACATAGTACATTTTAGGATATTCGTCTCGATTTAAATAAAAATTCCATGGAAACTAAATGAGATTCCATGTTAACTTAGACTATCCACTTAAACTTGTCAAAAGAAGATTATCCTTTCTACATGTTCCCTACGTCAATTCGTCAAAGAATAAGATGCGTTCATAAAATTCTTTAGTCCACTGCTAAGACCACCTTAAATATTAATGAATAGAATAGAAACTCCAAGTGATAAATAAATAATAAAATACATAAATTTATTGTCAAAAAAAAAGTACAAACTTCGTATGACCACGTGGAGGACAAGAAACTAATTTACTCTCCGGAAGCAAGCAAGGGACCATCCCATCAATTCCGATCAAGGGCCCTGAGGCAGAAGCGGATTCAAAAATTTAAGCAAAAATTCCTACATAAGATAAAAAGTTAGCTGCTAGTTATAATACTAAAGAATGTCAATATGTTTGTAATTTAACGCAAAAATTTACATGTACAAATTATTATCGAACTATAGATTATTCTGAGTATACTGTTTAAGAATTGAAGTAACACTAAATTCACGATTTATTGTTACAATAAACACGCCCCTAGACAAAGCCTAGAGAACCTGTATAAGAAATCCGCCTCTACCCGAAGGAAAAACGGAGAAAAACCCGGGCCAGGATG
>NNCF01126114.1:342436-376296 GCA_002313205.1 Laupala kohalensis
ACTTTCTCACAACAATGGACACATAATATGATTCAAACTCATTCAAAGCTGATCTTCAGAAGGCGTACAATAACATGGTACATTATATTGACACACGAATCAGTGCGCTGGAAGAGATCAATAAGAAAACGATCGGCGGTTGGACTACAGTTAGAAATTCTCGCCGTCCTTTCAACTGCTACCACCCGGTTAGACCAACGACTCATGCACCACCCCAACACTTCACTCAGAATAGGTTTAGTGTGTTAGATGACATGTCCCTGTTTCCTCCCTTACCTACTCGTTTCATCCCCTCCCGTCCAGTACCCAGACCTGTTCGCACACCACGCACTGGTAAGCACAGCCGCACAAAACCACGTAAAGTAGTGCTATCAAGAGATGATACCAACACTTCCACGCAGAAATCGAACGTGCTCATACTAGCTGATTCGCACGGTCGTCAGATGTCCTCCGTATTGCGTGGATTTCTTCCTAGCCAGTTCTCAGTCTCCGGTTTCTTTAAGCCAAACGCTCGTTTGGCTGAAGTTATTCGAGAACTGGACACTTACACTAAAAAACTCACTGAGCGGGACACAGTAATCATCATAGGTGGGCAGAACGATATCAACTTGGGTGGACATTTTAACGCGTCTGAACATCTACAGAAACTAAAAATGGCCTCCCTGCACACAAACATAGTGCTCTCTAGCCTGCCTCCACGCTTCAACGTTCCACAAATAAACCACGAAATTAACCTGGCAAACATCTCCCTAAAACATCACCTGGCAGACACAAAAATCACATTTTTTGATTTGCAACCACACCTGACTGCCAAGGACTTTACCCAGCACGGTTTACACCTGAAACCGTCTGGGAAACAGCACTTCGGTTCTCTCCTAGCTTCACATCTGACCTCACATCATCCACCTCCTCCATTACCTCCTCCTGCACGTACCTCATCTCCTCCTCCACCTCCCTCTACTTCTACCTCATCTCCTCCACCTCCCTCTGCTCCTACCTCATCACCATTTCCTCTTCCTATCTCCACACCCATTTCTTCTCCTGTCCCCGTTCTTTCACCTACTGCTTCCTCATCTCCCACGTCAACATCTATTCCTCCTGTCGCCCCCATACACCGTTACAACTTGCGCTCAGGAGTACGATGTGGTACTCGAAGGTGACAATCGCGTTCAGGTGCTGTGTGCGAGCTTCATCCGGAACTAGAAGCTGTACCAATTTCAAATTCCTCTCCACAATCTAACGTCGATTCCATTTCTCGTGAGTCACAAACTCTTTGCGAAAATAAAATAATTATATTTCATCATAATGTCCAATCCCTTTCAAACAAATTGACAGACATTGAAATTCTGGTACACGAAAATCGATTCGATTTGCTATGCCTCACAGAGCATTGGCTTTCAACTAACAACATCAACGATACTGCTATTTCTAATTATTATTTAGCAAGTTCTTACTGTCGGCAAAATTTTAAAGGCAAAAATCCCCACGGAGGTACGTGTATCTACGTTCGTAATGATATTTTATCTTCTCCACTGACAGGCTACGAGAACTTCTGCGTAGATAGTGTGTTCGAAATTTCTGCAGTTGAACTGACCGACACCGGTATTGTTGTTTTGTGTATTTATAGACCTCCTCAATCAGATCTTGACATATTTTTTCGGAACTTCGAAAATGTTTTAGAACATATCGCACATAAATCTACTAAATCTATCGTTATATGTGGTGATTTCAATATCGATTTCTTGAGTACATCCGACTCTGCACATTCACTAATTAATCGATTCAAGAATCTTATCGACCCCTTCAACCTTATTACTACGATAAACGACCCCACTCGCCTCTTCGGCACATCTCAAACATTGCTAGATCAAATTATAGTCAACAATGGAATCTCGTATCTCTCTGAAGTGTTTATCGCCGGATACAGTGATCACCTTGCTCAAGTATTGACTATTAATAATACACTAAAACCGCTTAAAATCCTTTACAAATTTACAAGAGAGTTTAATGACATAAATAAATCCATATTCGTAAATTATTTGCGTGAAGAAACATGGAAAGATGTTTACAATTGCCAAAACACCGACGACAAATTCAATGTATTTATCTCAACATTCCTAAAACATTACAACTCTAGTTTTCCCATAAAACGCAAGTTAATTAACACAAAAAAATACAATAGATGGATCACCCTAGGGATAAGAATTTCTTCAAAAAACAAACGCCGTTTATATTATCTTTCAAAACGCTATAACCAGCCACCCGAATTCCATAATTATTTTCGTAAATATAAGACTATTCTCCGAAAAGTAGTCTATGCAGCTAAAGTTATGGAAAACGACAGGCATATACTAAAATCGAACAACCGGATGAAAGCCATGTGGAATATTGTTAACAATTACACGTCAACTTCTGAAAATCGCGAAGAAAATGTTTCTTTACTAAACGATGGCAAGATCGTGTCAAATCCTCAGGACATCGCAAGTTTGTTTAATTCTCACTTCTCAGAAGTTGGTAAAATAACGAACTCAATATATCCAAATCAATGTCCTCCAATTATTACCACCCACATACCCAATTCTATGTTCACTTCCGAAACTAACGCCAGTGAAGTCATGGGAATCATCAGCTCCTTAAAAAACAAATTTTCACGAGGCATAGATGATATACCTGAGTTTATTGTTAAATCTTCGTCCCACGCTATATTAAATCCACTCGTAAATATTTTTAATAGTTCTTTATCGGAAGGGGTGTTTCCCAATATATTTAAGAGAGCTAAAGTGAAACCTTTACACAAGAAAGGAAACAAACTTAATATTGGAAATTACCGACCAATATCTCTACTACCCACTTTCTCAAAAATCCTAGAAAAATTGTTCTATAAGCGTCTTCTAGATTTTTTATCAAAATATAACATTCTCTCTGACGATCAACACGGTTTTAGGAAATCCTTTTCCACTACAAGCGCCATATTTTCCTTCTTAAACGATGTTACCACATCTCTAGACAGTGGAGAAAATCCTCAGGGTGTTTTTCTTGACTTATCCAAAGCATTCGATGTCATCGATCACGGAATTCTCCTTACCAAATTGCATTCTTTAGGCATTCGTGGACTTCCACATCAATGGCTAACTTCTTATTTAAAAGATAGATATCAACAAGTAGAAATATCCTATACTAAAAATAAAATACTTGAGCGTTGTCTTTCAGAAACAAAGCCACTTACTTGCGGAGTACCCCAAGGATCAATTCTCGGCCCTATACTCTTTTTATTGTATGTGAACGACATGTCATCATCCACATCAGATTGCAAAATGGTTCTTTTTGCTGATGACACTAATTTACTATGTAAACACGCCAATGCTCAAAAAGTTTTGTCTAACCTTTCGACTTGGTTCCATGCAAATCGTCTCATTGTAAACACTGACAAAACAGTGTCTATGTCATTTCACAATAGTATCACAAAATCTTTACCCCAGGTTTCTCTTTCTTTAAACGGAACACAATTAAAAACTGTTACAAATACAAAATTCTTAGGTCTCCATATTCAAGACAACCTCAAATGGAATTGTCACATTGACAATCTTAATTCCCAATTAAGCAAATTGTGTTACGCATTCCGAATCTTAGTTAACGCAGTTAGTCCACGTATTTCCCGTTGCGTATATTTTGCAAACGTTTACTCCCATTTACGTTACGGCATTACCTTCTGGGGTAATTCCGGTCAGAGTATTCAAACTTTCAGAATTCAGAAGAGGATAGTTCGGATAATTTGTAAATCTCACCCCCGAAACTCTTGTAAACCTTTATTCAAGGAATTAAATATCTTAACACTTCCCTGCATTTATATTTATGAAACGGTCGTGTTTGTTAAGACCGAATTACTGAAGTGCCACCCTTGCTTTATACGAAACAGTCTCGTTCACGAACACTATACACGCAATAGTAGTAATATTCATCGCCCTAGAGTGTCAACCACTCTTTGCCAAAAGGGACCATACCATTCGGGAATCGTTCTATATAATTCCCTGCCCAAGAATATAAAAGATATTATGAAATTGAATATCTTCAAATCCGCGGTTAAAAACTACCTCCTGCACCAGTGCTTCTACACTGTAAAAGAATTTATTGATTTTAATAAAAGTTAAATTCGTCTTGTACTTTATCACGCCATTGCTGTAGTACTTTTTAAATAACTTATAACAATTTCAAAAACTATTTTCTTGCATGATTGTGTTGTCTTATGGCTCATATTAATTTAGTTTTATGTGTACTCAACTTTGGCACGGTTGTGTACATTAATTCTGTAGCCCCATCCTGGCCCGGGTTTTTCTCCGTTTTTCCTTCTGGTAGAGGCGGATTTATCAAACAGGTTCTCTAGGCTGTCTAGGGTCGTGTTTATTGTAACAATAAATCGTGAATTTAGTGTCATTTCTATTCTTATGATTTTTAAACACTATACTCAGAATAATCTATAGTTCGATAATAACTTGAACATGTAAATTTACAAACATATTTGCGTTAAATTACAAACATATTGACATAATATATGTATTATTACTCGCAGCTAACTTTTTATCTTATCTAGGAACTTTTGCTGAAATTTTTGAATCCGCCTCTGCCTTAGGGCCCTTGATCGGAATTGATGGGATGGTCCCTTGCTTGCTTCCGGAAAGTAAATTAGTTTTTTCCCTCCACGTGGTCATACGCAGTTTGTACTGTTTTTTGACAATAAATTTATTATTTAGTATTACGAATCAAGAAACACAACAATCATGCAAGAAAATAGTTTTTGAAATTGTTATAAGTAATTTAAAAAGTGCTACAGCAATGGCGTGATAAAGCACAAGACGAATTTAACTTTTGTTAAAATCAATAAATTCTTTTACAGTGTAGAAGCACTGGTGCAGGAGGTAGTTTTTAACCGCGGATTTGAAGATATTCAATTTCATAATATCTTTTATATTCTTGGGCAGGGAATTATATAGAACGATTCCCGAATGGTATGGTTCCTTTTGGCAAAGGGTGGTTGACACTCTAGGGCAATGAATATTACTACTATTGCGTGTATAGTGTTCGTGAACGAGACTGTTTTGTATAAAACAAGGGTGGCACTTCAGTAATTCCGTCTTAACAAACACGATCATTTCATAAATATAAATGCAGGGAAGTGTTATGATATTTAATTCCTTTAATACAGGTTTACATGAGTTTCGGGGGTGAGATTTACAAATTATCCGAATCTTCTGAATTCCATGTTAACTTAGACTATCCACTTAAACTTGAATGCTCTGACCGGAATTGCCGCAGAAGGTAATGCCGTAACGTAAATGGGAGTAAACGTTTGCAAAATATACGCAACGGGAAATAACTGGACTAACTACGTTAACTAAGATTCGGAATGCGTAACACAATTTGCTTAATTGGGAATTAAGATTGTCAACGTGACAATTCCATTTGAGGTTGTCTTGAATATGGAGACCTAAGAATTTTGTATTTGTAACAGTTTTTAATTGTGTTCCGTTTAAAGAAAGAGAAACCTGGGGTAAAGATTTTGTGATACTATTGTGAAATGACATAGACCCTGTTTTGTCAGTGTTTACAATGAGACGATTTTCATGGAACCAAGTCGAAAGATTAGACAAAACGTTTTGGGTGTTGGCGAGTTTACATAGTAAATTAGTGTCATCAGCAAAAAGAACCATTTTGCAATATCGATGGAATATCGTTTGTATGGAAATAATAAATATTTAAAATACGTTTACAAACACGCAGAGTTAAAGACTAAATTAGAAAAGTTCCTCCACCTCCCAATACTTGAATCTCTTAAAGTCGATACACATCGAAGAGTTACGCACACTCCCCACCCGTACTACAAGCGAATACTCCTAGTCAAATGTGAAACAAGATTGAATCACGTCACATCTTACTAATATACGAAGATGAGATTTTGTTTGTATGTTTGATCTTGAATTATGAAAGTGTTACAGACCCCGTTTTTATTATATGAAGATGAATTACTCAACTCAAAACATATGCTAGGCTTAAGTATGAAAAATTGTTTCACAAATGTTTTATCAGATTGAAGGAAACAAGTGTAGTGATAACTGCCGGTATTAAAGTAGTTTTATCTCGATGTAAGAGTGGTCTCCCATAGCAGTACATTGTGAGAAAACGCATAGTTCAGACCTAAGCCTTGCTTTTATTTTTCGGCAGCCAGAGCGGGAGTTATGTTTCGCGCTTTATTATGCTGTGTAAATATAAATGAATAAATTCTTTCGACAAAAATCTTAGCCTATAGAAAATATGCCGTTAATGACAAGAACAGGAACAATCTAAGACAATGTCACCGAATACTATACTGCCAGAAAACAAGACTTGGGTTGGAAAAGAGAAAAATTATGTATTCCAAAGACAGCAAGTATCTCGGGAGAAGCAAAAAAAGAATTTTCTGATTCCAGTAATTTTTTTCTCGAAACTAGTTGGTACAAGGTACACGGTGCACTGCATCTTTCAGGTTACGTAGATAACTTACTAAGTTTCGAGGGACAATTGATGCGTCAAGGAAAGAAACGGTGAGAGTATTTAGTGCAGATGTCAAAGAAGTATTTAAAACTTGACTAGCAATGAAACAGAGAATGAAAAGCAATGAAACAGAGAATAAAATAAAAGATATTGTTACCGGTGTGTTTTGTATTATTTTAATTTGATCACTATATCGTCGTATAACATTTTGTTTTTGTTGTACATTAAGTATTCTGTCGCTTTATAGTAATGCGCACATGGAAATATTGACATTTCTTATCAGTTTCATAAAATACATCTAAACGCAAAGATTTCAGTACGTATTCAAGATAGTTGCATGTCACTAGAATGAAAATAAGTACCTGTAATTATTCTTGAAATATGTTCACCAATAGATGGTTTCACTTCTGAAGCATGACAATGATCAGGTAATTTTTCTCTCAATGTGAGCTTAATATAAAAATTTAAGGAAATAAGCATCAAATGTAAATAAATTAGAATACAATGATAGAAACACGACCATTGGTCCATCATTTCAAGATTTTTTCATACAAAGTAACATTATATTTTTAATGTCTTTACTAATACATTCTGGAAATAGACGACTCTGCGATAATCCAGCTATATATTTAAGTTTATCCAAATAACACCGACAGATAAATAAACCATAAATTTTATTCTAAAATTACAGACAATATTTTTTTTCGTAAACTTGTTTCAAAATATTTTCTTCATAAATTATTTCAAGTTTACGTCAAATTAAAATTTATTTAACATTTTGATACTGTAAACAAAATATTTATTACTACCATATCAAAGGAGTTCTGCGTAACATGACACACATAGTATTCGTGAACTCAACCTTTTCCTCCACAGATAACAAACGTTAAAAGAACTCTACGATTTTAGATTCCTAGAATTTTCTGAGTATGATGATCGGATAAGTCGTTTATTTCCACGGTAGGTCAAGCATGAATCAATGTTGGAAGTTTTTACAATTATATAATAGTAAATACTTTGTTCCTCCGCAAATAATCTACATCCGAAAAACATTTTCGATAACAATGTTGCGTTCCACTAAAATTATGGTTATTGAGCCTGACACTGAATTTCTTTCATCCAGTGAATTTCATAGAATTTCCAGGTATTTTCGTCAGCTTGCCCTTTATTGTTTTGTATAGCATGAGTACTTTTTTGTATTTTATTTTGGTTTGTTTTAAAAAATATGATGTTTTGTAATAAATAATGAAATTAGAATTTTCTTATCGAAAATATTATTCTGTGGCTATTAACTGGCTCATGATCCAATTCCAAACGTATGATACATGATAACTTTCGGTCAGGTGAAAATGGCGATGAGACGAGAATCGAACACCGGACTCCTTCATTGATAGCAGTAGTGTTAACCACTACACCATCCGTTCCCCTTCCATCGCTGTACACCATTTCCACTCAATCCCAAATACCCCGGAAGGCGTGATACACATTCCTTTACAGGAGATAAGTTGAACAGATGGCACACAATGCTGTGTGNTTCTAAATGTTACATTTGGAGTGTGGTACTGTATGGAGCGGAGACGTGGACATTAAGAAAGAAAGAAGAGAAATATCTGGAAAGCTTTGAAATGTGGGTGTGGAGAAGAATTGAAAACATCAAGTGGTCAGACAAAATAAAAAACGAAGAAGTACTTAGAAGAGTTGATGAAGAAAGAATGATTTTGAAGACAATAAGGAACAGAAAGAAAAGTTGGTTGGGTCATATATTGAGAAGAGATTGTTTACAAAAGAAAGTAATCGGAGGAAAAATAGAAGGTAAAAGATCACGAGGGAGAAGAAAATTTGGTATGTTTACAGATATTGCACATGGAAGAAGCTTTGAACAGTTGGAAGAGGACGCTCAGGATCGTGAAGAGTGGAGAAGGCTGTGTTGATACCTGTCTTTAGACAGATTTACAAATAATAATAAATATAAATCAAGTACAGAAAAACTTAGGTTCCGTCGGCTACATTTATCGTCAGCTTTCGATTTCGTCCGTTGCCTTCGATTTCATCGTCGTGTCCATTTTCCTTCCCTGCTAATTAAATGAAAACAAAGACGATGTATCTCGTGGTATCGTCACTGTCACCAGCGACACCTTCCCGCGCATCAAGTCAAGCAATGAAAATTCATTTTCTGTGTTTTCGAGCAATTTCATTGATTGTGAGTGCTATTTCTACGATGTGATCGTAGAACACGCAGAGGGGTCGTGGAGAAAAATAACCTAGACGATGCTGTTGTAGGCTGTCTGTAGCTGGTTAACTGATGTCATGCCTCGTTTTAGGCAAGACATCTTAAAGAGGCGAAAAAAACATACCTCTATTGAATGCTTTCTTGTGCAACCAGAGTCCACTGTCTCAGAAGTCCCTTAAGCCCAAGGGAGAGATGCCAAAGGTCTATTCACAATTTGTTGCCAACAACACTCGCAATAACAAGTAGTTACAATTGTTCCACAATTTCGCTAACTTGTCGGTAACAAGTGGAAGATCTTCACACGTCAGTAACTAGTATTTGCGAACGGCCCAGTCTTACTCATTTAATTCTGTGTTACGTAATGACAATTTTGGTATTTTCAAAATATATATTAGTATACTTTATGGAAGATGTAGCACAAAAGCAATTCTTTTACACTCTGTTAGAAATATTTCATGCAGATCAACAACAACTTTCAAAACTGCATTATTATAACTAAGCAAAAATAATGACAAATTAACTATATTAGAATTTGTAGTAAAATAAATACAGTTTTTTTTTCTTATTATAAGTTTTTGTAATATGTCCCTCTTTTTCTTCATATTGTAAGAATCACAAGTTCACAAGTGTACTTTTGTGAAATGCAGTTGACTGTATATTTTTACAAACTTGTAAAAATTAACTCCTGACTCACAAACTTGTACTTTTGTGAACCGGGCGCCTGGTTGTTCATTAATACCTAAGTGCATTATCAAGGTGTTGAATGTCAATTTACTCTTCACATGACTCTTATTTTAATTTATATTAATTATTTAATGTTATTTGTATTAAACACCGTATTTATTATCTTTGGTATTTATTTTGGAGTGCCTAGAACGAGTTAGTTGCATTTACCTTGGTTCATTTGGTAATAATAGGTACGTTTTTCGTTAATTTCATATTTTTCCAAATTTTTCGAACGGATTATCGACTAAACCCGAGGTATGACTGTTTAAGGCACAATGTTAACATAGCTATATATGAAACATCTACAATGCGAAGATGTAAAAAGTATAACGCTGCACTCACGATGTGAACATATCCTATGCTAGAGATAAAAACTTATATTCCATATTTTAGCTATAAAAAACATTTTATTGTACTGAAAAATTGGGGAATAATATTATTATAAGTAAAATGGAAATATTAATTGTTTATATAATACTTTCTTTAATATATTTATATTTATTCTTTATGTAACATATTAATGTTCTTTTTTTTAGCTTTTATCTATGTCCACGTCACAGTAGGAACTTCTGATCTAACAACCCTAATACAATAACTTCTGAAGTACAAAATAGTCAATTTTCCTACGAATACGTATTTTTGCTAGTATTTCAATGTTTTAGAATAATCATTATTAGTTGCTATTGGTCGGGAAACAATATTTGTGATCTGACCCATGTCCCCTAAGTTGTTGTACTTTCCACCTTTATTTTGTTGACCTTCCAGTTGAAATTGATAGCGTTCTACGTCATCCAACATCGTCTATGCACTCTTCTCATCCTTAATGGGAGAGGCGAGAGCAACGGAATCTTCTACTAATGACGCAGCAGGCGGCATCCATCCCGCCATGACACTCTCGTAATATTCTCTTAACTCGTTTAAATCGCTCTGCGGTCCCGCGTCTCTGTTCCGCGTCCCCCTTCCAATTCTCCTCCGGTTCTTTTTGTCTCTTGGCGTCACCCCGACTCTTTCCTCTTTTCGACTTTTTTCGTTTTGCCGCAAGCTAAGAGTCAAGCACAACGCCTCCTATAAGGGAAGGTTCTCTGAGCTCATTCCAAACATAAATTACGTGGCTCGAATTCTTCTTTTCTGTTTTCTTTTCTTCAATTATTTTTTTCTCTTTTGTAATCGGTCTTCAGCGGCCAATCAGTTATCACCTGTAGTCCTCTCTTCCAAAAAGAAAAAAAATACATGTAGAAAAAGAAAGGGCCAATTGAATATAGTAGTCCTATCAATATCTTGGAAGTCAATACATCTCATAAGTTAAATTTCTTCTTTATTTTTCTAACCAAGTAGGAAATCACATAAGAACAACCACAAAAATTGTAATAATTACGAATGAAGCCAAAAAATAGGCAAAATGACTAAACTCATTTATGTTGGAGATGCCACTGTACCCGTAATACCTTCTGGTCGAACTCGCAATGGTTCTCTTCCCAGCGTACTTGTTATATTTTAGAAGACACCGTTTATCGAGAAAATCTAAAAATAAATAAAAGTGTCACATTATTTAGAAAAAGTGCTACATAATTGCTTCATCAATAATAAAAATATTATATATTCAACTAACATTCTGATCAGGTATGTAACCAGAAATTGATTTTGGAGGGGGCCTAGACATCTCGACAAAAACTAATTGATGTCAACTTCTAGGTTATTTATCCACAGAAAATATAAATTTTCTTGGTTTACGTAATTAGAAACTAATTAGCAAATGGTATATTAACATTTTTTATACATATACAGCACTTTCATCACAACTTATGAAAAATTACGGAGTATTCCGTGCCTCCCTAGTTCCCTTAACCATTCCCGTTACGAGTCTAACACTGATGTATCAAAGATTTGAATCATTTTACATGCAATTAGATAAAAGTTGCAAGTTAAGCGACCATGCACTCTTCAGTAATAATAGCATTTTTGGGTTTCTTGACAATCACATGTAGAGAAAACTGAACGAGAAAGCTTCATGATGTTAGTACAGTTCTCTCATACCTAAGTATATCTATTTTTTTTAAATTGATGTAAGTCTTTAGTCAGCGTTAAGGCTGAATGGTATCTATGAAAATACGTCTGATAGTAAAAATACTAGATTCAAAGACGTGCCAAATGAACGGAGTTCCAATGAATTTCTATGCCCTTTTTTCTTTCGTCTAGTCATAGTAAATAAAATGTTTCGATTTTTCCATCTACACATTTGTATTCAATTTTGGAAAATCATGTTCACCCATTTGTTAAAGTACCTCTTTACAATGAAATAATTCTCACAACTATATACTAACCGTGGAAGAATGAAACATGTATATATTTAGGTCTTACATAGATAAATCAAAATACGACTCATATAAGAGTGTAAGTTTCTATTATCCACCGCAAGAAATTCCTTGGATCCAGTTTTGTTAGATATTTTTAAAAATCTTTGTCTGAAGTAAATGTCGTTCCAGGTATACAATTTCTGAAGAATAAACGGAAATAAGACGTAAAATTATGCCCAAAATGAAAATTGATGAATTTTGAATGAAAATGGTGCAACCTATTCGTCCGAATCTTCGCGTACTCTGTTTGAATGAATTAAAACCACCAGGGACTTTTGTTTATAGACCGCATTAACAAGCGGTTAGGTGGCTTCTTCAAGCAGCAGAAACACGCTGTGTGCCGCTGGCGTGGCGTGGAGCGACCGCCAACAGAAGTTACCGTGGCCGTGAGTCATGTGTACGGAATTGGCGATCTCCTTACTATAGTACTACCATACGAAAGACAGGAAGGATGAGAAAGAAGAGCGCGAAAGAAAAGAGGGGGAAAAGAACGAATGCATTTCTCTCAAGGTGACCGGGGCTCTTTCGCTTACAAGGTTATCCTTCGGTACGCAGTATTTCCAGCGTTCCTGCCTTTTTAATGGTTCCGTAATTTTTTCTTCTTCATTGACTCTACCATCAACATTTCCATCGTCACCCAGTACCAACCCTCATTGGCCATTTTTTTTGTATGTTCTTTGGAATATGTGACCTTCACCATCCAAAATCCTCCCATTCTTTTCACCTGCACTAAAGAGCAGGTGACGCGCGCTGGGAGAAATTATTCCTGTGAGAGCGAGAAGGTGTGGCCTTGAACATTAGCAGTGCATATATTAGTTTCCATTAATAATATTAGATGTAGTACGTAGATATCGTTTACATTTAAAAAAATATTATTGCGGTATTTGCAAAAGCGTGCTATTGAAACGGAGCGATAAGAAGGAGTAGGGTGGAAGGGCTATTGTTAATAGGTTGTGGCTGGCTGGGTTTACCAACAACTAGACCCACGCGGAGGTGTTAGTAGGAGTGGCTAGTAATAGATGCGAGTTATTGATACTAGGAGGAGGCGGATACAGGAAGGAGGGTTCGCTTTTCGCTAGTCACAGCTATATGAACTGGGACATTAATGTAAAGAAGTACAAAGTTTTTCTAGCCCCACCGGGAATTGAACCCGGGATGACTTGGTGATGAGCTAGAACGCTACCATTTTCACATTTTACTTTATCAAAATGAATATTCATCATTGATAGGATTCGTGGAGGTAGGGATGCTAGGTATATTTGAACCCCATATATGCATTATTGTACATCCTATCCGTTTATGAGTAATGAAGACCACTAAACACCAACGCCAACATTCAGCCTCACCGTCCACTCTGTTGCAGCAACCTTTGCTGTCACCAGGACGCCAAGTACCCTGTCCGAGACACGCTTTCAGAAGTGTGGACGCCACGCCGGCGCCACAGCGGCGTAGCTCATGGTGGGAGGGGTATAAAACGGCACTTGAAGCATCAAGGAGGCAGAGAGACGACGTTGCAAGGTCAAGCATTGCACATGCGGTCGGTCCTTGGGATGCTACATCGAGAGCGAGAGTCGGAACACAAGGACACAAGCGGATGCTGAATTCATCTTCTCTCTTTCTTTTGGTAAATCCTAACCCTAGGGATTCCTTTCTTTAATTCTTTCCTCGTGTTAAGTAGTTTTTCATTCTTTCACTTTTACAACGCAGTACAGTGAAACTTCTCGAAAGCGGACCCTTAAGAGACCGTAATATTTGTTTGCTATTAGAAAGTGTCCGCTTTTGGGAAATTGAAGTCATATGTGTCTATGAATGGAATGGAATTATCAGCATCTAGCTGGACTGACATTGTCCTGTCCAAATTTCAATAAATTTGTTTGTGATCGTTTTGTGAATTTGTGAAAAACTATTTTAAATGTGTAAACGAAGTAAAAATGAGAAAAAAATGTATTTCTGAGTGATCATTGTATCTATTAACGATTGTGGCCATGGATATTCAATTTCCGGAGGAGTACATTCAGAAGTACGCCAATGGGAAATTTTACATGCTAGATGAATTCTATCGGCAGTATGCTGAATGTTGGACATGTGTGGTGTGTCTGGAATGTGATCGACTTTTAACAAGGAACCATGCGTTTTTGTTTCAAAATTTAAATCACAATTGAATTAGGTCAGAATTTCATGTCAACCAAATGATTTATTTATTTCCGTTAAATTTGAAATCACAATGAATCTCAAGGTGTTTTATTTAATTTCGATTAATCGAATGATCAATATTCAAGTAAACAAACAAAACAAAGAACTAAATTGTTTCGATTGGTTTGCTGTGACATCCCATAGAAAAAAAGTACTTTCCGTTTTTCCCGAATTTTCCATTTTTTGGGCAACTTTTTCTACTTTTCTTTCTCTAAAACCCTTATTCTGACTATTACGAACATTTTAAAAAATTAGCCAAATCGATCCAGCCGTTCTCAAGTGATGAACTTACCAACGAACGACATTTAATTTTTATTTATATAGATAGTAGTAATTACCAAAATAAACCAAATAAATCTTTCAATTTCACAAAAACTTTTTGTTGTTCACAGCACGAGATATGGTGAAAACATAAGTTTTGGGGAAGAAACAAGAAATGTATCTCCTTAAGTAGTACGTAGCAGTAATTTTTAACATAACAAATAAACGTAGGGAAAATGACCTAATTTTTTCTCAGTTTCTCATTATAAATAAATAAATTTTATTGCCAAAAAAATCAGAGACTGCGTATGCCCACGTGGAGGATAATAAACTAATTTACGGAACCAAGTAATTAACTGTTTCGTTTTCTACGTCACTTAGTACAGAACTACTCTATATTTTAAAAAATCTCAATATTACCATTTGGCACAAAATATTCATACACATTCTGGAAGTGTCCTCGTGAAACATTGTACGCACAAAACATCTCCACGTATCGCTATGAAAGATAGGAAGCCGGAGAAACGAAATAAACCTGCACTCCGGAGATAGTCAAATAATAACTTGTACAATAACATTTTATCTTAATGATTCGCAATAACTCGAGTAATAAGAGTTTCTCTCTAGAGTTTCATGAGCTTTATCTCCTTTATTCGCTTATAGTTGCAGGTATTATATAAGTTTGTGGAAATGGTTTCCGGAAGAAAACTTTGCTTAAATTATATACCCTTATTGAGCTGCTCATTTAGTGCAAAGATTTCAGTGTCTGAAATATCTTCCACGGGTATTAAATGGTTATTATTCCACTTGAAATTATTCTTCCCTCTATACAATTTTTGAGCAAACCGCAAATTATTAAGCTGCTATGGAGCCCTTCATCTTTGATCACTAAAGTCGGCAACCCGCGACACACGCGACAAACTTTTATCGACTTGTGCTGAAAAAAGGATCGTGAATTTTGTTGTGATTTTACGAGCAAGAAACGAGTTGAAAAAACTATTGGAATTTGTAGGCTTGTGCCTGGCAGCGTTTTTTACCTTCCTGGCCTACGTAGGTTCTTTCTTTTATGTAATCGCATATTTATTATTTCTGTTCTTTTTCTTCTGAGCAGTTTTACCAGTCACTTGTGTGGTACTGCCAGAACTGCACAGTAATCTGCAGCCCTTCGTAATATTTAATAAAAATTGTTGAACAAATTCTTTATATATTGATCTAAAGTTATGATATACCTAAAGTAAAGTTTAGTTATTCAATATTAATGTTTCTTTAACAAATTAATTTTTTAATGAATATATTTTATATATTTAACAGAACTTAAATACTTTGAAATGATTTGAGTCGTTTACTTCGTAATACACACTTGAATGTTGAAACAAAATATTTTCGCTCAAGATCTTCCAACAAAATTTATTTATTCATTTAGAAAATTAAACATTTTCATATTTTTTTAAATCAGCAATTTTTATCATTATATTTTTAATTAATAATTCGTACTTTTATATTTTTAATTTCCTTATTATATATATATATATATATATATATATATATATATATATATATATATATATATATNTGAAAAACTATAAAAACCTTTAATACCAGCCCTTCTCATGTTAATGTGTTTGGTTATAGCATGTGTGAAAATATTTACTATCCCTGCACTACAACATTACCGCGCGACTTCGGACATGCAAGAGAAGCCGACAGGAAACCTGGGCGAGGAAAGTAAATTGTGAAGTTTGCGTACATCATCATTCTTCTCAGTGAGAGGTCTCAAACAAGAGACACGCAAGTGTTTTCGTTCAGGAAGAGCAAATCAGCTGTCTTTCCATGAGAGATGCAGAACGACTTTCAGAACAAGGTGATATAAGTTTCTTTGCAAGAAAAAAGATGCTCTGATAAATTATACCACGATATATCACAAAGTTGTGGAACGAAATATCAGAGCATCTGCGAGACAAAAATCGTAGTTCCTCCATGACGCAAATAGAGAAACGTGTTACAACTGTTGCTTTTTCTTTGTTATTGTTCATCTCGAGAGACTCGTCATACTTTACCGTTGCTATTGCTAATTCTCGCGGGATTCTAACCGAGATCAGTATACAGTGAAGTAATATTTGCGTGACCTCATTGTCTACATCCCTCACAATTAACAAATGTAATCTTTGGTCTAAAATTGGAACATTATTTTCACACTGAAATTTCTCTGCAAAATTGTTACTAATTTTCCGCAAAATGGATATTCGTATAAAAGTAGTTGACAAACCTGTTTTCACATGCACTTGGTATTTATTAATTGTTAAAATTTATTATGAAATTAATTCTTCAAACTTCTTGTGTGCAGATTATCCTATAACATGTTTGAAAGATTTTTATTGCATGAAAGGTGATTTTGAAAACGTAAAAGGAGAGAACCAGGAAAATCCTAGAGCTAACTAAAAAAAAAATAAAGGAAAAATAAATTTCTACTAGGGACGTAAGTTCTATAATATCATTCTCATAGAACTGAACATCTTTCCATTCCACAATGCCAATATAATTTTCTTAATTTTACAGAAGAACGAAACGAATTATTTTTTCTCTCTTAATTGCAGTTAAATTCTTTTTAATTATAAATTAACTGTTTCTCCAAGTCACTCTTTTCGTAAGTTTATTAAATATCGGAAAGAATACTGTACAGTATTTCTCTTTTTATTATTTCTCAGCAACAGCGCGTTGCAATGTACTTCACATATATTACTGTATAGGAAGATAAGATATCATTTATTCCAGAGGTACTTTTAGTGAGGCTGGTCAGGAAACTAAAATGTCTGAGCGTTATACAAAGTAAACACATTTATGCCACAACGTTTTACTACAGCAATTTCACTATCTAGTCTCTAAGGCCTTGAATCTTGTTTACCAACTTTGTCAACAAAGTAGTATCAGATACTCTTGAATTATGTTTCCGAAACTCTTAAATCAAGCTGCGGCACTGAAAAGGGCACGTTACGCTTTTACAGTGCTGCAGATGACAAGGTGAAATGTCGCTCTACTACGCAGTACAGCACAGAATAAACAAACACCTTTCTCTGATGAGCTTTTCCCAGGGAATGTAAGGCCATGACGTGATGTGAGCTACGCGTCTCTTTACTACGACCTGTTGGAGAGTAAACAAACATTTCTTGCATAGGTATCGCTGGACAAAGCAAAGTTCTGGATTGGTCAGCAGGTCTTAGTTCAATGTTGCGCTTCGGAGATAACGGACAGTTCTTGGTATACTCAAGGCAAAACAAAAGTGGGCCACTAATATTATCCATTAAAGAGTGTGCTTGAGTTGTGTAGGCGCGAAAATAAATAGCTGTACTTGCGATTGAAATCCTTGCAATACGGGGATGTTTGGGTATATAATTTTAACCTTATTTTATACAATCAATGAATGGTATACACTTCAAGGACATAGTCATTGGAAGGGAGATCTGAATCCCCTCCCCTTTTCACTTAAAAAATATATCGAAAAAGACATAATAGTAAATGTATAAAAAGGAATGTTGAGTAAATGTGTGTTTCTATTATTGATCTCTCGTTGAGTTTACATTTTATATAAACATTTAAAAAAATGAGGCTTTGTAAGAGAGTATTTCATGTACACCCCAGATTACCCTTTTAATAAAATATTGGTTACGCGAGTGACTGCAAGGAATAATAAGAAGCATATTATAAATATTTGAATTATTCATTAGATAACGAACAAATGAAATGTATGCAAGTTCCTAAAATATAAACATTATGTCCCACCACATTTTCTATGAATCATCTTTTCATTACCATTACGCACCATATAATCAGGTTGACAGCAAGAATATGTGACCATAAAACGAGCAAAATCCTATCTTATCTATCATTTACGGACCCTGAACATGGGTAAACCACATTTGCTATATCTAAAAACACTGCATCTCCCTCCAAAAACAATCCTTATTCTTCCATATTCCGTGTCTTTAATGAGGTATTCCGAACGTCATATTAAGGTACTATTAATGCTTCTATGCAAGCAACTCTAATTAGTAGAAATGTTATCTGTTCACATCAATATGAACCACATGAGAAAGGAAGATAATTAAAAGAACTCATAAATAGAGAAATTGATAATAATCGATGTGATATTTTTTTCCCAATAAATGTCTGTCTGTCATGACAAAAGATATTTCATTTTTGATTCGTATTCAGAGATCCACGAATCATCCGATCAGTCCTCTCTCTTTCACGAGAGGAAGAGAAGGAAGGCGAGTGTCGATGAAGGAATAAGTATAATCGTTGAACCTTTCTCCTAGCCTCTCGCAGGTGCAATGTGAGAGAGAACCTGGGGCCCGTTTCACAAAAGTAAAAGTTTGTCAGTAACACTATTATGATTAAAAGTATATTCGGGTAGTTTTCAAGTTTATGCCTGGATACCAGATATTACAAATTTGTATGTTAATGAGATTCATTTATTTGTTAAAAAGATGGTCATTAAATTTTATGGACTTCTGGAAAACTGCTACATCACTCGTATTTCCACAGTCCAAGAAACGAGAAGTGAAGCTAAGAAGCATTTACAATCTGTTAATAAACTTTTAACGAAAATAATTTTTGTTTTGTCTTGTTCGTAGTCACTAGAGAACATTAGCGAGTTCAATATGTATTCTTTTAAGGTTCAAAGCGCACTCACTAAGGATTTTTTTTTTACTTTTCCATCCTCTTGTGCAGCCAGGAAGCAGTCGATTTGCTAGTTGTCCGTCGAGTAGCGAGAGGAGGCCACAAGAACGCTGGTTGGACCTGCTACTGCTTTGTACTTCCTGTCTCATCACGCGAGTAAGATCAGCGTCCTATGGGCGCTGTCTAGGCAAAGGCCAATCGACTGCACAGCGCTCGCCAAGAAATCCGGTAAAAAAGAGTTTCAATACTCGGACGCTCTGGCAATTGCCACAGAAACATTTAACAAACATACACTCACAAAATACGTTAAACAGATTATTAAGATTAATAAAATTAATTTGTGTTAATCTTCCTCACTTTGAGGACTAAATTCATATCAGAAACCTTCCTGCTCAAATTATCCGCATTCATATCAATTTTCCAGCAAAATATGGAGTTACGAAAAAAATACGGAGGCATCAAGAATTGCTTTCCTTTTAGTATTTTATGTTTGCCGTTTTTGGTAACGATGAATCCGAAGTCAAATTATGTTGTCTGACGTTCGCTTGAATTTCATGTAATCTGTCTATGATATAAAAATTAGTTGTCTCGGTCATATACCACTCAAACAGTGTAAGAACGGAAAATAATATGAAAATTAAATGCACTTAGTTACTAGTAAACTTAGTTACAATTAACTTCAGGATTCTAGAGCAATGTTTGAAGATATCCGTTTACCGCAGTTAAATAATTTCTTTTTCATAAAGGCCGATCCAGATTTTCGTCATTCGGCGAATCCCGAATGGCGAGCGTAGCTCACCAATGCTTGCCACTGCTCGGCTTCCTTTTGATGTGCGTAAAAGACCGACACGCTGCGGGTAGAGCGAGCACCGGTATTCGTTACGCGGTAAAGGGCAAGCAACCTATCCACACTATTCGCTATTCGGCGAGAGGTCACTCGGGATTCGCCAAATTACGAACGTCTGGCAGGTGAAAGAAAATTAAGAAAATATACCCAAGAAAAATGTCTTTCATTCATATCCGACTTCCAATCGTTCACTGAGAGTCGTATGGTTATTAGATAAAGAAAAGTGTCCCATAACATGAGTTGTTTGGTTATAGAGATTCAGTGTCATTTAAATGTATCATCTTTTTGAAATACTATTAATTTGAAACATATAAGTTATTATTTAAAAGGATGGTTTCACTCAAATTACCACAAAATGGTCAAGGCTACCTGACGTAATTATTGCTGCAACTTCTTTAAGAGGTTTGGAATAGAACATAAAATTCCAAATTGCATCTTCCTTGTTACGTTGCGTGCCCACACAATTTAAATAAAATTTATCACGCGATGTTTCGTAAGTGTTCTTTGTTTCAAGGGCACGTCACATTTTTCAAGGATGAAGTTATTCTCAAGCATCGTCACATTTTTTTTGTGTGTGTTTAGATATAACGGAAAAGGCTCTGGGAAAACAGAAAATACCTTTTCTTTATCTTGTGGTCTAAACGAATGTATAAATTAGTGTATAAACGAATGATTAAAATAATGTCTTATAATTGGGTCCTAGATTATTAAAGAAGTGTCCGACTAGATGCATTCGAAGTTACCATTTACTACCCCCATTACCTTGTGCATTGCAATTATGGAGTACCCATTATATGATAGATCTAAAGTGAAATGTACTGCAAGAGTGAAAAAAAATTGTAACAATCTTCTCTTTCTTCGTCATCCTCTTTTACCGAGCGGTGTCGAGGTGGGTGAGAGCTAGTCAGGTCTTCCTATTCTAATATACTCTAAAACACAAATATAGCATTGTTCCTAGTGTACTGGCGCATATATAAAAATATCCTGTTATCATTGATACACACAATTCTAGGCTTTTTTTAAAAATTATTTGATTGCCGATCATCATATTCCCCCGTGTACAACAAAGTACTCTTTTAAACAGAGATATTAATAGGTTTCGGAGAGAGGACAATGGAGGAAACCAGTAAATTGAAGAACCGTTACTTTTGTTAGAGCTAATCGTTAACTACATTGATTGAAGCTAGAAGAAAATGTTAGGGAACATAATAAAAATTAAATTGAGTGAAAGTAAAACGTTTAATAGTTGACTAAATTAATATGAATATGTCTTGAAAATTTGAGTTCTGTTTCTATCCCCCGTTTTAGGACACAGCTTTTAGTGTTTCAGACACTAAACATTTTAGTATCTTATTTTAGTATCTATTTCAGACACTAAACATCTTATCTAGGAATTTTTGCTGAATTTTTTGAATCCGCCTCTGCCTTAGGGCCCTTGATCGGAATTGATGGGATGGTCCCTTGCTTGCTTCCGGAGAGTAAATTAGTTTTTTTTCCCTCCACGTGGTCATACGCAGTTTGTACTGTTTTTTGACAATAAATTTATTTATTTATTTAGTATAAATAATCATCCTGTCAGTTTGTTAGTCTATACGCAGCGCAAATTATCTCAGCATTTTCATGTATTTTAATACCGTTAAATTGTTTTCCAAATATTTTTTTTAAATAATAGTTTTTAATTAGCTTATTTATTCCCATCTAGATCATCAGCGTTTTCCTGACTTACTTTTTGTTTCATTAAATCATTTAATTACATGAGCCATCTTTCCATGTCGTTGATAAGAATTCTCACGAGCATAGGAATAGAAAAAAATGATGGAAGGGAAACATTGGATAAACTGAGAACAACTTCGTTAAGCATATTTCCCATCTTACGGGGATTACTGTGTAGGGTTGAAACTTGTGTTGTTAAATAGTTCCCAGACATGCATATCTATAAACTACTGGAAAGTTAGAAATCTGCTTTGAGTTATAAGCATTGAGAAAACAAATATTTACTTGAAACGTTATCAGAAAAATAGGTTTTTATTAACTACCTGTTAAACTGGTAAAAAGGCTTCGAACTTCTAAATTTGGCACAAGAGTACAAAAAGGTGGCTCCAAGAGCACCACCAGGCTCTTATTCGAAATTCGATCTATATTCTTTCGTAAATCAAGGGTGATTTACAAAGAATAGTTGTGCATATATCATAAAATTCTCGCGACCGAAGTTGTGGGTGTTCATCTAGTTTTTTATAAGCATTGAGGATGGCTGACGTGCAACCTAAAATGTCTAATCCTTCAATAAATTCGGACGGTTTGACAAAATCTTCTACAATGTGAAAATGTCAACATCGAACTTATGTATATACATTACGGGCACACAGTGAGTAGAGTTGATATGACGGTTACCTTGCCAAACCAACCTGTGCTCCTAATGGATTAGAAGGTATTAAATGAAAAAAAAAATGCTCGATCTACGATGACGCCGAAGCTATTGTCGATACATTTTTAAGTTAATTTTTCATGTTTTTAGGATAAAATATGCACACATTGTAGTACAATACTTCCAGAATGGAAATTGCAACATAAATTTCTGATCTTTATACAACTATTTATGAAAACATTAATGTCAATATTTTAAAATGTTCATACTCCCCTCATATTTTTACCACATTGTTGTTATCTCCCACCTCATAATTTTTTTTCGTGTACACACCACCGTCTTGCGTGGTATTTTAAAACAAGGCGTATAATGAAAAGAGGATCAGAGTATAGTGTAACAAGTGCTCTAAAAGGAAATGTGCTGCTACAATAGAGATCACTACACACAGTAAAAATTAATGTGAAAAGGTAATCTCTCAATATCCCTCTTTTCACTAATCTTGTTGCCCAAGGTCTACATTCAAAAGAAGCAACAGTTCAGTACATCTCCTCCCTACGGCGACGACCCGTTCACGCGCTCCAAAAATATCCCAGCAACCACAAACGTCTGCGGCACTAAAATCTCAGCCATAGAATCAGAGGAAACATCAACAGGATAACATGAAACCTTTTCCGTTTCCTTTGACGAACCTCAGGATTCACACTGGGAGGAGACAAAATCATGACGGATTTTCACTTACTCTACAAAGCAAATAGTATACGAAGAGACGTATCTTAATCAATTTAATGTGTAAATGAAAATCATTAAACACTCACAAGATACGAATTTAATCAGGTGAACTGACAAGGAATTTAAAGCCCATAAACCATTTAGTTTACAAAAGATATGATATTTGACGTTTCGATTAATTTTGTTTTGGTTTCATTTGCGATATTAATGCAATACAAATGTTTTTCAAAAGTTGCAGCTACTTGAACTTACGTGAAATTGATTAAATTCTTTAAATGATGACATATTCTTGACACAAATTTATTGAGAAGAATGTTTCTCCATTCTGAATGTTCCTTTGCAAATCAGCAATTATTGATGTTGAAATTACGTTAAAAATATCATAAGTAGACGGATATATGAAAATTCTAATTTTAAATTACTCAGGCATATAAACTTATTTTCTCAGTCAATTTGTATATTAGAATTGCAAAAGGTAATATAGTTATAATATTTAATGTATTGTTAAACCAGTATTAGTTGTGAGAATCCAAGGTTTCATCATCGAAAGAGATGTGAGAGCTACGCAATTCCCGAAAAACGTCCAATTCTTTGCTCCTTATAACTTCCAGGGTGTACAATTTACGGAAAATATTATGTTGTTTTAGAAATAAGATCTATTGCAACGATGTACGTCATGTAGTTACTGAGATATAGCACTTGAAAAATTCGTCGTTTCTTTTCTAAACTCGAAAAAGTTTAGTTTTGGTCGTGTCACTTGTTATATATTGGGAAAAGTAATCTTCTCACTATGAGAGAAATAGAACAGAAATATATTGCAAATTTATTCTGCTTTAATTTAAGCACAGAACAATGCATGTTCTCTCTCTCTCTCTCTCAATATTTGCAAAAACAAGAAAGAAATATATTGGATTTCGGAGAAATTGATATAAGCACGCCTCATGTCCGTGTGAAAAACAAAATGAATGATTGAAGTACCATTAAAGTCAGTGGAATGTCATGAAAAGGGGGATAATTGTAGTATTAATGAAAAAAATTATTTCAGTATTCAAAATTTTAAATACTAGGAAGCCTCTAGTTGCCTATTTATATTTTTCCTCCACCATAGTAAAATCATTACCTCGAATGACAAGTCATCAGGTTTGACATTTTCATCGCCGAGTCTCTCATCAATTTGGAATTTCCGCAGGACTTGCCACCGCAAGCCAGAATTCAGAGGATTCAAGATTCGTCAACAAAAAGTTTGAACGAACTCAAAATTTTGCGCACAAAACACTTTTCAATGTCTAACTAGTTTCAAAAACAAACTATAAATCTAGTTTGTTGAAAACTAACAAAATTTGCATCGCAAAGGAGATTTAAAGGTACAAAAAAATAAAATAAAATAGAACCATTTAAAATAAATTTACTGAATTTGTCAAGCGCCGAATTTTTCTTGTCATAATTGAATCAGAAAAGGAGGGAATTGCAATAAATATACAGTACAATATTGAATTCTTTCTGAAGGACTTCGGAAATTCTGAACCAATTTCAGAAAATAGTAATAATAATTATTACAGAGTTAATAATTGTTTTCACCGAGTTTCTTCGTGATTTAATAAGAAAAAGACGATATATGCAATCGTCTATTTCGTTACATCATATAAATGGTTAAATTGTCCTGTGATGAAAACTTTGACGTATAATTATTTATCTGAAAGAGAGTGATGTTCGTTTCGGTATCCAACACGAACCCGAAAATTAAGTACCAATCGTTTCTTGGTTAGAGTAATTTTGGATTAATCTTAATTTTGCTCAGAATTGTGTTTAATTCCATCAGGAGAGAAACGTAAGAAGATCAAAACTAGTTCCTAAACTAATGTCCAAAACATGTGTCAATTATTTTCTTCACCATTTGTTTTCCAGCAGAGGAACTCCTTTGTTACAATTTATGAAAAATTATTTATGTTTAACCTATTAGTTCTTATTTTATCGAATAGTTTGTTTTCTATTAGAAGTTATCATGTGGAGGGAAGAGAAAATTTCAATGTAAAATTACAGAATTTTGGTTTTGATCTTAAATAAAACCAGAGTTTCGAGATTCTAAAGGCGAAAAAATTACTGGGGTCCTCAACGTGACGTTCATTCAAAATTTGTGCGCTCTGCGAACTTTCCAAGGCTAGTTTGTGGAATGCGAGTTGAAACGGTCAAGGTCAATCGGAACATCGGGAGAAAACTGCTACATTCAAGCTGCAGCGTGAGCGAGCGGCGTCGGCGGTGTGAAGACCGCAAATGGAGAAAAGGTAACACGGATGCCAGTGCGCACGGAAATGCAGAAATTTGTCGCACACCTCACGTCCATTATTATAAGGAATATTGTAACTTTCTAGTGACTTTTACATTGGGAACATATATCCATTTTCGTATGAAATCGAAAAATAACAGAAAATAAATTGCTTTTGGTAAAATATTTAATAAATTTATTGATAAACAAGTATGGAAACACCATAGTTATATTATTTCCCATAAAGGGGCACATACACGAGGCTAGTGAATGCTGCTTTTCAACACCACTTCGTTTCTCTGCACAGTGGAGTATATCGAGGTGAAACCTGGCCAAAATTATTTTATCCAATAAATTTGGTGAATTATGGCGAAAAATCATTTTTAAACATATAAACAAGTGTTATGCCCATTATTCATGTTAAGACAATTTATACAGAGCTTCTTTTTAATTGTTTATATAGATTTGATACATAAACTTTCGAATCAAAAATACATTTAACTCAACACGACATTTGTTTATGTACATATGAACGATAATTCACCATAATCCGTCAAATTCACGGGATAAAATACTTTTGGCAAGGCTTCATCTCGACATACTCCACTTTGTGGCATCACGATGTGGTGTTGAAAACCTTGATGTTCACTAACCCCGTGTAATTCTCCCCCTTAAAACACTTTATTTTTGTACTGATAAAGTATAAATACATTCGCAGAGAATTTTGTCGAACAAATGAATTGAACATAATCATTAATGAATTTTCCTCTCTAGAAAAGGAGTTGTGATAAATTATGTAAGGTTAAAATTATGTTTTCACGATGCCCGATCGTATTCGTTAAGAAGATAAAAAATGGCTTGACAGACGTAAACATGTCAAAGTATCAAACAAATTCTATGGAAAAGTAAAGCAATATTAAGATTAAACTGTCAGTTGTTGAAGTTACTACGTTTCCCTCATAATCAATTCATGGCATGCCATCGATTCACAGCGCAATACAAAATGGATTTACAGACCTGACTACCCTTGGAGGGCCCCTACCACAGACACAACCACGAAAGATGTACGAATTTTGTGGCTTTCGTGACCTTGATCCTCAAAATTCCGCCTGAGAAATGTTACGCAACTTGGCGGAATGTTTTATTATATGGACGACTGCGATTACGAATGACAGTGAATAAGTTATACGAGTTCACAATATATAGGAATCTTATATTAAATAAATAATTGAAAACTTACGACATTTGATGGACGTATATTTTTATTCTTTGTGAATAGCTCACTGCGTTTCGACGTGGATTTACGCCGTCGTCATGAATCTTCCACATTAACTATCGAAATGAACTACTACAATAAACGTCCACTATATAATCTAATTAAATTTAAAAAATATGCATACGAACTTTTATAGATGACCACGTTTCGACTTCGTGTATGTATANATATATATATATATATATATATATATATAATTCGTCCATAAAAGGTCGTACCTCTATAATCAAAATGAACCATTGAATATATGAGTTAAAGAGAAGAAAAAATTACTTGTATTATAAATCAGATTTGTGGGGAGAAATTCTTTCAATTTTCTTCAAACCTAATCACTTCCAAATTTTTAGCTTATTCTCTAGGACCACATTAAGACTAATTCTGTGTCCATGGAAATAATATACCATAATTTAGGAAATTATTAATCTGATGGTAAGATGCAATGAAAAGATACTGTGAATGAATAGATTGTTATAATAGTGTATAATTTTGATAATACAAACAATTATTTGTAGATTTGGGAGATCGTGTATTAGTTTTCAGCCCTCATCCAAAAGCAATTCAAGAGCATTTCTGTCTATTATTCAGACTTGGTTCACATGCAAATCATTTTAAGGCCACATGCGGAACAATCGAGACATCGTGCAGCTGAGAATTCTCCGTTCCGCACGACAGCGCAAGTGGTGGATATTTGGCAACATGCGCCTTCACCTCCCGCACTTCTCTTCATCTTTCCTTTCACTCCCAGCCTCTAGTCTGTTTCCGTCCGGTATCCACCATTTTCTTCGTCACCATGATAATTTCCGTTGTCGACGTCATCTCCAGATTTGCACTTCCCTCTCGTCGGCCGGTCGGTCGATCGGTTGGTTGGTTGGTTGGTCGGTCGGGCGTGCGGCAGGCAGGCAGGCAGGCCGGTCGGTCGCGAAGCGTGCCCGCAGGCAGCGTCTCACCTTGACCGTGATCGCTTGAAAGCAACGAGTCACGTACGGCGACCCTTTTTGCACGATCCGGCGCCGCCGCACTCTCGGCTGATGTTGCGGTAGCAGCAGCAGCAGCAGCAGCAGCAGCAGCAGCAATAGCAGCTGGACGAGAGCGTGACTTGGTGAGCGGATGACGGTGGGAGGCGGGGAAGAAGGGAGAGGAGGTAGGTGGACAAGAAAGAAGGAACTAGGGAGAAAGAAGCTGTCATCTGAAGATTAAGAATGACAGAGCTCAGATATAATCGTAGCTATCATTAATTAAAAAAAGATTCGTACGAATTCTGAAAACACAATTGAGATTGTCAACGAACGAAGGATTCGAGGTAAAAAAGAAGATGCAATACGATTTTATATGGTCTCCTACTATTGATAAAACCATCACACCAAATACTACTGTACCACAAAGTTTTTGTATAAGGGAATTACAACTTCAAAACAAACTAGAATATAAGTTCTGAGCGAGGAAGAAAGTGATCAAGGTACCTTAAATGGCTGAGCTTGAACGAAAATTCTAAAAATGTTACCTTAAACGTAAAAAAAGAACTAAAAACAAAGAATAGGTACTTTTCTCAACAATCAACCTCTCCATATCTATTTCTTTTGCTGGGTGATAAATTTGTTACGAAGGTGCGCTTTCCCTCTCTGAATATACAGTGAGAAAACTAAATTAATTTCTTTTTCAAATCATCTGCCCTGTCAATTATTTTCATTGGACGTGGTTTGCAGTTGCGAGCTCATTTCTAATGCTAGTCTAACTGTTTTCTTGTGAAATGTAATTAATTTATGATAATTAGTAAATTACTTTGTTTTATCTTCAGTGTCCAAGACATTAAAATTTCATTGCATTTCTTCAAAATATAAAAATAGTATGGAGCGGCATTTTTATGTGTAATTTATTAATTATTTCACTTACTAACTTTTCTAATTAATCATACTTTATTCATTTAGTATTTTCGGTTACCCGTCGTAAAATTAAAAATGTAGAAAACATTTGAAATTTTCAGTCATTTATAAAAAATGTCAATATTCTAAGTTTAAATTACATGTGTGACATATGAAAGGTTTGTTCGGATTGCGTACACAGGATTTACTAGTGTTCTTCCGCAAATCTTACACGCACTGCGTACGTTTGCATAAAAATAATCCAACGAAAAGACGATATAAATTACGTGTTGTAGGAGGTCTATGTGATTCAACGCGACTGTCCAGGTATTACGTCGTCCTGTAAAGAGTTCAAGGTTACGTCTTCTCTCCACCAGCCTGCATCCCACGTTTTACTACCTCCGACCGACCGCACAGCGAACGCTACAGTTGTGTTCTGTTGCAGCAACGACAGCAACGGGCGGTGGCAGTGAGAAGGACGGGGGCGGAGACGACCAAGGAGGAAGGAATGGGAGAGAGTGAAGGAGAGGGAAGCGATATCGCGAGGCACGCCCGGTCGGTCGGACGAGCGAAGGGCGAACGGGCACGCGGTCGCGGGGGCGACGGTGGCGGTGGCGGTGCGAGCGGCCGACAGACCAAAGAGCTTCCTGCTGCCGGTAATTGGCTTTAGTGGACAGCCGTGTCTTCAAAGAGCAGACGATGACAAGAAGAAAAAAGTTCTTGCTCCACGCTTCTTATTATTTTTGGTCTTCGGAATTATCCGCAAGAATTCCAGAAATGGTCAAGATGTCAACATTGACTTGATGTCAAGTTCCATCCAATAGCTTATAAATGTAATCTATTTGTACATTTTTCATACATTTTACATTTTGTTGGTTTGTAGCTTAAGGAGTTTAATATTATTACGCAAACATGTAACACCTCACCAATTTTTAATATTTACGAGATCAGTTTCAAGAAAATTATGAAAATACGACCTGCCTATCATCCCATCTCATCAAAACGGGGGACAGAAGCGAGGAGATATTATTGTTTCTTTTGTCAATTCAACTCAAATTACTCTTTTTTTTTAAATATCTCAAATTCAACAACAGATTTTTCTAGTGAAAATGTGTCGTGTATTGACTACTACAGTAACAAGATAACTCGTGTCATTAACAATAAAACGATAAAATAAAACAATTCTCTGAACTTGCACTTTTCAGTCGATCGATTCCCCAATGTCACTACGAACGAGCAGGTGAACACTTTCTATCTACTTATCTACATCTTTCAATTATGTTTTTGAGCTGGGTAGCGAAGAAATTAAAAAAGCAATTATGGTATCGGTAATGTTAATTCACCATATTGAAAAAGAACAATATAGCATACAATGAGTATTTCTCAGCGTTGATTTTAACAGGGTTGTAAGTAAAAAAATCATGGGAGCAAAGCCGAGGGTACAGAGCTGGTTAAAATATTCAAGGTATCGATTCAAGGAACCAGTTTGTATATGTTCGCTTTTACTGTGATTGCACTCCATCGAAATCGAAAATAACTTCAGTGCTTCAACATCTGCTCCGTACGGGTGCAATCGTTTCACAGGTCTGGAGGAATATTTCAACCCATCCAGTAGAAGCTCTCATTCGCATGTGTGTTCATTACACGGGTCGACCGCACCGACGTAATTCAAGAATTTCATTTGCTATTTCGCTCTTTAATAGTGGCTTCCATGCATGTTGCTGATTTGAGGCCTCGCTGAACACAATGAGGAAAATATTAAGAAAAGTAAATTGTGTAATTTCTAGACCTTATGTTTCAAAGCCTTCCTTGGATCGAGTAAAAGTTTTCGTGGAACGCTTTCTGTCAAGTGGCTTCATAAAAATGAACCGTTAGCAAACGTTTCAATTATTATTACTCCCTCAGTGAGCATGTGCTTGACTATAATAGTATTGGACTGGGTAAGACATCCCCTTCATTCGATATCTTTAAATAAGACATCACCTTTAGATACTTGAAATACTTATTTCGTAGACCAAACATCGTGCATCAATGAATCTTTAAAGCTAGAAGTGTTAAAGTCTTTACAAAACGATGAGAATTGCTCAGAAAATCATTTCTATTACGTCTGTCACTCAAGCAGAGGTATGGAAGATCATAATGAGTTTAAAATCAAACGCCTCGGGCTCAGATAAATTACACGCTAGACTATTAAAATTATGTAGTTACTTCTGTGTTTCACCTATTACGGATATTATCAATTATTCCCTCTCCAGTGGTAGCTTCCCTACCGTATGGAAAACTACCTTGGTGCACCTTCTCCCCAAAACATCGCACTCCTCAAAACCAAATGAGTATCGACCAGTTAGTATTCTCCCCACTCTGTAGAAAATATTAGAAAAAGTGATTCGAAATCAAGTGGAGAACAACCTCAATCACAAAAATATTATTAATGAATATCAATCCGGTTTCCGTTCAGGTAGAAGTACAGGAACCGCCTTGTTGAATGTTATAGAAGAAGCTTGAAATTCAATTGACGCGGGAAACGTACCTATTCTTGTCCTTTTCGGTTTTAGCAAGGCATTTTATTCAGTCGATCACAATATTTTGCTTGAAAAAATGAAGACTTTAGGTTTCAGATGGCCTTCAATAAAATGATTTTCGGAATATTTAACAGGACGAAAACTAACTGTAGTATCTGGAAATAACACATCATCTTCTCTTCAAACGGTGCGTGGTGTTGCGCAAGGAAGTGTCCTCGGTCCCCTTGCTTTTTTAATTTACGTTAATGACGTCAACAAATCTCTTAAGCATAGCAAATTTCAAATGTACGCCGACGATCTTCAAATTTATATTAGTGGCAAACCGTCTAACATAACTTCTATTGCGCAAAAACTTAACGAAGATCTCACCTCACTCAGTACGTGGAAAAAATGTATCGGTCTCCTCTTAAATCCGTCTAAATCACAATGCTCATTGCTTGGTTCAAAGAAAACCCTCAGTAAACTTTCAAATTGCACTCTACCCAATATACAGTTAATAAGACTTCTCTCGTTTGGTGCAGTCACGTGAAAAATCTAGGAATTTGTATTTAAAGCTCGCTAAGTTGGGAAACCCAAATAGACGAAACATGTAAAAGAGTTTACTTCATCATCCACTCTTTAAATCGGCTACGTGATCTTTTACCAACAGGAGTAAAGGAAATACTTGTTAATTCTCTTGTCATGCCGCACTTTGATTTCTGCGACTTTCTTTTACCTGACTTGCCGGAAAAAATGAAACATAAATTACAAGTAGCTCAGAACTTATGTATTCGTTTCATTTTTCATCTCAGGAATTATGACCATGAGACAGAATTTGTAAAAAAGTCCAGGACACACTCACTCGAGGAACGTCGAACGCTGCATTGCCTATCTATTCTTTATAAAATAATAAAAAACGGACCTTTGACAGTTTTAGCAAAACGTTTTGAATTTTTGATACTGGATCGCGCCGAGGCTCACATCTCCTCTTTATTCCTCGGCATGGCACAACTCTTTATAGTAAATCCTTCACAGTATACACAATACGTTCTTGGAACAAACTTCCTGCTCAACTAAAATCTCTATCAACTTTCTCTTCTTTCAGGCGACGTCTTACAGAATGGATGAAAAACAATGCCCTTTAGTATTCCCACATTTTCTGTCTATTTTTTCTCTATCATTTGAATGCTTTCTTTCTTTCTTTCTTTCTTTCTTTCTTTCTTTCTTTCTTTCTTTCTTTCTTTCTTTCTTTCTTTCTTTCTTTCTTTCTTTCTTTCTTTCTTTCTTTCTTTCTTTCTTTCTTTCTTTCTTTCTTTCTTTCTTTCTTTCTTTCTTTCTTTCTTTCTTTCTTTCTTTCTTTCTTTCTTTCTTTCTTTCTTTCTTTCTTTCTTTCTTTCTTTCTTTCTTTCTTTCTTTCTTTCTTTCTTTCTTTCTTTCTTTCTTTCTTTCTTTCTTTCTTTCTTTCTTTCTTTCTTTCTTTATCTTCCTTTCATTCTTTCTCTTCTTTGCTTTCACATTATCTCTCTTTCATTCTTTAAGTACTATAGATTCATATGATCTTATGTAATATATAATTTTTAAATACAGTGTAATATGTATCTAGTAAGGTATAATCATATTATAATATGTAATTTGTAAATATTGTCATTATGTAATAATTTGTTTTGATATCCTTGTTGTAATCACTATATTTTTTTCTATTTGTATATTCATAATTATATTGTACTGTTACTGCTGCTTTTAACCCATGTTCGGCACTAAGCCGCCATTCTGAATGAGGTTTTGCTGGGTTTACTCAATCGCTTAAGGTTTTACCGGGATGGTCCCTAGTATTGCTTCCCAGTTTTAAATGTAAATACGACCCTCCCAATTTTCATCTTGTATTTAAAATGTAAAATTTTTAAATGGTTAGACGGAAGAGCAGACTGTCTCGCCAAAATAAAGGCACTTTTATTATTATTATGATTAATTTTCTCGGATATATACATCCGGTACATAATGAGTGAGGGGCCATTACGGCATACCTCTCTCCGTGCTAATCTTTTATGTTTAACACAGTGCGCACTATTCTACAAGTTTCTAGAATAACTGATTTCTGTATTTTAATGATCATTTCAGTTGAGTATAGTCCTATTTTTTCAAGGTATTTTCTGAGGTTCTTATTTACTAAACCATTTGCTGTAATAACTATATAAATGATATATATGGAATTAAGTCTGTATATTTCTTTGTACTCTATAGCCAGAGATGTGTATTTGGATATATTTTCTGATTCAGCATTATTGATGTTGTGGTCTGCAGGGTGAGTGACATCAAATGAGAAATGCAGATTTTTCTTGTAAGTCATGAAGGAGGATGTCGGGTTTGTTGGCAGTAATTGTTTTGCCAGTATGAATAGGGATGTCGTAGTACAATCTGTATCTCTCGTTCCCCATGGTAGGAGGGGGACGGAAGTCGTAATAAGGAGATTTTTGGTTTTCTAGTAAAAGTCCTGTTTTTATTGCGAGAGCCTGGTGAATTACATTTGCAGTTAGGTTGTGGCGATGTAAATATTCTGTATTAGCCAGATTTGAACATCCAGTTATTAGGTGATCTATTGTTTCTGAGGTTCGTTGACATATTCTGCATTCATCATTTACGTCTAGTTTTTCAATATATCTTTTGTAATTCTTAGTGGCGACAACCTGATCTTGAATTGCATGAATAAAACCTTCAGTCTCACCAAATAGAGACCCATCTCTGAGCCAAAGCGTCGATGCGTCTTTGTCGGCAATGTTGAGAGAATGGGGAAATCTACCATGGAGAGCTTTTGACTTCCATTCTTCAATCCTTTTACCGGTCGTGCTGATAGTGGGATAATAACTGTCATCATTCAGATTAAGAGGACAGAAACCTTTGTCTGATGCGCATACTGCATTGTGAAATGGTGATGTTGTGGCTCTGGAGAGAAAATATTCTTTCATGGTAGTCATCTGTTTATTGCAGAGTGATTGAAGGTCTAAGAGACCTCTTCCACCTTCTTTCCGAGAGATATAGAGTCGTTCTACAGCTGAG
>NNCF01126114.1:377013-392995 GCA_002313205.1 Laupala kohalensis
ATGAATAACATCCGTATTTGCAGGAGTGACTGAAATAATATAGGCAACCCGCTGCACATATATGTTGGTACAGAGTGCGTTTCAACGAAATGAAGATTGCAATAAGAGATACAGAGTGCGTTTCATTTGACGATAATCGGTCAAATAAGTAACAACGTTATCTATAATCAAAGAAGACCTGAAACTTTTCAGACTCCTGGCATTTCAAAAACAATTACGTACGAATTATTCGATCCCATGCATTCTCATATGAGTAATCTCAAATAGTCTTAATGTAAATGAAATATAAAAACAAAATGTTGGAAATTGTATTACATTTGATCGTAGAAAATTACTCGGAAAGCTTCTTAAATATTAAGGAAAAATTTTTAAAAAGATTCCAACGAAGAAAATTAATAAATTATGCGGTTCAAGCTATAGAAACGGTGATTTCAACTTACTCCTTCCTCGGCGATTGTAGAGCTAAATAAGGGAACTAAATTGTCGCATACACCAAGGAGTGCACGATGAAACGCCCCGGTATGACAACGGTGAATATTTCTATGGCCAGGATCCATTAATATACAATATTAATCGGTCGTATGATAACCAAGTGCTCGTAGGTCAATGCTTCGTGTAATTCGATTACAAGAAAATCGCTTTACACAACACTGTGGTAAGATTAACTGATAAGTAATTTTTTTCTCCAATTTATACCACTAATATATAATTACATATATTATCATTTTTTAATCATAGCATACTCATGAGTTTTTAACAATACACGTTGAACAAATGCAACAGGGGCGGAAATATCTCCTTACTACCAACTTTAGAGAGATCAATAACTGATCCATTGAGTCATATGATTTCCCGTTCGTCATTTACTTCCCTTATTTTTACTGATTTTACATATTATACATTTTAAATACATTATAAAGTTTCTGCTTTTTTCATAATTTTGTTTCTGTAAACAGAGCTCGAAGAATTCACATATTTACATTCCCACTTTTACCCGGAATAAGACATTCGACGAATCATCAAACAACAAATAAGTTGGTTTAACTGAAACTGGAATAATAATAATAATAATAACAATAACAACCCGTGTGGGGTATGCGATCCCCCATCGGGTGCGACCTCATGCGAATGGAGGATGCTCTTTCCTATGGAGAGGGTAGCGGGGAAATAAAAATTCCCGCCGTGGAACAAAACCCAAAACCTGAATGGCAGTACAGCAAAATGAATAGTTATAAAGCCTCGGATGAGAACGACGTAAACGGGGTCCGAGCAGCACCTGTCACCGCGTCCGGTAGGAGGCTGGAGGTGTCTCCGACAGTCATCATGCGAAATCCTCGAAGTTTACCACCTGCTCAGCAACACAGACTTCACGCTAAAACCTTTGACATCCTAAGAACAACAGGAGATGGGAATTGCCTATTACGCTCTGTGAGTTTACATCTTTATGGCCATGAGGATAGCCACAAGGACATTACAGAAGAGGCGGTAAAATATATTAGAATGAATTGGAATGAATTCAAAGACTACATCGTAAGAGACACGCGAGAAACAAGTGAAACGCAAAACCTGACAGTAATAAATCAAAGAAGTTATTGTTACGAGATGCGTCAGGATGGGACGTATGGAACAAGTGTGGAGATCATGGCATTGTCTGAAGCTCATAAGCTGAACTTTAATGTATACAGCGTGGAAGGAAGGCCAAGAAACTAACAAGTGATTACAAGCGCAACTCCAACAACAATAGCTAAAAGAAGACACGGGGCAGACATCAACCTTCTCCTGATTGGATACCCGAGAAGCGGGAAACTCCTAAAATATGTAGACACAAACGAGGATAATAGAGACGTATAGCCACAGAATGAACTGGGGGAAGCGTGGCGGAGGATTACAAAAGAACTGTAGATACTCAAGCAACGGAAGGCACTGAAGTGAATAGTCGGTTCCGGAAAAAGTGGACTAAAGCGAAATACTGTGAAATACTCCGTTGTCACCTCCACACACTAGAGACCACCGGCAAAGCTAACCTGAAACAAACCTACAAGATGTGGACAGCGAGGAACCCGAATTCTCGACACAAAATGACTGCTAACACCTTGGCAGTTCAAAGGCGCTTTATATTAAACAGCAATAAAATATCATCAGAAAAGGTTGTGAATATCAAAAACCAAGTTCTAGTACACATTAATGATATTATACAGGACAGAGAAAATAATGAGTATAGTGAGACATGTGAAAATACTGGGAATGGAATGGACATTGGCGCAGAAGAGCAAGTGGAAACCAACAGAAATGATGATGAAGTGATGCAAGATACAACAGGAGGATACGTCTTACCAATCGCGCGAGAAGAGTTTCTAGAGAAAGTGCTGGACCACATGGAAAAGGAGTATTACCAAGTACCAGCGGGGGACATCCGAAGAATACCTCTGAGAAGAATTAATGATACTGAGAAATCCAGACGTCTGATACTTTAGGGAATGAAATAATTAGCAAACTTCTGCAAAAATGCCCCGGCCCGCATGAAAACATAACTTCGTTAAATAAGTTGACTTACGCAGTAGCTATAACAATACAGGGTCTGATATTGCCCAAAACCAAACCAGCAAAACAGTCAAGTAAGGAACGAGATCCACCATGGAAAAAAAGGATACAATCCCAAATAGGTCGGATGAGGAAGGATCTATCACACTTAAGATAGAGCCAAAATCGAGCGCTAAGTGAGAAAATGGAGAAGACTCGGGAGATCCTGTATACACAATACAAAATAAAGAACGTAAAAGATCATACGAGAGTAATGGAGAGCTTGAAACAAAAAATAATGGCCAAAGCGTGTAGAATAAAAAGGTTCAGTAAAAGAACCCAACAATTCCAGCAAAATAAAATGTTTTTGGAGAACACCAGAAAGTTTTATAACAGTATCATCCAGAAAGAAATAAAGGCAACAGAAATCCCAAGTAAGGAAGAAATACAGGACTACTGGCAAGCCCTATGGAACAGGAACACAAAGCACAATAAAGAAGCTTGGTGGATTCAAGAAGAGTATGATAAAAATGAGCACATTGAGTGAATGAGGTGGAAAGAGATCTGTGAAGCGGAGGTTCAGGCGGCGCTTGGATCGTCAGCAAATTAGAAAGCGGCGGGTCCGGATGGAATTCCTCATTTCTGGCACAAGTAACTACAATCGATGCACAGAGACGTGACCGAATCATTTAACTCCATGGTCCAAAATGAAGACGAAATACCTGGATGGTTTTTAAAGGGAAAGACTTATCTGATACCAAAAAGTGAAAAAACAGAATATGCAAAGGAATACAGGCCCATAACTTGCTTAAATAAATCTATAAGGCACTAACTAAAGTTACCACTGAAAGATTGTATGACCATTTAACAGAAAATAGAATATTTCCAGTTGGACACAAAGGGTGTTTGAAGAATACGTATGGATGTAAGGACCAGCTGCTAATAAGCAAAATGGTGAATAGAGACTGTAAAGAGAACGGAAAATCGATATCAATGGCTTGGATCGACTACAGAAAGACCTTTGACAATGTCCCTCATAGCTGACTTCTAGAAGCAATGAACATATACAAGATATCCCACGAAGTACTAACCTTCGTTGCCAAGACCATGACTACATGAAAGGTTGATCTAAACGTGACAACAGCATCAACGTCTATTAAAATAAAGGACATGCAGATAAAGAATGGCATATATCAAGGGGACTCCCTTTCACCCCTCCTGTTTTGTATGTCAGTTTCCACTGAGCTCCATGCTAAAGAGCTTGAACGTGGGCTATCGGGTCAGAAAAGATCAGCCACTTACTCTATATTGACGACCGAAAATCATAGCAAAGAATGATGAAGAACTTGCCCGCCAGCTAGAAGTGGTAAGAGAGTTTAGTGATGACATACAGATGGAATTTGGAGTGGAAAAATGCGCAAAGGCCTCGTTCATCAAAGGAAAGCTGAGCAAAAGCCAAAACATAGAGTTGAATGAAAAAATCACCATCAGGTCATTAGAGCCCCATGAAGTGTACAAATATTTAGACGTCGAAGAACATGACGGGTTATATAATAAACAAATGAATGTGAAACTAACCAAAGAGCACGTGTAGAGAACAAGAGAAATACTGAAGACAGAGCTTAGTGGTAGAAATAAACTCCAAGCCATTACATCCCTTTCATTCAGTATAGCTTTGGCATCTTGAAATGGACAAATGCAGAAATTATAAAATTAGACAGTAGAACAGGGAAGCTCTTCACACATTACAGAGCCCTACACCCTAGAGCAGACGTAGACAGACTTTATGTGTCGAGGAAGGAGGGGGGAAGAGGTTTGTCAAACATTGAACTTGGTTTCAGTACTGCCGCCCAGGGAATAGTCAACTACATAAAACTAAAGAGTCAAGACAAATACCTAGGTACGATCTACCGCCAGAAGGCTGAAGAAATTGAAAAGAAGATGTGTGAACAAAGTCCTATTGAGAGGATTGAGAGTACAAACCCGGACAAGCCTGAAACAGTAAGAGTAAAGGAGGTTAGTCAGATAATTAAAGAGAGAAAGAAGATGGAGCTCAAGACTAGATGGAATGATAAAGAGATGCATGAACAAATAAAAAGAGAAGCAGAAAAACCCACCATCAACACTGCGCAATCATGGAGATGGCTGAGAGAAGTGAATTTGAAAGCGGATACTGAAGCAATTATCACGGCATGCCAAGATCAAGCAATTGCCACGAATTATGTGAGGAGTAGGATCATGATGTCTGGCAGTGACCCTAAATGTAGACTTTGTCGGACTCAGAACGAAAATATTCATCACATAGTAACTGGATGCTCAGTTTTAGCAAAGCAATACCGGCACAACAGAGTGGCAGCGCATCTTCATTGCAATATCTGCAGGGAATTTAAAGTTGAAGTACAAAAAAAGTGGTACCAACATAAGCCAGATCCTGTGATAGACACCCCGGAAATAACGCTGGTATGAGATAGTCAAGTGAACACATAGAACAATATTAGCCAATATGCCGGGTACTATAGTTAAAGATAAAAAATTGAACACTTCCTTGTTGATTGACGTGGCCATCCCATCAGATTATAATCTAATACAAAAAGATGCTGAGAAGCTAATAATGTACAAAGATCTACAGATAGAGGTGCAGAGAATGTGGAATATGAAATCCACAGTGGTGCCGATTAACATAGGTGCGACTGGTCTAGTATCAAAAGCGACGTGTGAGGCCATAAAGCTTATACCTGGCAGACATAACCTCCTTCGGATGCAGATGTCAGTGTTGTTGAGCACAGCGCATATCGTGCGGAAAGTGATATGAAAAATGCAGAAAAACCGTAGGTTTACGGTGTGAACTTGGTGTTAGCACGTACTGCAGCCACTGATGACAATGTGATGTTAAAGAAATAATAATAATAATAATAATAATAATGATACGGTTACAGTCCTCTATTAGTAAAATGTATCTGGGACTGCATGAAAATCAAAACCAATTTTATAACATATAAAATAAAAAATAATTTTGCGTTAATTATTTATACTACCTTATTTTTAATACAAATTTAAATTGATTTTCATATTTTTTAATTAATACAAATGGTTCTTGAATCCTACAAATAATTTTGTAATTCAAGGCACTACTTAAAACTACATTTAATTCAAATAGTAATCATCTGGTACATTTGCCAAAACTTTCTGGGTTCCTTACAAAAAAAAATTGTTTTTTAGATATTCTTGGATATATTTCCTTTCTTAATATACATCCAGGTTCGTGCTTGCCATTAATGATGTCTGCTTCCCACGCACAGAAGGGGCTGCGCTGTGTGGCCCTGACTGAAATAGATCGTGAATAAACAGCCCGAAACTGTGAATGGGACACTGTTACATTGACACATGTTCTATAAAAACGTAAATAAATGTTCCCCAACATCCGTGTTGGATGACCATTACATTCCGTTTGAATAGCTCCTATAATGGACAGGAGTCGGAATGAGGAAAAGCGAAATTAATATTACTTGATTAAAAGAATACGCCGAATTTTTACGAAGATGTGTTCAATTAAAACACAATAAACAACAATTTCGATGAAGAGGAAAAAAGTATATAATCTGAGGATATATTTAAATGTAAATACGAACCTCCAAATTTTCACCTTGTATTTTAAAATGTAAATTATTTAAATGGTAAGACGGGAGAGCAGACCTTTCGGCCCGAGTCTCGTCAGAGTAAAGGTATTATTATTATTATGGATTCTTTCTCAGTAGAAACTGGAAACATTCACCCACCCCTAGATCGTATTGAGATTGGGATTTATCGATACAGAGAAGAAATTCATCCTGGCCTGTATGATGTTATTAATTAATTCAAAAATTTTCGGATGATGTGACATGTCTGCAGGAAGGCAGCTTTTTGTGCAACTTTCACAATATTCTTCCCGAGTCCTAGCTTTTCCAAATTATTCTGAAACCTCTTCGTTAATATACCTTCGACAGATATCACTGAGATAACTTAAACCTTGCCTAACTTCCATATATTCTTGATCTCAATTGCTAGGTCCTCGTATTTCCTAACTTATTCTGAGTAAGTTGAAGTAATGTTGTGAGTCAACGGAACAGCAATATCAATTATGGTGCCTGTATTATTTTCCTTCTCAATGTGAAGAATATCTGGGCGATTATAATCCACTGTCTTGTCTATAAGCATAGCTCTCTCCCAATAGTGCGTGCTTCTGATCTTCAAGTACTGCTGGCGGTTTGTATTTATAATATGGTGGTGTTACATCAAGTTTCAATAACTCGTAATCCATTGCAAGTTGTTGATGGATTAGCTTGGTCACTTGGTTATGTCTGTTTAAGTAAGCATTTTCTGGGAGAGATGAGCAACCAGCCATTAAGTGTTCGATGGCTTCACCAGGCATTCCGCACTTCATACATGAATCAGAAAAATCAAGTTTGAGGATAAGTTTCTCTTAATTTTTTGTCCTCATTCCTCTATCTTGAATGGCCATCATAAACCCTTCTTTTTCAGGGGAAAGGTGTCCATTCTTGATCCATTGCAGGGACGCAGTCTTATCTACATCAACAGCTTTCAACAACTTTGGAAACTTTCCATGTAGTGCCATTTCTTCCCATTTCTTCTTTCCATCTTCTTTCGTACTCATTAGTTCACATTGCTGATTAGTATTACCTAGGTTAAGGGGTGTATATTGTCATCAGCTTTTGCAATCATCACAATTATTTCTTCATCGGAGAGCATGAGCTTGGTCCTAAGATTTTTTTCTTGATTCCTACATAATTTGTGAATATTTAACAACCCACGTCCACCCTCCTTTCGGGGCAAGTACAGCCTAATGGTAGAAGAGTTAGGGTGCAAGTATCTGAACTTATTCAGCAATCTCCTAGTCAATCTGTCAATGTTTTTCAGATCCGTGTCTGACTATTTTACTGTGGCAAAGGTGTATGTCAGGACAGGAATGGCCCAGGTATTGATGGTTGTGATGATATTTGCCCCAGACAATTTACTATTGAGTGCCTTTCTTAGACGCCTCTTGTCCTTTTTCGTAAATTCATTCTTGAGATTAGCATGATCAATTTTGCTATTGCGTGGTATTCCATGGTACGGTTATAGAGCTTTTTGTTGTAGTTCCTCTATTCCTTCAATAGGTTAGTTTCATTTTGGCCAGTTAGTTCCATTATGCCCCTTTGTATACTCACAGTGGCACACTTATCATTGCCAAGTTCTTATGTCTTCGCTGAAGGTTTTTACAATACCCATTAATGAGCGGAGCTTTTCATAGGACTCGGCCAACAGTTTCAGTTCGTCAATGACGAGTAAGTGATTCAATCTTGCTTGTTTCTTTCCCAATTTGATTTTTATATCCAATATTACTTTCTTTAATTAATGTAGACGGCGGTTTAAAACCAAAATGAACCATATTGGGGAGAAAGAGTACCACGCTTTATGTTTATGGAACTAATGTGAATTAGGAATAATATGGAAGAGGAGAGGAACGGAATCCACCCAGGGAGTACGAAAGGTCGTTGTGGAACACACTTCGTCTGACTTCTTCACTGAGACCTGTCCGGCTTGGGAAATCCTGCCAGTAGCTATGCTACTGCCGGCATAGACCGCAACATTGAAGCACGCAAACCCTCGCCACTCGCATGGACAGTGCTTCGATAGGGTGGTGTCTCCTGGGAGGGTTATTATTATTATATTTCAATATGAAAGATTATTTCCAAAATAAATCAAAAATAATCCAAAACCCCTAATTTGGTAGGAAAGCATTCGATATACTAAAGCTAATAATAAGAAACAAAATGGGGTTCCCTCATTCACTTAATTTACTTCAGTTACTAACTTGTTGTTCTCCTTTATATTCTTTACTACATCATATAATCTTCAATCAGTTTTTGAAGTGTTTGCTTCATTTAGAGGACAATTTTATTTAAAATAATTCAAAAGTGCTTATATGGTCCGAAGGAAGTTTTAGTTATTTTCCCAAATTATAACGGACAAGGAAACATGAGTAAGTAGATTAAGTAATAAGTGTGTTTAATTTTCTTTCTTCATAATTGGGGTAAAATTCCTGTTTTTCTCGAGATTTGAAAATATATTTTTACAATCTAGATTCTTCTTGTAGACTTATATTTTTCTGTTACATACACATCTGACCACTTAAATGGATTATTCTAAGAAGCCAGTTTCATCCAGAAATTAAATTAATTTATCGCTTGAATAACTTTTAATATTGGATCATTTTTGATTTCGGAATACCTCAGTTAAAAATATAATTTCATTTCAATTTTTAAAAAATATATCCAACACGTGAAAATCCATAGGTTTTTTGAGAAAATCTTTGAATTGGCTCTGCACTTTCCCAACTATAAATATAAAAAAGGTGACAAGTAGCATTCCATTAAAGGGTAAAAATACCTGGAAGGCTGATATGAACAGTTAATACACAAGAAGAGAAATGGAATGTATAATGAAAAATACTAACGATTTTTCACAGTAATATAGAAATTGAAAATATAGACACATTTTTATATTTATATTCTTCCAAATTTGTCAGGTTTTGGCTTTCGATAAAGCATTTGTTAAGTTTGGAAAGCTATAAAGTACATTTTAGTTATACGAAGATTTTACTAGTCACTTATCTGCATGTACCTTCATAAATTCAATGAATAAGAAAATTAATTCAATAATGAAATGATATGTGGGATTGATGTTACAATCTACGTATTACTAAATCAGTAGTTTCAAGGTCATATGTTGTTGCTTTCCGATATCAATTCTCCCACTTGTCGTTCCTTGAATGATTAGATGTTTTGGTTGGCTGTTCAGTTATCGGAGTCACCTTGTTCTTTTTCCTGCTCTCTCTCTCTTGTTTCTTAGAGACATGTTGAACAATAATACGTTTGTTTTCCCTTCGTCAATGCTCTGGTTTGCTTTGGCATTGGTCGAAGGCAGCGAACACGTTGAGTCTGTTACTGTCTTTTGTGATTTTTTGAATATAAATTGTCAAAACACAAAAATGTTGAACTTTAATATATTGAGGTGGAGGACGTCTGAACCAAAATATAATTAAATAACACAACAACCTCTGAATCAAGTATTCCATAAACTAAAACACATTTTTGCAAGCGATCTTGTTTCTCTGGAAATATACTCTCACCTCATTTTTGCGTCAAACACAAAGGATTTGACATTTTTTTGTAATTCTAGAATTAGAAAGAAACGTCTCATCGTCATGAGATAGTAATTATACAGTATACTAGAAATTTAGAAAATACACATGCAAATATTTAAAACTACATAAATGCAAAACAATTTCCCTTCTCCGGTCTTATTGGGACGGAAATAATTATTTAATTTTGTCACTATTATCTATTCCACACTATATTGAATAAACTAAGCAATTTAATCGATATTTAACGATACTGGACTCATACGAATCACATTTAAAACTATTCTAGTACTGGAGTACAATTGTAAATAAAAAGTTATTTTTCGATAATAAACCATCCAGAGAAACCGGAAATCCAGATAAATGAGGGTCGGATATTGTACTGTATTCAAATTAAATATTCATGTGTGGCAAGTCAGGTACATTTCCTTTAATATTTCGTGGGATTAACAACACATGAGAAAATAGTTGGATTTTACATAGCTCAAACGGAGTAGCATTTGATCTGTAGTGGAAATGGAATTCTACATGAGCCGATGAATATTGACTCAATTTCTTCCCGTCCACATACGAATACTAATAATGTTCCTCATGGTCATAATAAGTATTTTCCCATGAAAGTGACACGTTGTTACCATAACAACCTTTGTCGGAGAGATGTGTAAAGCAATCCATTATCTCAATTGTGTACTTGATCCGTAACTTTGAAGGGACGGAACGAGTGTGTTGGCAGTGGCGCCGCCACGGCAGAGGTCCTGTAGAAGGCGCCTGCAGATATAAGTAGCCACAGCCTGCAGCCTGCAGCCTCCACATTCCTGGCACCGACTCCATTGCCGAATGCCATCGCAGCTCACGTGACCAAACACTGGCGTCCACGCGATCGGAAGGAAGCGAGCGAATGGTCATGTCCAACGGAAATAATCATCCAATTTCAGGAAGGTCATCAGAAAATCTTTAAATGAAGTAACTACTCGACTAGAACTAACTAAGAATTGTTATATAGGATTCTTTCAACGCAAGTATTTACAAATTCTACTACAATTAACGTTCTTTGTATTATCTAATTAAACAAATAATTACAGACTTTTATAGACGACGGATTAAAACGTAGTTGAAACGTTCTAAGTTCTTTTCACAAAATGTATATTATTCGTCCTCAAAAGGAAAGTCTTTAATTAATTATTTACTTAGAAAATATTTATATCCCAAAAAACATGTTCTCAATCAATGTGAGCAATAAATTAACCCAGTCAATGGAATGAAATGAATAATATTTCAATTATTAATAATAATTTCATTTTGTCGATTAATAATTATTTGCTTAAATGACTATGTATGTTTACGATAAAAATTGTCTTTCACTACCACATTCTTCAACAAATTCAGTAAATTAACTTTACATCTCGTAAAAATAACGTTTTTAAATTGTAAAAATAGATGTATTTGATGTTTCTTCAATTTTTTGCTTATTTTTTTATACAATATTGTTTAGATATTGTGTTCTATTCTGAAAACTTCAATTAAATTTGTGAAAAAGAAAGCGTGATCTCATACTATAAAAATCGTAGAAAGAAAGTTGGAGGAATCTGATAACGGATTCTTTGAAAAAGCAGGTTTAGGCAAAAACGAAGACGCGGTATGTGAGACTTGTGGAATACGTTGTTCGTGGCTATGATGACTAGTTGAGACAATCATTATGACCTTAAATTTGCACTTATGCATTTCCAAAATGAACTCCACTTATTGTGACGAATATTTCGTAATCAAGGGCGAGCTATCCCTCAAATTCAATGATGAAGTGGATGAAGGAGTTCAGTAAAATTTTGCCAAGTTTTCAATGTATTTTTCTCTCCAATTTGTAATAATGTTGATAGTATTTGAATGCACAATTTATCATGTTAAAATTTGGAATGAACTTGGAGTAATTTTTAGAATTATTTTAATAATTTTATATGAGAGTTATTTTCAATTATGCACAGCGATACAGCGAAAATTGATATACCAAATTTTTTATTTTATTTTTTATATTTTCATAAATTTTTAATATATTTTTATTATATTGTATATATCAAATAAAACCATATTTAACAACAAGACAATTTTTTTTTGAAATCGAACTCCTTTTACAGTCTTCATCGATCCACCTTACTCATTGTTTCTAAAACACCTTCATGCACACAGCCCTTCAATTAATCCATGAATTTTTAACATATAAGGAAACGATATAAATACGGTTATAACGCTATTTTATAGAATTAGTGATGACAAAAGCATTAAGAGTTTAGAAATCTCTTAGATTGCGGTGAACCTCACCGCCAGGTACGTAACATGATTAATCTGTCTTCGACGTAACATGATTAATAATTAAGTTTGTCATATTTAATCATTGCTTCCTGAAACTAACATAATCTAATGATCAACATGTTTCAAACCCATACAAATTATTTTTTTAGTTTTGATTCGTATTCCTCATTTTTTAAGCATACTGGATTTGCACTTTCCCTTGGAAATACCATCGAAAGAAATCAAATTATTTGCGGGCACAAGTGCTTTCCTGCCGCAAATCTGATATTTATTTTACAATAAATTTATTCAGGAGTGATGGCTTTGGTGATAATATTACATGGCTTCCAGTAATGAGCAGACAACTGCACTTTAAAAAAAAAAGCGGAATAATGTTTTATTTTTGCTAAGTTTCATTCGTATTAGTCTGAACGATTGAAGAACGCACATTCTTCTCAAAACGAGTTGTAAAAATTTACGTAAAAATTCTTTTAAAAAACCGCAATAATAAGTTAGGTATACACAGGTAACTCCAATACTAATTTCCTAAAAAATGAAGTTAATTACATGGGTATAAACTGAAGAATTTAGATAAATAGGGTAAAATAATGAAAACTCGATGAACCTTTGGTAACTTTTCTTCATTTTAGGGTAATAATAATAAATTTTTCATATTTTTTAATTATTTATAACGCCATAAACACTTAAGATATTTTTAGATATTTCGAGGATTTGTTGATTCATTTAGGTGTATCTACGTCATAGCTACTTTGTTTTGATCATTTCTGTCTATACGGAACAATAAGCAAGGAAAGATTATCTTTCTCACTAACAGCAAAGTTGAATGAAAAAACTTGTTTGAGACATCCCTTCGGTGGTGTGCACGTAAATAAATCTTTGTAATCCACCTTTACATTGATTTGCTAAGCAGCGTTTCGCCTAGTTCGTGTTCTGGTAATGGCGAATAGCGATCAGTGTGACGGCGCGGCGCAGCACCGCAACCGGAAAGCAAGAATGCTTGCCGACTGGCCGACCGACCGACCGACCGGCCGGGTGACCGTGCGTCCGGAATTGCGGCGCCGACGCCGTGCCGAACCAAGTGAGGCGAAGCGGAGAACACGCCTCGCCCTCTTCTTTTTTCCACGCTCTACCCCACCCCCCACCCTTTCTCCTTAGCCCGAAGCTATCCTTCCACAACAACACTTCTGTCGTCCTTGAATCCGCCAACTGTTCAGCTTCCCGGTCTCTGGTTTCAGACTCTCGGAGCAAAGGAGAACGAGGAAGTGAGAGTGTTGTTACCTGAAAGAAGTGATTCGGTTTCATCGTCTTTTAACTTTTCTTCTTCTTTTTATTTGGCATTGCTTCTGATTCTAATTCGGGTGGGTAGCATTGGAGACTGTCATTCATATTAAAAACATCGGGTTCTTTTTGTAAGGTAGCAGATACCGGGATTTCATACTATACTATTTGATAGATTAAATATAATTTCGTTGGTGCTTTTCTAGTGCCTTGAGCTTACGAACAAAAAAATATAGAATATGAGAAACCTCTTATATTATGTCACTTGGAAGACTCGCAAAAAATTTTGGCAACGAAGAATGAAAATAAACTCATTATTAACACCTGATAGAGGCACAGGTCGAAACATAGTGTTTCAGATTGTAGTTGGAGTAACAAGCCATTAATATTGTCTAATTTATGCATACTCGTATCACGGAGCTATGTTAATTTCTTACCAAGAATTAATCTAAGAATTCTAATTTTCCTTGATTTGTTCCTACGACGTATGGTTTAAATAATAAATTTATTGTCAAAAAACAGTACAAACTGCGTATGACCACGTGGAGGACAATAAACTAATTTACTCTCCGGAAGCAAGCAAGGGACCATCCCATCAATTCCGATCAAGGGCCCTAAGGCAGAGGCGGATTCAAAAATTTCAGCAAAAGTTCCTAGATAAGATAAAAAGTTAGCTGCGAGTTATAATACATATATAATGTCAATATGTTTGTAATTTAACGCAAATATGTTTGTAAATTTACATGTACAAGTTATTATCGAACTATAGATTATTCTGAGTATAGTGTTTAAAAATCATAAGAGTTGAAAAAACACTAAATTCACGATTTATTGTTACAATAAACACGCCCCTAGACAAAGCCTAGAGAACCTGTATAAGAAATCGGCCTCTACACGAAGGAAAACCCGACAAAAACCCGGGCACACGATGTAGCTACAAAATTAATGTACACAACCGTGCCAAAGTTGAGTGCACATAAAACTAAAATAATATGAATCAAGAAACACAACAATCATGCAAGAAAATAGTTTTTGAAATTGTTATAAGTAACTTAAAAAGTGCTACAGCAATGGCGTGATAAAGTACAAGACGAATTTAACTTTTATTAAAATCAATAAATTCCTTTATATGGTAGAAGCACTGGTGCAGGAGGTAGTTTTTAACCGCGGATTTGAAGATATTCAATTTCATAATGTCTTTTATATTCTTGGGCAGGGAATTATATAGAACGATTCCCGAATGATAAGGTCCTTTTTGGCAAAGAGTGGTTGACACTCTAGGGCGATGAATATTACTACTATTGCGTGTATAGTGTTCGTGAACGAGACTGTTTCGTATAAAGAAAGGGTGGCACTTCAGTAATTCGGTCTTAACAAACACGACTGTTTCATAAATATAAATGCAGGGAAGTGTTAATATATTTAATTCCTTGAATAAAGGTTTACAAGAGTTTCGGGGGTGAGATTTACAAATTATCCGAACTATCCTCTTCTGAATTCTGAAAGTTTGAATACTCTGACCGGAATTACCCCAGAAGGTAATGCCGTAACGTAAATGGGAGTAAACGTTTGCAAAATATACGCAACGGGAAATACGTGGACTAACTGCGTTAACTAAGATTCGGAATGCGTAACACAATTTGCTTAATTGGGAATTAAGATTGTCAATGTGACAATTCCATTTGAGGTTGTCTTGAATATGGAGACCTAAGAATTTTGTATTTGTAACAGTTTTTAATTGTGTTCCGTTTAAAGAAAGAGAAACCTGGGGTAAAGATTTTGTGATACTATTGTGAAATGACATAGACACTGTTTTGTCAGTGTTTACAATGAGACGATTTGCATGGAACCAAGTCGAAAGGTTAGACAAAACTTTTTGAGCATTGGCGTGTTTACATAGTAAATTAGTGTCATCAGCAAAAAGAACCATTTTGCAATCTGATGTGGATGATGACATGTCGTTCACATACAATAAAAAGAGTATAGGGCCGAGAATTGATCATTGGGGTACTCCGCAAATAAGTGACTTTGTTTCTGAAAGACAACGCTCAAGTATTTTATTTTTAGTATAGGATATTTCGACCTGTTGATATCTATCTTTTAAATAAGAAGTTAGCCATTGATGTGGAAGTCCACGAATGCCGTATGAATGCAATTTGGAAAGGAGAAATTCGTGATCGATGACATCGAATGCTTTGGATAAATCAAGAAAAACACCCTCAGGATTTTCTCCACGGTCTAGAGATGTGGTAACATCGTTTAAGAAGGAAAATATGGCACTTGTAGTGGAAAACGATTTCCTAAAACCGTGTTGATCGTCAGGGAGAATGTTTTTTTTGATAAAAAATCTAGAAGACGCTTATAGAACAATTTTTCTAGGATTTTTGAGAAAGTGGGTAGTTGAGATATTGGTCGGTAATTTCCAATATTAAGTTTGTTTCCTTTCTTGTGTAAAGGTTTCACTTTAGCTCTCTTAAATATTTTAGGAAAATCCCCTTCCGATAAAGAACTATTAAAAATTTTTATGAGTGGACTTAATATAGCATGGGACGAAAATTTAACAATAAACTCAGGTATATCATCTCCGCCTGTTGAAAATTTGTTTTTTTAAATGAGCTGATGATTCTCATGACTTCACTGGCGTTAGTTTCGGAAGTGAACATAGAATTGGGTACGTGGGTGGATATAATTGGAGGACAT
>NNCF01126114.1:393242-416079 GCA_002313205.1 Laupala kohalensis
GGATATAACGTTTTGAAAGAGAATATAAACGGCGTTTGTTTTTTGAAGAAATCCTTATCCCTTGGGTGATCCATCCATTGTATTTCTTTGTGTTAATTAACTTGCGTTTTATGGGAAAACTAGAGTTGTAATGTTTTAGGAATGTTGAGATAAATACATTGAATTTGTCGTCGGTGTTTTGGCAATTGTAAACATCTTTCCATGTTTCTTCACGCAAATAATTTACGAATATGGATTTATTTATGTCATTAAACTCTCTTGTAAATTTGTAAAGGATTTTAAGCGGTTTTAGTTTATTATTAATAGTCAATACTTGAGCAAGGTGATCACTGTATTCTGTGATAAACACTTCAGAGAGATACGAGATTCCATTGTTGACTATAATTTGATCTGGCAATGTTTGAGATGAGCCGGAAAGGCGAGTGGGGTCGTTTATCGTGGTAATAAGGTTGACAAAGTCGATAAGTTTCTTGAATCGATTAACTGGTGAATGTGTAGAGTCCGAAGTACTCAGGAAATCGATGTTGAAATCGCCACATATAACGATAGATTTAGTAGATTTATGGGTGATATGTTTTAAAACAATTTCGAAGTTCCGAAAAAATATGTCGAGATCTGATTGAGGAGGTCTATAAATACACAAGACAACAATACCGGTGTCGGTCAGTTTAACTTCAGAAAATTCGAACACTCTATCTACGCAGAAGTTCTCGTAGCCTGTCAGTGGAGAAGATAAAATATCATTACGAACGTAGATACACGTACCTCCGTGGGGCTTTTTGCCTTTAAAATTTTGCCGACAGTAAGAACTTGCTAAAAAATAATTAGAAATAGCAGTATCGTTGATGTTGTTAGTTGAAAGCCAATGCTCTGTGAGGCATGGCAAATCGAATCGACTTTCGTGTACCAGAATTTCAATGTCTGTCAATTTGTTTGAAAGGGATTGGACATTATGATGAAATATAATTATTTATTTTCGCAAAAATTTTGTGACTCACGAGAAATGAAATCGACGTTAGATTGTGGAGAGGAATTTGAAATTGGTACAGCTTCTAGTTCCTGATCAAGCCCGCACACTGCACCTGAACGCGATATTCACCTTCGAGTACCACATCGTACTCCTGAGCGCAAGTTGTAACTGTGTATGGGGGCTGCAGGAGGAATAGATGAGGACGTGCGAGATGAGGAAGCAGTAGGTGAAAGAAAGGGGAAAAGAGAAGAAATGTGTGTCGAGATAGGAAGAGGAGATGGTGATGATGTAGGAGCAGAAGGAGGAGATGAGGTAGGAGGAGGAGGAGATGAGATAGGTGCAGGAGGAGGTGTAGGAGTGGGTAGAGGGGCAGGTGGATGATGTGAGGTCAGATGTGAAGCTAGAAGAGAACCGAAGTGCTGTTTCCCAGACGGTCTCAGGTATAAAATGTGCTGGGTAAAGTCCTTGGCAGTCAGGTGTAGTTGCAAATAAAAAAATGTGATTTTTGTGTCTGCCCGGTGATGTTTTAGGGAGATGTTTGCCAGGTTAATTTCGTGGTTTATTTGTGGAACGATGAAGCGTGGGGGCAGGCTAGATATTGAGGTTTGCTTTAGGCCCCCCTCCTATTTTTCTTTAAATTTTGGCTACGAGAATTTGAGAACGAATTGCTAGTCGCGACCTTAGTGATACAAAGTACGTACCATTAAGATTTCGGTAGTATTAATCATTTTACTCACTATGTGAACCACTAGATACTCAAACATATACAGTATTTTACTTACTTTATCATTTCATTTAGGGTTAAAATAATTAATTGTACTCTAATAGTAGATCCCTGAGTTTTTCCATTGGAATTACAATACACCTTGATAAAATGAACATTTACACGCAGTTTAATTCTTGAATTTTCAAAACCTTTCTATAAAATATTGTTAATTCTAAAGCATGCCCGCTTTTAACAGTATTTTTAACATCCCGCGCCTCCATAATATGCCACAATGTGATAAAAGAAACCATGAGCATGAGGATTTTCTTAAAATGCTTCTGATATTGCTGCGTTGGTATTCACTGAACTGTCCGTTTATGAGTTCGCTAATAGCTTAGAAGATGTTATGTTTTTTTTCTAATGATTTAATCATCTTATAAACTACTCGTATTTTTTTAAAAACACCTAAACAATGTTTAAATGATTTGAAATTTAAAAGTTTCGGTTGCTACACATGTCCTTTAAATGTCCAAATTCTTTCTCACATTTGTGGATGTGTTACAAGATCATTTATAAACTTCTTAATTCAACAAATTCGTCAAGAAGGAACAAAACACTTAGTTTTAGGCAGCATTCTAGTTCCATTTGCTTTTCGGACTTAATAAAATATATTTGCTGCGGTAATTTTACTTGATTAGTATTTTTAATAACTTATGTTGTATACATAACTTAATTATAATTTTTTTTATTTCTGAAATTATGTGGTTTAATCAGTACATTTAATTTTCACTCCCTCGAACTCAAACTATTTTCAACGCCCGTATATCCCTCAGGGATTTCGTATTTTGTTCCTTGATAAAGCAAGGAATATAACAACGACGAACCAAAAAATGATTATAAAATACAGCTGCGATAGTTATTGATAATAATAAACCGATTGTCAAAAAAGCAGTAAAAACTGCGTATGACCACGTGGATGATCATAAACTAATTACATAAACTAATTGCCGTTCAACATTTATTTCTAGTCTGATATGTTTTATTCGCCAATAGCGTATGACTAAATATACTACAGTTCGTACCACTACTGTAAATGAACCTATAGCTCAGAGATCTTCCGATGCCATTGGAGTGACGAATCACCTCTTGCCCCAGCAAGGACTACTATTCTTACAGACAACCTTAACCCAAAACTTCAGGGTTCTCGAAGAAATTTTATGCTGTGACTGCGAGGACTTAGGTCAGCGGACTGCAGATGACAGTTCCCATATGCTGACAGCACCAGTCATGTATCTTTTCAAAGAAAAAAGAACTTTTGGCAAGCAACCCATGTAGGATAGAAACCTTGTTGAAAATGAACCAAAAGATTAACTATACACGTTATTCTGGACTGGAGACAAAAGAATACATTCACTGACAATAACCCAGAAATATTTGTGTGGATTTGCATTTTTCTTTATTATTTAAATATTAATGACATTTCAAAAGTAATACTGTTAAAATAATAAATTACATTTTCTTAAAGATCGTTGTTTAACTGAAAGCTCCTAGAACAGACCTACTCAACAATCTAAAATCCACGCAACTCAAAGCTTTTCGGCATGAAGAATTAAAATTCTGGAAAAGTTTGTTATAGTGACAAAAAAAGTGATTAATTCTATAGCATTAATTTTGTTATAGTAATAAAGTGTTTCATAAAAAATATATTTTTTAAAGAATGTTTGAGTTTTGTTCTTTAAAGATATTTTTTCTTGAAATCAACTTGTGTAGTCTCGCACACCATATATTGATTTTTAAAGTTAACTTTCGACAGCATAGCGGTAATCTTCAGTAATCTTCCTCCGGACAAGGAAAAGTGGCAAAAAGATATTAAACATGTGGTTGGCGAGACTACACAAGTTGATTTCATTTTGAATTACGCCAAAAACAGCCACCAATACCATCTATATATTTATTTTATATTTTTACGACAGGTATTACGTTAAAAGTATTTCAATAATTTTAATTCGTAACGGAACATCACATAACAAAGGTCTCTAATAACCTTGGTGCTGGCGAGCTCAAAAACCCCACTAAAAAATTACATCACAATGCTCACGAAAATTACCTCATGATTCAGAGTTCGATTTTATGAAAGTTATTTGCTTTTCAACGGAGGTAAATTGTTCTCAAACGTATTAGTACTCTTCTTTTTCGAACTCACCCGAAGAGTATTGAACGAATATCAAGATTCATCTATATTTGAAGATATTTATAACACATAGATCGGTATTGCAGATCATTAAAACTCAGTGGTTAAATAAAGGATGAATACAATGATATCAAGACTTGAGGAATCATCATAAGAACAAACAAGGATATACCCAACAGAGGTAGATGGGTCAACGACCTCTCAATGAACTTTTCTATAAATCCAATTACCATGCAGGAAACGCTATTGAGGAAGAAATAAAGAAACAACACGATTATTTTAAAATTATTTCTTCTTATTTTCGGTTCAAATTTACCTTTATGAATTTATTTGTCGAAAAATATATTTATTGTATTCCGGAGAACATTAAGAAAGGTTAGACTTATTTCGTATGCGTTTTCTTAGAAAGTATCTCTCGTAATTGTCCTTAACAAACGATGCTTCCGAAGTGCATGCATGTAGTTTCATTTCATGTGGTTTGTAGAGGAAAGTGGGCAAGGTTGAGAAAAAGAGTTTTCGAAAAGGGTCAAGATACGGTCTATAAGCTCCTATGAGCCCATAAGAATGGCCTATTTTCGAACAATCTTATCAAATAGAATAATCATAATAATAATAACTCTCAAACAACACATGTACAGAGAATTCTGTAGGAGATTTTCTTCATCTAAAAATTATTGAACATATTACCATCTCAACTTTCTTGTAAGCTAATGCACTTCTATTTTCAGTTTTCATTAACCATGGTGTGATGTACCCAAACATTTCTTGCAGCGTGCAGTGACTGATCGGCGAACTATGTTTTAAGCAATCAAAACTTCGTACCATGCGAAAGATTCATAAATGAGCTGGCGTAAGGCATGTATAAACAAATTTTAAATAAATAAATACCAAATAATTTCCCTAGCATTTGAATTTTTCAAGGTGCGTTTTCTTCCTAGGAAATGTTTGGGTGCTTCATGACATTATTAATCTTGAGAAAAGAATGTCAACTCGATGCCTGTAAATTATTTGCGAACATACTTCACAGAGTTAATCAAAAGCTTATCAAAACTGTGACGGAGAAGTAATAATGAAATAGGTCACGTGTCTCCTCAAACTTATAAAACCAAATTCCAAGTCGGTATTCAATAACAGTATTTCTTTTACATACAAGATTCGAGTCTCTCTACAAAATAAAGGTATAATAATAATAATAATAATACTATTATTATTAAAAGACATAAATTTAGTCAATTTCAATTATCAAGCGTACACAATCCTAATAATTGTCAGTTTCAAATTTTTTACCAAGATATTTATCAGACATTACTTGGAAAATATTTAAAAAATAGTAGTTCGCTATCTTACCTAAAGTGAATGTGTCGTAGTCTCCATCACCCATGAATTCTAAGTATTTGAAATCCAGCGATAGTTTCATTAATTTAGTTCTCGTTTTATTGAGATCTATTTAGTTAAGTAAAAGAACGCTCACATGAAACAAAATTATCACTACATGATTTCTCTTGAACGTTGCCTATCTTGAACTAGGACACTATTATTCTATGTTCTGCTATCACCTTCCTTGTCGTTGTTCTGTTCACATCTTACTGCATTTCCTTACTTTCTCAAGATACCTCTTTTATTGATTCATCGATAGAACACGACAAGTTAGTTAGTCAGTTAGTTCTCAAGGAATCAATTTAAGGCTCAATTACAAGAAAATTTCCACTTCATGCAATTCAGAATAAAATCTTTAATTATTCCAGTGTATACTTTTTTAGTGAATTGTATTCCATCAAATGGCGAATTTATGGTGCTAATGCTGTATGCTTATACTTAATTATTATATTAAATAATGGGATTATACTTTACCAATGAGTAATAAATCCTTAAGCAAGTATATTTATTAATAAAAAATCAATGAAACTATAAATACATTTATGTTGCTTTTATTTAAATAAAGTATAGATAGTATCAATTTATCTTAGAGAATTGTACAACTCAAAACACAATTAAAAGTAAGCCTTTAACCGTGTTTAAGATCAATTATTTTAGGTAGATGCAAATTACATATTCAAGCCATGCAACTATTTTTTTTTAGTTCCAACCATTATGAATAAGAATAAGAATTAAAAGCTAATAATTGATTATTTTCCCCCGAGGGCTGTTATTTCGATTGCATGCATCTTAAGTTTCAAATATTTTTCCATACTAAGCCAATTACTGTATGAGTTAACAGTGGAATTAGCCAAAGAAAAGCTCTAGTTTGAATTTTCTTTGAAAGAGCAGCATATTAGCTGTATATAAGATTTGAGTTTGCTTTATTGTGAACATTACTTGAGTCGTTTCCAGACAAAATAAGTCGGGAGCAAAATGTATGGAGTGCGGAGTTAAATGTTTTCCTTGGCACGTTTGAAAACTTTTAACGAGGCTGAACTGTTCGCAAAAGCATTTAAGTCATGCAAAATAAACATTCGACCTCTACATTCCAAGCAATACTTCGAAATGATTTACTTTTCAACGTAAACATATTTCTGAGGTATAAGGAATATACAAATCCTTCGGTATCAACGAGTAAAAAGGAAGTGATATTTTTATCGTAAAAATCACAATGGGAAAACGAGAAGATAGGTATATAAAAGTGTTTTGTGAGATTTATGAGAATGTGTTTTATTTCTGTGAAGAAGACAGCAATCGGTTAAGACTTGACGGGCACTATACGACAACTTACGGAACAATCTCTTTGACAGTTTGTCTGCCATTTATGTCGGAATGTAGACATCGATCGTGAATGAAATCACGGAGCAGAGTGTTAAAATAGTGTACACGCGATTAATTGTGGTTGCATTACTGGAAAAATTTGTTTCCGTTATTTCTTTTTCAGATAAAACGCCGTCAGGTGCGTATATGGATGGTATAGATAAATGCAGTCCTATATTGCTGTTGCAGTACGTAATTTTCATCTGAACTCGGCTACCTTAAACGTGAAACATTTTTGTTCTATAATTTTGGAATATTATTTTTCAATCCTACCACCATAAAAAAGTTTGATTTATTGACAATTAGCTTACGATGAGGATTTGACAAATGACTTTGTCATAAATGAAAGTTTATTTCTGCTCCTCCCCTTTTTAGAAGAGGAAAAATCTCTCTTCCTTTCCTCTTTCATAAATCTACTTTTTTTTTTAATTTGACTTCAAAAATACATCTATGGTGTTAAAGATAACCATCTTCTCTATTCGCTTAAATTATTATTTAAATGAACCGGGAGAAATCATAACGTGAAGACTTAGTAAAACCATGGCGCTTTACCATTAGAATGTTGTACTTCTTAAATATTATTTTGTTTCCCATATAATTTCTCACCCGCTTCCACCAATGCCTGAGCCCTTCAAAATTTTAGATTTACTTACAATTAGTTGACATTGCTCCTAATCTGAGTTTTTCAAAGACATTTTCACACGATCACTGTCTACTTGTTTCAATTTTTCGCGTTCTCATCACATCGACACCTACAGAATTCTAGTCCAAGAGGGAACAACTCAAGAAAATTTTGTCTGTGAGATTACGATTTCCCCGGTTTACCTAGGATTACCCATGTATATCCCGGATTAACACTTGTCTGTCTGTCAAATTGACGAAGTTGTTCCCCCTATGATGCAACTACAATTTCCCCTATGTGTCCTTATCTGTGCGGTACGAATTTCGCGTTATACATGTAATCAATAAGTTAAATATTGTAACCGTCACAAGAGGGAAAATCTAAACCAGTAACATCAATTTTTTCGGGATTGTTTATGTTTATGCGAGAGAGACATTTCGTCATCAAACTTCAAAATATGCACGTTGTGGGCAAGGATACAGAGACTTATTTCCGAATAAGTCGTGACTCGATACTCCAGTTATATTACGCCAGTCCCGTTCTACAAACGAAGATTTATCGATAGATTTTTCGCCCGTTATTTTTAAGGTATTGAAATTCTTTGAGGTATATAATGAAATCTCAATCTCGTTTGAAAAATCTATTTATTCTCACTTAAGTGTAATACAAATACACATGATATAAAATCGTTTTCAAAACAAATTTCTGAAACAAAATGATGACTTCTTATTGTCTTCTCCTAAGTTACTTTCGTCTCTTAAAATACGCTTCATCACAAACATGGACTTTGAGAAACTTTAATTTTGCGTGATTTTCGGTGAAATACTTTGTGATTAAAAAATCTTTAAAAAAATGCCATTACTGTGAATTGAACTATCATATGAACATGAAATAATACATTTGTAGTTGAATGTCAAGTAGCCCGAATTTAGTAGTTGAATGTAGTAACTTTTTAACGGGATCAACACTACCCAGGTTCATCTGCAAGAAACAGAGAGTCGTTATTAAATTATATTTTCTAAACTCGTGTGATATGGATTATTATAATTGATTCATTTCACTCAACGTATCTCTATTATTATGAAAAGATTATATTTGTATGTTATCGATCTGCGGTCTATGCTAGTTTTTCTTTTTAACCCTGATATCCTAATCTATCCCAGTTAGGTGAGAGAGCAGGTCTCATCGACGCAAGTCAAAATAAATCAACAATAAATAAATATGACTGTCATTACCACGTTATACATGGTTATACAAAAAAATCTACTTGAGAAATGAATTAATCTACATCCCTATCAGTATTGCTTGATGCACTCTTCTTGTATCTCTCGCTTTACTCTTCTCTCCCGTCGCTTTACTCAAAGTCATGTAATTTTACTAAAAATAATGCAAGATGGCTGCCTTGTACGAATTGCGAATTTAAGCAACATGAATATTAATAGCAGTCACGAAAGCGACTATTGCTGTATAAAATACAAGTAAATAATACAAAACACTAAGACACGTGGTAATATTCGTTCTACAAGCTCGATGTTAAAAGAAAAGAAAAGCTTGGGAAGAACAAGTGAATTGAATTAATGACCAATGTTGGCGAGTGATTTTTTTTGTGGGGCTTTGCGGCTCATGTCGACATCAAAGGTCATTGGAGCCCTAAAAACTTGTACAGGTTGGGAAAATGCAGTTACGCACTAGGGAGAGCCAACATGACTCTCCCCGCGTGTGGGACTTGCCGAACGACTCAACCATACCCACTAACAAACCCTCCTGAATTACAACATACCAAAACATGTCTCAAAACAAAATATCAAAATATCAAATGAGGGGGGGACAAAAAATGAGGGGGGACATAGAATAAGGGGGGACAAAAAAAGGGGGGACATAGAATAAGGGGGGACAAAAAATGAGGGGTAGGACAAAAAATGAGAGGGATGAAAAAAATGAGGAAAATGGAAGATACCCAAGCCGTAATAGCGTCGGGATCGAAAAGAACAAGAGGTGACCAAGGAAGGTCAGAAAAGAGAAAGGAAGGAGCCTTCCACAAGTGGAAGCAATGCCAGACTCAGCTCGGGGCCCCGTGTTTGCCAAACACGTACTTACTAGATGTAAGTACTAGATGTAAGCGACTGATTTAGGATCAAAGAAATTCGAAAGTACTGCAAACATAACACGAGGTACACTTGTCATTATGGATGGGTAAGTATCACTGATGGCTACACTGTGTACAACGTTGGTTACACGCTGTACCTGTTTGTATAGAGATATCAACAAATAATTATATTTTATCTTATGTTTTTAGTTATTTTTAGTTATTTATATTTTTCTAGTTAGCAAAATTCGGGGAAATTTCTGAGCAAGATGGTTTATCGAAGTCTATGAGAACTACGCCACATGTCCGTGAGTTCGTGATCGAAGAAATGCACCATTCATCAACAAGCAAATCGTTCTTAAGAGACAGGAACACAAATCATTCAATCCACACGTCACGCGATGACCAATACATGTCATTCTGACGGAAACAACTAGACGAAGGTTTCACAAGTCACGCGAACTTCATATTGCCCAACATAAATTTACGATATCAGATGCTCTCACAAGTAGTCTATGGCCTTGTTCAACTCAGAGCTACAACACAAAATGCCGAGAATGCAAAAGCGAGGGACTAGTTAACATTTCACGAAAATGTTTTATAGTGAAATATTCGATGAATCAACATAAATTATCTCTTGTTGCTAACAATATTAAATCAATGTACGATTTTTTAAGATCTCACATAGTATTGTCTTTGTATTATTGTCTAGACGCAAATAACATTTCATCGTAAGGTTTCACAAAAAATAAAGAATAGAGACAAAATTTCATTATTTATTTTGTATTGCAAGCAGTGACGCGTAATTGGAGCAAATTCATGGCATGGGAGCAATTTCATGATGTGTATTCTCATTAAATTTATAAGGAAATCACCGAATCGCTTCCGTAATGTACAGTATCTTACTTTAGTAGACAAAATAGTTTAATTCATAATGGTTTTATTGAACTTGGTTTATATTAAATGTTGCGTTCATCTTAGTATATCAGTAACATCAGTGTTGGAGAACGATAAAAGAAAATTGAGTTCGTTGAGTAGTTCCCAGTGAGGATCCGCGTTAGCTAGAGTACACCGCTATGCGAGTCATTTCCTGTAAAACATGTCGGAATTTCTCAAAGATTGAAGAGTTCACTTACTGAAAGATTGGATTGAAATTTTGAAATTTGATTGACCGGGAAATTTGATTGAAATATTAACAATGAGACATACGTAGATATTCGTGACCGGGAAGGGACAAAAATACAACAATAATGTATCCCGAAAATTTTCGCTTGGAAAGAGTACGTATGCCATTTAATGTGGGACCACATCTCCAAGTTTTTTTGTGGGGCTTTAGGGCTCGCCAACGGCAAGGTCATAGGAACCCTTTCCAAGTTATTCAAACCACTGAGATGTATAATTGTTTTCTTTATTACTATTCTAATTGTTTACAAACACAACAATATGAATAATAACAAAGAAAAAAACTGATTTAATTTGTGTATATCAGATAATAATATAGTACAAATAATATTCAGGTGCTTGACTTCTTTGAAATGCATAAGAGCATGTACAAACATGGCAGCCGAGCACAACTGCTTCGTGACATCTCACCTCAGAAAAAGTTAAATAGCTTTTTCAAATGTCCGGTGACCTAGAGATAAAAGGGATGATTTTCTACAAATCAAATTAAACTTCCATCATTTTCGTGATTTGGTCATTTTTTGAAATTAAGTGTTTTCTCCATAAGACGCGATGTATTAAACCAATTATAATTGCTATTATTTCATTTAAATTGGCGGTGAGGTACGTTGAAATCACAATAAATACACGTTACCCTATTTATGCTGTCAGATATTTTAGTGATTTAATTCCACCTACGCTAGTACTACCTTAATGATTCTCAATAGTCCTATTATTTTAGTACGATAAATTTTTCCTTGTTGAAATTGTTATGTGTTGTCGGGATTCATGGCTTGTGAACACATCTTCCCTGCATTCTCTCCCCTGTTGATTCGGGGAAATAAAAATACTCGCTGGTCGCAATCACATACTGCCTTGCCGGACATCCGTCCAATATAAACGCAAAACGATTCGCCAAACGCCAGACGTCGGTGGTCTGTCGGGCGGACGAGCATGTAAACACAGGAAGTCCGCAAGAGGTAACCTTGCGGAAGGTCAAATGTGACCCACCCGAATGTTCTCCCGGGCGGACCGGCCGAACTGATGAGCAGGATGTAAACAACCAAGAGAGAGAGGAATAAAAAAAAAGTTCGCCACGGTCACCTTGAAACGGGTTACATAAAAGCAGTGTCCGCGAATTAAAGGCTTCTGTTTCGCTTTTTCCTTTTGATCCTCCGCGAGCGAACGTTTTGGCCGAGAGAGGAATGCGAAGCGAAAAGAGACGCGTCGATGGGCAAGCATCCACCTGCTAGAGGCTATCTCTGGTGGCTGGAGCACGAAAGGAGAAAGGAATTACGAAACTTGCGGGTCAAACACGATGTTTCGAGGTGGGGGATTATAGAGGAAATAAAACGGCGCATTCATCTCTTCTCGGGGCAGAATAGAAATGACTCAATTTATATATCGTATCATTTCAGAGGGAAACGAAGCACAGACCACCGACATAAACAAGAACAATAAGAGGGCGAAATAATTTCGAACTATTTATATCTTTTCACGAAGGTCTTCCTGTTTTTCTCCAAATAGTTCCCTTGACACGTAATTCTGAACGTACTGGGTTCTTCAGAATATGTTTTTTGTTTTAATATAAAGAGTATAATCATTTGATATAAAAATGACTGTAAACGACATAGCTTTCTCACATCATATTTCACTCCAAATCCGATTACTCTGTTCATTATATACAGTCACTGACAAAATTTCAGTCTTTTTAGAACAGGAAGTATTTGCAATCTCATTAGAAATTTCTTGGAACGTTGTATTGTTGCAACATTATCACGTTAAAAAACAAAAACAAAATTTTCCAGATAAATATGAAGAGAAAGATTTGTAAGTTTACTGTTTAAACTGAAAATATGCGTTCATGTCTTTCGATAGAACATTATCACATTTGAAATTCCGGGCGAGAAACAAACAGAGAAATGAAGGCTATATGAATAATTCATAAATGATTTGAAACGGAGGTTGATAAAATGATTACTTTTCTGGTTTTGCATAAAGTCAACCTTTCAACATTCATCCTATCGTTTTGTTACTTATCAATGGTTGTAAAATGTTTTCTTTCACAATATTCACGACACGGTGTCATGAATTTACGATAAAATTTTCATAACTGAAGTGTCACCCATATCTCATAAAAAATGAGCTGTAAAAATCCGACGTAACTCCGTAGTTTGAATTGGTAATATAGTTAAGTAGATTTTTTCTTCTATTCTGATAGTTTTCGACTTTTTCTTTTCTCTTGTATAAATGGCATCAGTTATTGCCAAACAGCCATTGGTGGCCACTTGGAGCTAACAGATGGCCACTCGATGGCCAGTTTTATTAGAGTTGTCAAATGTTTATTTTTGTGAACGAAGTAGGTTCCCTCCGTGGCGTGATAAGGGTTCCGGGTTCCCTCCGAAGTATGTCAGCGTGATCGCTTGTCACCAAGTCATCCTGGGTTCAATTCCCAGGTAAGGCAAAATAAAACTTGTAGCTTTTAATTTCCATGTCTCAGGTTAAATAGCTGTGATGTATGAAAAGTTTACCCTCTGCTGCTAACCGCCCTCTGTGACTAACAGCCGCAGTTGTAATACTCGGATACAACAATCTGGATCCTATCGAAACGCTGTTCCTCCGATCTCGGTAAAATTCACGATGTGCCTAGTGAGTAAACTCAAACAAAAACTAAACCTTACTAACAATCGTCATCGTGGTCCTCAGTTGGCCGAAACGAAATACATGTATACATTGTGGATAAAGTACTGTCTGCCCGAGTAGTAAAATCCAACCGCTCCCTTTCACCTCGTACCTAATGTTTGGGATTGGGGAAGGAGATGGTTGCTACCACACTATATTTTTCTGTATCATTTCGTTTCTAAAATTTTCCAGATGGTTACACAGAGTTCTATTCGACTGAACTGGGGAGTAAATGTCATAGAGACTATCACAAATCAGCCTAGCAAAACTCCTGCTGTGACTGCCGAGCCGGAAGTGAGGGTGCGGAGATGAATGAGGAGGAAAATAAACGCTATTCTGAAAATATGTCATTCAAAATGAAGTCTACTCATCTGGCGCACACCTTCCGTATTTCCCCACCGACCACCGAAGTACGTCGAAGGGCAGTAGTCGTTGAAGAGGCGGTGAACAGGTTTTCGTGGAAAGTGCGACTATCCCATCCCATTAGCAGACCCAGCAACAGTTTGCAGAACGACTACTAACTACCGTGTAAACGCGGGAGTTATATTGCGCGGTTTATACCCCACTCTAGGGATGTTGAAAAAATATCGATATATCATATGAACGGTATTTTTCTTTTGATGTATCGATATTTTTGACCGATATATTTTTTAACGATATATCGATCTATCGATATTAAAATTCCAATATCGCCCTCCGATATTTTTTTAAAAATTTTGATGTTTTAATGATTTTAATTGTTATATTATTTTAACGAACATCGATAATATTAAATTCAAAAGCAGTGTAAGAGATAAAAGTCTGAAACCGAGATTGAAATCTCACTTGGCTGGCATTAGTAACAATTGAATTATCGTGAGAAAGTTATTGGAATATCAGGGAGGCGTGAGAACAAGTGTACGCTTTGACTCACAGACAGGCGATCCTGTCAACCCCAGTTGTCAAGGTCACCGTAAGCTTCTGATTGACTTGGAGCAGTGACAGCCCCACTGCACCGCATCGTCCTTGACTGATGAAAGACCTACCATAGTTAAAATCCGTTTCTGATCGTGAAGTGCTAATTCTTGTTTCTTCGACCTTTGCAACCATCGTGGATGTATGAACTGGGGAATTAGTTGATCCACAGGTGCTGGAACGGTTAGATCGTTGTCTGGTTAGCCACTTCTGCGAATATTTGGCGGTATAGAGTTCAGTCGCTTCTGCGAATATTTGGCGGTATTCGTTGTATACGTGATGAGTAATTCATTTCAACGATCTTGAGGTTAATTAATTACAATTTGTCAAAAAGCAGTCAAATTGCGTATGATCACGGGAATGGTAAATCGTATGCTAATTATCAAAATGTGTCGTGTTATTTATTAGTTTTGGTATTTTTATTATCATTATATTGTCGATTAAAATTGCAATAACAGCAATAAATTCATGTATACTCATAAAATAAAGTTATGGTATAATAATTATTAATAAGATTATGAATAATTATAAGGAAACATTGTACGGGAATAAAACAAAAAATCCATATTAATTCATAAATCCACAAGTTTAATTTATAATAGGAAAGAACTGAAAAACTATGTTAAGCATATCTTTAAATTCCCATTAAATAATTAAATAATATCTTCAAATTTATTTTTCTAAACTTTGCTATTAAAGACATCGAACTTTTAAAAACACGGTTTGTAGAGTATGTCATGAGTGTAGTTCAACCCATGAACTATTATTTTTATACAAGGGCTTAGAAATGGCACTAATGTTTATCATCCTCAGAACGCAAACATTATCATGACACTAGTTTTTCTTAATTAATTTTTATTGGACTCTTTCTAAGCTTAGAAACAAAAGAATGACGTCATGTTTGAACTCAATTTATTATGCGAATATTTCAGATATTAGAAAATTATTTCGTTAAAAATAGAATTTAAAGATATTAATTATTTAAACTTAAAGATATGCTTAATATAGTTTTTCAGTACTTTCCTACAACAAATTAAACTTGTGGATTTATGTATTAATATCGATTTTTAGTTTTATTCCCGTACGATGTTTCTTTATAATTATTTAAAATCTTATTAATAATTATTATGGTATAAAAAGTTTGTAAAGGGTCAAATTTTAACATTTTGATGAAAATGACTTCTTTTGAAAATATATATGCAAATGTAAAACATTCACACAAAAAGAAGTTTACTGCATAGTTATAAACTATGGTATCCCCGTTGGCAGATGGTCGTCAAACTTTAATTTTGGTTTCATTAGAAAAATCACATTTCAAGTGCTCAAGTCTGTTACTTTTTATTGATTTACTAGCAGACCTGAAACGTTGCCCTGTCCAAATTTCAATAAATTTGTTCGTGATCTTTTTGTGAATTTGTGAAAAGCTATTTTAAATGTGTAAACGAAGTAAAAATGAAAACAAAATCGTATTTCTGAGTGATCATTGATCTATTGATGATTTATTGTGGCCATGAATGTTCAATTTGAGGAGAAATACATTCAGAAGTACGCCAATGAGAAATTTTACATGCGAGATGAATTCTATCGTCAGGCACATCACACCGCTGAAATGTGTGATGTGCCTGAAATGTGATCGACTTGGAACTATGCGGATTTGTTCCCAAATTTAAGTCACAATTCAACTGGAAAAACATAACAAAAAAGAATCAACCAAATACGTCGTTACTATCGTCAGGTATGATCGAGAGTGCACACAAAAATTATGATTTTTGCAGTTGGTCTGAATGTTCCGACTTTCCTTTGTAATTGTTCCGAAATTTTTTGCTGAAAACTTTTCCAGGACCATAACGAACAAAACAAGAAGAGAACTACACATATCCATCGTTCGAATTGTGAGTTATGGTCTGGAGTTCATACAAAAATCCCATAGAAAAAAACACTTTCAGTTTTTCCCGAAATTTCCAATTTTCCGGGTAACTTTTCCAATTTTACTTTCCCTGAAAACCTTACTCTGACTATTACGCACATTTTTTTTAATTAGCCAAAATCGGTTCAGCCGTTCTCAGGCTATGCTCTTACCAAGGAACAGCAATTATTATTTTTTATTTATACGAGTATAGATAAGGAACTCGTTTTATTTGTGCGAGGATATTATACAGATTTGTATCAAATACTGTGATTGTAGGCGTTGGAAGCTCGTTTCGTGCCATTAAATGTAAATCCGTTTAAAAACATATAAGGGCACTGTACCTCTTATAAACTAACTATTACTTTCAATATTAATAGTGCCACACAGTGACGAAGCCTAAACGCGTGTCACAATGTTTAAGGTGTGAAATTCGTATGGAAATGTACTCGCAAAATTGGCGGAGTTGGTGTATGATTTGGTGTACAGGAAAGGTTTGTGTGATATTAGTCGTATCGTCTTTCCTCTATGAGTCATTTCACGTGTAGCGGATAACAAAAAATACTTCAGTCTTTCAAATTGTTCCTCTTTTGCTTGAGTTGTACTAATGGAAGTCCTTAACACAAATATAAAATGACTTTATGTACGAAGCATAGTTACTGACTTTCGGGCTTTTAAAGATTTGGTTCCATATGAAGTAGAGCTAGTTTCGAATACAATTCTTTAGTCAAAGAAACAAAAAAAATCAGAGTAGTTTCATAGGAAATAAAATGATCTTTTTTGTTATGATATTAATTTTGAAGTTTTTTTTTCGTACAGAAACAACTGAATTTCTCGAGACCTGAGAAAACACAGGACACTGATTTTGTTGCAAAGTTCTTGGCTCAAATAAATAGTAAAATTCCTTGCTAGTATCTGGAAAGTATATTAACTCTATTATCTCTGTTGATAAATAATAAATTGTGCCTGTCTGATAAGTTATTTACTAAAAAGTGTTTATTCGTTAATACAGACAAAATATACATTTGTTAATAGCATATATATTATAGTCTAGCGAATAAGTATGTTATGGTAGTATGTTTGTAAATTTTCTTTATCGCGAAATTTTTCATATGCAAAAATAATGAAATTTTCTTTTCGAAATATTATTAGTATCACTAAATAGTTTAACTAAATGTAATATATATTTTAAATAGCAATGATATTTTTTCGATATCTCCATTCCTATCTACTTCAATGATCTTGAACTTATTTAATTACATTTTCTCAAAGTGCAGGAAGAACTGTATGAGATTACTCAGATAGTAATTAGTATGCCAATCGTCAATCTATTTATTATTTTTGGAGTTTTGTGACAGTCATGTTTTTTGTTAATAATATATCAAATAATTCTCCATTGCAGACAAATTATGTACTTCTTTAAGCTGAAAGTTACTTGTTAATGAAGACAAAATATATAGTTATTATCAAATATTTTATAATCAGACCTATAAATACGTTTGTCACTATGTTTGTTTATTTTCCATATACCGATATTTATATATAGCAAATGTAATTAATAATTCTTTGCGAAATAGTATTTTTGGTACTGTTAAACAATTTATGCAAGTTTGTAATTATTTCGCGAAATAATCCCGATATATCGATATTTTCTTTCGATATATCATATGATCGATATTATATATCGATATCAACATTCCTACCCACTCCGTCTCTTGAGGTGTCTTCCCTCTTGCCCATGACCATTTAAAGTGGAGTTGAACGGCATGGGAACCCATTATTCATCAGCGACCTCGAAGTCTATGGACTCAATAGTAATATCAGATATAGTCAATTATGCAAGCTCACAAGAAAGAGGACTGGTTTTTGGAGCCCACTATGTATTTGACAGGCTGAACATGAATCCGCAGTTCCTCTTGCTCTATCGCCCACCACATTTTAGTAAATCGCAAACATCTGAAAAGATGAAAAAAATGGAAAAGTAGTTACTCACTTGGCAGCTATGTCAAATCCGAACGTACATAAGCTCTTTTGTAGCTTACTCTCAAACACCTTCATGAATAGTCTTACACTTACTAAGCATTGTTCACCACTCATTTTCATTAAATTGTGAAAAAAGTACTTAAAAGACACAAAAAATGACAAGTGTTGGTCAGTTTATGTTTTGCGTGAAACAATAAAGTCCAATGATCAACTCCACGCAGTTCTTAAGGTTCTTGATGTGACAAGGTGAATCGAGTTTATATTGAGTTCCACCCCCCACAAATTTTTAATAAATAACCATGAAATGCTTGAAAAAAAAAAACAACCCAAAATGGAGAAATACCAGCTAGCTTGAAGTATGTATTAACCAAAATAAAGTAGTTTTTTTACAGGTTATCTTCGAGCAATTTGATGCCTTCAATGCAAATATGATGTCCATTGAGTTTTATTGTACATATATTTTACCACTTCGTTGATCTAGAGAAATATTTCATGATTCTGGAACTTTATTTTACTATTAGGGCACTCATTCCACTGCTACATTTTTTTAAACTCAGTCTGCGTCCATCTCCCACGTGGTGACAGCCGGCAACTTTAGGGAAGTATGAGATTACAGGAAGTTCTGCCCACCAAGGTAATAAGGGACCTAATATTTTTCCAACGTTTGTAGTACATTTGAAGTAGATAAAAGGCTTAAAATCATTTCAGAACTGATTAAAAATAAATACCAGGAATTATTTGGATGGCAAGGATTCCTAACATTAGCTCTTGATTTTCTACGTTTAATCGATGGAATGCAAATAAAGTATCACAAAACTGAAGTATCCATAACACCATGAATGTGGCGAAGATCACAAACAAAATTGTGTCGTTGCTGGAAAACTTCTGTTGCCCACGTGGAGGTGGCTTGGATGGAAACATCAAGAATCAAATATGGTTCAAATGCTTCAAAAATCTTGAGACTTGGGTATAGATGTATTGTTGGAGTCCCTTCACACCCTTGGGGCGCTAGGGTTATCTTAACATCTTGTCGTAAGTCAAATACATTCCAAGTTGTATTGAATTGCTTCAGACGTTGCGGTATAAAACTAGAACATGCATGACGTGCCCGTACGATGTCGCTTTCTGTATGTACAATACCCGAGCAAGCAACGTAACATCCTGGCCGAATCCGCATCGCGCCTTGTCCCTTGGGCCCGCACAACAAATGAGTATTGTGGGTTGCATGGCTATACCGCAGTATTGCTCTCCCAACAATGTCGTTTGCTCGGGACTGTGTCACCTACCCATCCTCTACACGACCACAAGGTGCTTTACGACGCGATATTTCTCCAGGTTAGTTAATATGTGTACTACTCTTGAATGAAATTTACTCAGATTGTGCTGGAACATATGTACTCATACATCCTACAAATATACAAATAAAATACAAATGTACGTTTAGTTTTCGTAAAGGAAAGTTTAATGTATTTTTTTTCTAAATCACCATTTACTAGCTTTTTTTTTAAAAAAATAGTGCGTCTCTAAGAAAAGATATTAGTTTTTGAGATTCCACTTAATTCTATTAGTTTTATGGATGAGTTAATCAATTCCATCCCTTAGTATATACTACATAATTTATACTTCATCAATTATATATAACGTCGAAAAACATTTAAAAAACACAAAACCCCCTTTTTTTGTTTTCAAGTCGCTTTCTTTAAACCACCATGTGTACCATATATGTACGTAATAACAGTGACTGTTAAACTGTTTCGTATGTATTATGAAGCTTGGATGATGTTAAAATAAGCACGTTTGTGAAATGTTAATCATTTATCATGCTTAACATTCAGTTACTTGTAAAGCTTTGAAAATATTAACACTAATTTTAAAATTGTGTTTTAGAGAAAACACAACGAAAATGTGTGAATACGGTGAAAAATTTACAATTCTTATCGAAAAATAACAAGACTAGACCTTTTCCCTCACACTCGTCTTATCAGGTCATAAGCAACAACAATACGAAATAATGCAAATGACACTGGATACGGTCTACTATAAAGGTTTATCAATGAGTTCACGTATTTCAGTTTTTAAAATGTTTTAAGTGATATCCAAGCTTGTTTAAACGAGTCAACTATGATTGATTTCAGGGTTATTTTTGTTGTACGAGTAGTACTTTTTGGACCCGCCAAGTTCATAGACGACATGTAGAAGGCAAGCATTCAAAGGACTTTTGTGTTAATTTGGTGAAGGCGTAAGGAAAGAATAGTTGTTGGAGAAAAAAAGAATACAATTTAAATTATAAATATAAAAGAACAAATCTAAAAGACTGAAGTAGCGAAGGGGACAGCAATAAGAAAAAAATAAGTAAAACAAGGATTAAAAACAATAATAGTCTGAAATAAAGATAAAGTGATCTTTGATTACTAAGGTGTGTGGCGTACAAATTATATTGCTACTAACGTGAGCAATTTCTTTTGTGTAAAGCGAGTATACGACCTTACCCACTGTACTTTTCTTCTGCGAGAGACACTGGGCAACTGATGCAACAACTTAAAATAAGCTTTATTAACAATTCTTTCATTCCGGCACAATGTCTCGCCTAGAATATCGTATTCTCGCATTCACTATTTGAACCAATTATGAAAGAACTGAAAATAAGATCTCTTGGTACCAGCATCCAGTGTCATTACCTGAATTGCAAAACCACGAAATTTATATCCTTTTCCGCAAGTTTGTGATTTTCTTGAAGAAACAGGGATGGCCTTTCGTTTATAATCCAACATAACGATAGTAGTTTGAGTGGTGAGACTGATGAATTAAAATACAAAACCACATTAACATATTTCCAAGTCTCAAGCGGGAACTTAACTCACTCCAAAATTGTTTCACGAAGGCATGAATTCATTGAATACATACATCCCTTTTTTACATTCATTGGTATGTTTCAGATTGTTCTGACACTCATTTACTAAGGCCAACGGAAAATTCGAAAATTATTAGCAATATTAATAAGGATGTTTCTTACTTCATTACGAAGTATTAAATATAACATCCTTTAATTTTATTTGATTTATTTACTTTCTTTTCTCTGTGCAGGAAACGTCAGCTTTCAGTGAAAGAAATTCTAATATCGTCTGAAGAAATTATGGTTCGCGTTTATCGAGACGATATTAGTTATGAAATCTGCGAAACGTTTCTAATAGTTCAGCCAATGTCCGCTCTCCGCAGCACTGGCAAGGTTCGTACCAGTTCTTCCAAGAGAAGATTTTCAATATTTCTTTCTCATGTGAATTTCAAATGTGGAGAAAAACAAAAAAAGAGAACGAATACTTGAAAAAAACTGTAAGAAATGCTGATTTAAAAAACTATAATTAGCAATGAAAAAGGTTCACAGTAATTTACTTCAGGAAATTTTATTCAGAAGCAAGAGAGACATTTCAGATTTGTACAGAAATTTAATATCCAGCGTACGTTTTAATAATTTATATAACATTTCACTAACTGTCACATTGATTATATTCAGGGTAGACCAGAAGCACCCTCGCCTACGGGTCCTTATCTTACGTTCTGACTGAGGGCTGACGCGCACTAACCCGACCAAGACCACGACCGTGACCACAACTTCTTCGTTTGAAAGATGGATGTAGGCGAGTCGGACCCTGGTCGGACCCGACCAAAACCACCAGACTCTGGTCGCACGAACAGACCCCGAACGACGAGCCGCACCTTGCCTAGTGCGCGCTGTTCCATTTAATCCCATGTAAAAAACTGGTGGTATGCGACAAGTCGTGGTCGGGCTAGTGCGCGTTAGCCCTGAGAGACTGTATATTCCTTCCTCCAGGTGCCAAGGTATCCTCCATTTGGGGGTGAAAAGAGCTAGATAGTTAAAATAATGGAAAACGACCTATATTAGTGCAGAATCCATAGTTCTTAGATGAATAATTCTACTCTCGAATTGTCATGACCTAGTACAAACCACATGGAATGCAGGTAAGGTCGGGAAGATAGTGACATGTAAGAATAATCGAAAACCACCTAATGTTGCTGTCGAATCTCATAACTCGGGGTTGCTGAGATGAGTTATTAAACTCCCGAAATTCTAAGTTCAGATGAGGGGATAGGAGTGAAGTGGGACCAGGGGTGGACCCAGGATTTGATTTTGGGAGGGATCTATGAAGAAAATACCAGGGTGTGTGGGTCCCTCCACTGTTTTTAAAGAATTAATTTCTTGAAATCTGCAATTTAAGACATACCTATACATAAATAATGCATTAACTTAAATTGCACTTTTCATAAGTAATCTAAAAAAATAAGATTTTGAAATAATTTGTGTTTTTAGCCAAATTTTAACTTCGAGCATTCCAGCGAACAAACCTGTTCACTCAATATAATTTCGAAGGTAATTAGAAAGAAATCGAAAACTTTCGGCGTTTCATCTAAAACTACAATACGTATGAAATAATACAAATTCAACGTAGTATTGAAAATGATAACGAAATTGGTAATATTGAAATATGTTGGATTTCTTGATATGATTTCTTTTATAAATTTTAAATCCGCCACTGCCCTTGGTCCTTGATTGGAATTGATGGAACGGTCCCTTGCTTGTTTTCGGAGAGTAACTTAGTTTATTATCCTCCACGTGGTCATCCGCAGTTTTGCAACTACTTTTTTGACAACGTTTACTTCACTTTCGCAAATAAGGTGTATGATTTTACTAATTGCGCAAACTGAGCAAGATAATCCAGCAGAAACACCCGAAAATTTTAGTTTTCAATTGGGATGTCTTCGTGATAAGGGACGAAGTATTGTCGTGAACAGTGGCGGTGATTAGGGGGGCGTGGGGGGG
>NNCF01126114.1:419849-443706 GCA_002313205.1 Laupala kohalensis
TTTTGATTCCCAATTGCCGCTACCGGTTGTGAATAATCTTTCCGATCGTTTGTGAATCGTATAGTGTTACCATTAATCATTTTATTACACCTTTAAAACATTTCCATTGTTTATTTATTGTACTAATTAAGTCTCAATTAATTAATTACAAATTACTTATTTTCTTTAATTTATTATTTATACTTTAGGAGTGGAAATCTATATAGTCAAAGCAAGTCAAAATTTTGTCCTTTGAAGAGTCGTCTTACACAGATTTTATTAGTTCGTCTTGTTGCTTTCGATGGGTTATACTAATTTTTTTCTTATTAAAACAAAACTTCCTTTTATTATTGCTGAAACTATCCCTTTTCTGACAGGTGCCACCCCTAGGATCCACCACTGAGTTTGATGGGAGTTACATGTAAAAATATGTAAAACCAGGTTTCAAATTAAAAATGGGGTAAGCCAGGAAATTTGTCCCCTTCTGACCTTCTTCCCCAACTTCTGCATTTAATGTTATTCACAATGAGGGAAAAATAATTCAATCTTTCGTGATTGTATATAATAAATGTCAAAATTAAGCATTCATTTCAACAAGTACCACCAATGTTTCATGGGATATATGTATATCATTATTCTAGGTCACTTTAAAAATCTTAATAATAAACAAAATAAATCAGACAAGTTCATAATACAGATCAATATTTGTAGTGTTTATACTTTATCGGAATTAAATACAAAATTACAAAAACTTTGGGTTCTTAAAATTCCCACCATGAATATAATGTCATTTTCTTGGTAATTTTATAAAGTACTATGTTGAAATATGAAAAAACACACCACATTCTGTGCATCTTCTTTTCAGACACCTCTCCTTTCCTAATCTTAAGCTTTGGGGTGAAATGAATACAATACATAATAAACAAGGTTGGTACTCTGGCTGAAGCTTAACCAATGTTAAATCTCAAGAAATAAATGAAAATACCACTATTAGCAAATGAAAAAACATATTACCCTTATCTCTATACAAATTCATGGTCCCGGGTAATGTCAGTTTTATTCTTAGTTATTTCAAAATATTCAGAGCATTATGTTGAACACATCTATTCCTCGTGCCGACTTTAAGAAATTTTAGAGCTCTGTGAACGTCATAGGTACAATGTTGGATAGATTGACTCATACTTTTATGATCGTGAGTAAAAGTTCACTTTCCCAGTACAACACAAAAAAATTATTCAAATCATTAGTTCATTTAGAAATGTATTGAGAGGATATTTTAATTGGGTAACAAATAAATCATTGATTGTTTGGATCTATCTAATCATTTGATTATTTTGTCAATTAATCATTTTTTAAATTAGATCTTAGGAATAATCATGACCATTTCTCAATGTTATTCAAAAATTGTAACTTATAAAATACATTCTTTGAAATCAAATTTATGTTATTTTACATGATATAATTGGAAGAAATATTCAAAAACTAAAAATGCTATCAAGTTGAACAGTGGTGGCGGTAAGGATTCGTGTGCCTCCCCGCAAGATTTTTCAAGGGACCACCACTCCTCTTTAAAACAATTGGTCTTGTGACTTACATAATACTCAACTATCATGTATAAGTTAAATGAACTATTAAATTACAGTCAGTATAAAACATAATTAGCATTATTACTTATTTTTACTATTTATAATTTCACTCAAAAGTCATTGTTTTCAAGGTTTGTTTAGATATCTGCCTCTCCTTCATCACCTGATTTTATTCTTTGTCGGTAACAGAAACACAAAAGAGAATTAGAATTCCTATGTCGATATTTCTGACGCCTCTGTAGGGGTGCGCTGAGTCGGAGTAGCAAAAAACACCAATCAACATGCATCTGCTAAACTTGACTTTGTCTGACTTAGAAAAATATTGATTACTTCAAAGTGCATAAATATATACTTTATTTAAATTAAATCTTATGCTCAATATAAATGGTTTTGAAAATTAGTTTCTATTTAGTTTACATCAAAGAAATACATTTAAGATAATAATTAATTGTTTTTCATGTTCTGTGAAGTTGAGAAACATGATGATTATTTTTTTATATTTTATTTTAACTTTCTTAACATGGTGGGGCCCTCAGTTCCCTGGGTTACCACCAAGCCGAAGGTCCAGCAGGCTGCTATCGTCACCACTGAAGTTCAAGTGAACCTCTTTGATTGAAATTCTCTTTTATCACAAATACAAAAACAGTTCAATGTCTCATGCTGAAACCTATTACTTAGTCTCAGGCTAGAAAAAAAATCCTATACATAATTGGGAGAGTGAAAAAAGTATGCCCAAAATTATTTCAAGTGGTACTATATTTTAATAAACCAGATTCTCCACAGAAATTATGAAAATATGCATGAATTTTTTTTTGTTTTTCATGCTTTGAAAGTAATTCTATGTAATTAAATAGTTTTTTAACCAACATCTAACTGCAATAGCGTACTTAGGCAGAGACCAGTTCCCTTCAGTTTCTGTAGGAGACCTCCAAATAAGTCACCGACAATAATGTTTAGATGCAAATTTGATCTAAAATATTCTCCAATTTTTCATAATAGTAAAATAAATAGTAGCTGATAATATTTTTTAAAACTAATCAAATTTTCATTTCATTTTTCAAAAAATGATATCTAGAAAAAACTGTTTACTTCACATTTTTTTAGGAAAAAATAAAGCTTGAATTTGGGGGGGGGGGGTCTCCAAAAGGACTCTTGCTCACAGCCCCCCTCCTCAGGTGGAGCCTTCCCTCCAGGGGCCCGTTTCACAAAAGTACAAGTTTGTAAGTGACAAGTAAATTTTTACATGTAAAAATATCCAGTCATTAGCGTTTCACAAAGATACTTACAATTTTACAAGTGATTTATTTGTAACCCACTAACATTGTTAGGTTACTCACAACTGTAGCTGAGAAACTTGTAAAATAAACTTGTTACCAACCAAAAATTTCTTACCTAGCTATAAACGTGGGTTAATTGTTACTAATGTTATTTTATTAATTAAACTTTGTCAAAAAAGCAGTTACAAACTGCATATGACCACATGGAGGACAATAAACTAATTTACTCTCTGGAAGCAAGCGAGGAACCATCCCATCAATTCCGATCAAGGGTCCTAAGGCAGAGGCAGATTTAACATTTCAACATACACCTAACAAAAAAAAAAAAGAGAGGTAGTCAAATTCTTCCTCGGAAGATGAAGATGAGCTATACATTCTTGAACAATGACATAGGAAAACATTCAGGGAAAAGGTGAACTTTACATTTGTGTTGGTGTACGAACTTAACAAAGATTTTAGAATGACGTCCATAAAGCTGGAAGAAATAGCGAGACGTATTACAAAAACTTATTAAAAGAAAAGAACTGTATTTATTTTACTATATATTTAATTTTTCATTATTTTAGCTTAGTTATTATTACGCAATTTGGAAACTCATTGAAAAATTTGATATTATGTAATGCAGAATCAAACGAGAAAGAGTGGACTGTCTGCAAATACTTGTTACCAACAAGTGTGAATATACTACACTTGTTATCGACAAGTTAGTGAAATCTTTGTGAAACGATAGTAACTAACTATTTGTTATTACAAGCATTGTTTGTAACAACAAACACTTGTGCTTTTGTGAAACAGGGACCCAGGTCTCTCTGATATTTACAAGCACTTTCAGTGCTTTAAAATATGGAAATGTGTACACATTAAATCACGAAGAACTCAAATCCAAATATGCAAACTGGGTATGACCACATAAATTATAATTTAATTTTTCAAATACCCCTTCTATGAGGCGATCATTTCACATTAACGACTCTTTGGAAAGCTAGGAGGCAATCATTTCATACTGAAAACTCATAAAAGTGAAAAGTTACCACCCCAAACCGGTATATATACAAATCTAAAGAAAGTTAGGGAATGAAAACAATGCATCTTAATTAGGTCAATATTCTTTTTTTCAAACATGTCTACAAAACTTAAATACAATGAACAATATAATGAATATTTTACAATGACAAAAATGATACAGAATAAATTAATATGAAACTAACAATGGTATAAAGTAAGTATTGTTTTGTGACATACAATCATACACACATATTAACTTCAAGAGGGAATTTTATAGCTACTTTGAGTTTATTTTGATTACATTCATTCCTCAACTAATTGAGTTGTAAGTACATTAATGCCCAGTTACACGGAAGACAAAATATTAAATTATAATGGTACATACAAAAAAGGGCAAAAGAGCGATAAATAACTCCAGAATTAACAACTCTTCAAGGCCCTCAAAATAAGCACCAAAGGATCTTGGCTACATATGCATTCTTAAAAATTAATTTGTTCAAGCAAGATATTTGCTTTACATACTCTGCCTAAGATTTATTATATTTAAACAGTAGAACTCCACTTTTACTCCCAAAACTTGTATTTACCTCAACATCACTTTTACACCCAAAAACTTGCAATGACACTTCAAAATTGGCCATGGTCAGTGACCTGAAACATTTTACATGTGGTTTGTGTCACAATAATTGATAGATAAATCACAAATATTGTTAGAAATAGGCAAGATGCATATGTTAGAAATAGGCATAACACCATGACTGAAATGAAAGGTTTCTGAAAAAAAATTTCACCAGTCCAGTCACTTTATTAGATATTGACACAGTATTAATGAGTACACCTAACATAGATAATATCACATCAATTATGCATATCAAGTATCCTGAAATCAATTATTTGTTTTTCTCAATATCCATTTTCTCTCTGGGCTCTAATGACCTCGATGTTGACGAGCCCTAAAGCCCCCCACACGCAAAAACAAACAAACAAAAACCATTTTCTCTCTAGTTTTCAACATTTTTCTGGGAGTGTAAAAAAGGGGTTCTACTGTATTTGTATTTATAAAGACACACATGCAAGTTTTTATCTTAATTTCAATTAACTTATAATATCATTATTCAATTCTTTTAAGATAACATTAACTGTTTGCATATTTTAACAGATAAGTATCTCTGGAAAACATAAATTCTGGAACATATTTAAATATCCAGTAATGCTGGCTTTGTTTCTTTAGCACATTTTACAACAGACTGAATTAGTTTTACAAATCCTGTATCTTTAGGTTTCTCCAAACCTCGGAGAAGTCTATTTTTCATGACAGCTACAAATTCCCTGTTACTTAGTTGTCCATCCTCTGAAATGGAAAATAAGTAATATTAATTTAAGATTATACAAACATATGTTTACATAAATCAGTAGAATAGTACATCAAATAATAATATTTATGTACAAAATTTGAAATAAAATACATCCTACCCCTAGTTATACAACAAAAATAATTTCGGTAACTCCAATAGGAAGAACATGAATATTAATAGATGTTTTTCTTAAACAAGAATAAAAGAAGGATTTTATTTAAATCGTAAAATTATTCACGAATTTGCAATGGAGTCACTACAAATAAACATTGATTGATGCCAAACACTCCACTAACATTTTTCCACATTAGTGTTTTGGTAGCTTTAGCTTCCATCATCAACCACTGCCGTCCGTGTCAATATATAATAAACAGCAATAGTGTATGATGGGAAAAAGAGCCCCCTTGGGAAGGGAAACATTAGGCAGAGTGTCTGCTCAACATCATTCAATTTATTTATTGAAAATTAAATAAGCAAAACAAAGCTCTTCGACATACATAATAAGAGTGAGAGATAGGTATCATAATGAGCCTCTGCAACTGGCTATAAATGTATATAATTCTTACAAAAACAGAAAAATAAAATAAAAAGTGAAGTACATTAGTTAATTATTACAATATAATTTACTTTATTTAAATATTAAAAAGACAACATAATTAAAAACAAAAACACTCACGGTTTTCATCAAATATAGTGAAGACAACATCGATGACATGATCTGACAAGTCTACATGAGCAACAGTTTTTGCCACATGTTTTAGGGTAGCTATAAGAAACAGAAAATCATTGTGAACATAAAATATAATTTTACTTCTTAATTATAGTTTTATTGGAGTCAATAGATAGTCCTTTCTCCCAGAGTAAAGAGCATTCAAAGATCGGTCCAGGAAGTTCATGATACTCTTATGCATAAATAAGCATATACAAAAGAAATAGTTTAAATTAAAGTAACTTTAATTTTTGATGAGAACACTATACAAAGAATTAATAAACCTAAAAATTAAATACCTATTCTAGTTCCTCAAGTTTCTGCCCTTTTACCAAAATAACACTTCAAGGAACACTGGAACACAGCTTGACGGTATCTCCCAGAGTTCCTTGAAGTTATTTTGTTAAATCCATGTCTGTAAAACACGAATGACATAAACTGAAAAAGAAAAGGAACTGAAAGCACAAAAACATACTGCACTAATTTGATTCCTCAACCATGGATGTAACATGCTGATAAAGCTTGATAAACATCATTCAGAAGAACTCGCCTTGAATAATAAGCAGAAATTGTAAGAAGAAAATACATTTTGCTATACAATATCTTATATTATGACCAGTGGTGGCGATTAGGGGGGGCTTCAAGGAAAAATAAAAATTTCATTCTAATCATCTTACACAGGGAATTTAAAAAAAGCATTTATACTATCCTTGATGTGGTAATAATCGAATTGTCTTTCCTTTGATTTATTTCATTATTTAAAAAATACTTTGTGGAAATATGTAAAAAATGTCATGCGATAGGTGGTGCAGTCAGTGGAGACTTGTGCAGCGGTGTGTACTAAGTACATGGCAGGTTTTCTATTTCTGGCCAATCTGTTGAATATATCAAAAGACCCCAAGGCAAGTCCTGTCACTGTCACCCAACGATTCTTTCTTGTGAGGTCCATCGATTCATTTCGGGCAATCAGTTTTTGTCTCAACAATGGAAGATACAGTTTAGAATTTCAATATTTTTTGACCCCCCACTTTTGCTTCCCAATTGCTGCCACTGATTACAACAGCAATAAATAATGTTTTGAATTTCATAATTAACAATTATTCAAGTAAAGATAATATTCATTGTTAAAATAAAATTGAAATAAATCAATCTTTCTGTATCTTGGGTTTGATCATGGACAGTAAAGTACACAATATTATAGATCATTGTGATCATACTTATGGAATGTAAATCAAACTGAACAATGAAGAGATTTTTTTTTTTTTGTGGGACTTTAAGGGCTCGTCAACAGCAAGGTCATTAGAGCCCATAATGAAGAGATGTTATTAACAACAAATTATTGATTTTAGCAAGAAAAAACTGAATTACTTCTCAATAGAAACACACTATGGGCTCTAATGACCTTCAATGTTGGCGAGCCCTAAAGCCCCACAAAAAAAAAAAAAAAAAAAATAGAGGTTAATGAAGTTTATTTTACTGATAATCAGTAAACTAGCAACAGAGCAAAATGATTTCTACAACTGCATTTGACTCATACAAGAGCACACAATCACATAATGATGATAGCATGAATACAAGGTAGAATTTACATAAAACACATCATATTAGTTCAATTAAGTAAGACTTTCTCATGAACATTGTTTCCATCTCTAATACTGTATCTTTGATCAACAAAATTATCAGAGATTCAGGTTTACATCATCAAAAGGTAAAATAATAAAAAACTCAATCCCACTTTTAAAAGAGAATAGTAAATAAAAATGATACAGAAAATTCTTGTGCTTACAAATTCTTAAAAATTCAGAAGTAGAAGAGGGATATATTGAAAAGAAAGACAGGAGTGTGAGAAGAATACGTACAATGGTTAGTACACCAAGATAGACAAGTCCTACTTTGTTTTCTACAGATTAACATGTTCCTTCAATTGTAGTTAAACTAATCTACCAGTCTGACTATTAAACTGGGAACCAAATTCTGCAAATAGCATACAGTACATACTATAGAAGTGTACAACTTTTTGTCAAAGCATTAAAAATCTATGAAAGACTACAGAAGAAGAATAAAATAATTTCTACTCTGGTAGAAATCAGCGGATCATCCCATCAATTCTGATTGAAGGAGACCCCAAGGCAGTGATTTAACATTCTACAGCCCAGAAGCAATTTACCTCCCCAGGCCCATATTTTTTGTTTGAAGCTGATTACAGATAGACTAAACCATTTAACAAACATATATATCTGTTAGACGGCAAAATTAACATTTTAGGAATATTTAATTGCAACATAAAGAATAAGCAGCAAGAGTAGCACAATTTTAACATGAATAGCAAGATAAGGCACGATTATTGTGACCGATCAACTAACAAATTAACTAAACATTTAGAAATACCAACGGAGAAGTATTTGATTGGGAAGTGCATACATTCACCAACAGGTTGGCAGAAGAATGAAAGGTAATTCATTTAGGCTGATGATGGAAGCAAGGTTCCCCAAAAAACAGATTCCCAAAAGGTAAGAAAAAAATTTAGTGAAGAAGTACGTCAAAATATACTATGCCAAATTTATTGTTATCAAGATTTGTGTAGAATTCCTTAAGAATATAAATTATTTTATTATGTGGGAATTATTTCTAAGTTATTTACTTTCTTTCAAGTCCTTTTCACTGCCATAAATAATATTTATTTATTGTCAAAAAACAGTACAAACTGCGTATGACCACGTGGAGGAAAAAAAACTAATTTACTCTCCGGAAGCAAGCAAGGGACCATCCCATCAATTCCGATCAAGGGCCCTAAGGCAGAGGCGGATTCAAAAAATTCAGCAAAAATTCCTAGATAAGATAAAAAGTTAGCTGCGAGTTATAATACTAATAGAATGTCAATATGTTTGTAATTTTAAGCAAAAAATTACACGTACAAGTTAATACTAATCCAAAACTCTCTATCCTGAAGAAGGTCCCAGTAACTCATTACTACCCTGAAAAAAATCACGGTAAAATGGCCAAAAAGTCGATTTTCAACACCTCGATGCAGTGATTCCCAGAAAATCAAGATTCATTTGACTCTGGTCATGGAAGCCTACACTCTCAAAACTCTTATTGTTGATAGAAATAATAAAAACAGTTCATACAAATTTTGAGCCACACTTTCAGGTCTTTCTAGTAAATTATGATATACAGAGCTATTTAATAAGAATAAACACCAACTATCTCCAAAAAAGATTAAGATATTGAAGTTTGGTTCTAATGGGGCTAATAATTTGATGTATTCAAATAATTGGAAGCTATTTTAGTTGCAGAGATATTAACACTATTATTGATTTTTGTAATGGAACTATGCATTTTTTCTGAATTGCTTTAAAACCCAAGAAGAGCAATACAATAATATATAATTTATTGTATTTAATCAAACAGCAGTGCAAATGTAAAATTTGAAATAATTTACAGAGCTGGCGAAGATATGAATGCCAATGCAGCTACAGAAGACCTCACCACACTGAGGCAAGGTCATTTTCTTCCCACTCATATTAATAAGACATATTTTAAAATTCGCAAATCTGTTATGCTGTTGTTGTTTGTTGAAATTCAATAAATGTTATATCTTTGAAATTGTCTTTGCTTCAGCTTTAAAACAAAAAAGGGACAATATCTTTGCAGTTAAAAAAACTGAAAATCATCTGAATACGACAAATTGTTAGCCTTGTGTCACAGCTTATCTTAGTGGAAAATACACTTCAATAAGTTTTTAGGAGCTATTTGAGGTGTGTTTTCTTATTTAATCATACTGTATATTTGAAATTAATACACAAGTTATTAAAAGACAAAACACAATGGAACTATTTTCCTTTTTGGAATTCACAACTTTGTGTCATTTGACTATTAGTCAACAAGTTTGAGGGAGACAAGTTTCTTGCCCCCCCCCCCCAATTTTTTGTTACTTCGTAAATTAAAGTAAAATTCCACATGATCGTGGAAAGTAAATGAGAGAAACAACATTGAAATGGTCTCACAGGACTGCTTTCTATGACAGAATATAAGATTCAATTTGGAATGCGGTTTAAAGATTCAAGAAAGAAGTTGAAGTATTGGATAGAGAGATTGATGTACGTGAAGATGTGATAAACTTTCCCTCTATCATTTTCCCTCATCTATGCCACTGAGCAAATTCACAACATCGCATAAAAAAAGACAATAAAATTACAAGACTATGGCAGCTTAAATATATTTTACAGTTATGACAAACTTCAAAGAACTAATCTCAATAAAACAATGTGATCAGATAGTGATTAAATTATATAGATTTCTAAAAACCGAAAATTCAAGGGTTAGTTCGCTAAAACACCCACCTTGATCAATTGATGCTCCAGCAATATGGTAAAAAGTAAGAGCAGTATCTACATCATTTATGTTATTCAGAAAGTGGAAAAATTTTAAATAGTCATCTCGACTAATGCCTTTCGCATTTTCTTTGAACCTGCAATACAAAAACAAGTCACTTAAATGATACCATTTAATGCAAACAAAACAACACAGTATAAATATTTCTAAGAAGTCATGTCGAATCAATGTGAACACTTTAATGAAACACAATGAATTACAATTTAATGTTTTCGTGTTAATGTGAACTTGTACATTGGTATACATCCCCATAAGTATGTAGTAAATTAATTATTTAATTATCATATAGTAAAAAGATTTTGTCAGACAATACGGAAATAACATTCAATGCTGTCAAAGACACAACAACTTAGATCCAAACTGACCAATCAAAAAACATTCTTTTTCACTAACATTCCAAGATTAATAAAAGATAAGAAGAATTTGGTTTGATACATATTTAATAAAAATGATTCTAAAAAAAAAATTGAAAAGTATTTTTATTATTTCACATGATACAGAAGTCAAAAGAATTAGAAGAAGATGAAATAAAATTCTACTTTGGGTCAGACTATTTATTGCATATAAGATTTTCTTCTCCCTCCAAGAGTAGATCTGAAATATAGTACAGTTCTACAATTTTGTCTGATATAATGTTCCAGAAAAATTAAACAAAGTGATGAAAAAGTCAAATTTTCTCTACTTAAAGCCTTTAAATATGAATAACCCTTCCAATACCCTGGGTTGTACAGTTTTAAGTGTACACACATCTTTAGCTTCAACAAAGGAAAGGGATGTTTTCAGAGCTATTTGGCAGAAACCCTTTTCCACAATTTTGGTATTTAACAATATAATTATAGTTAACTTGTTGATAATTATCATAGAATGTTACATTATTATCATAGACAATCAGATACACCAGACATAATTATTACTTTTTGTACACTTTCAGTCATGGCGGGTTGTAAACAATGTAATTCAAATACATTGTTCAAGATAATTATACAACTTGGGCCAGTAATTATTTAAAATAATGGAATAAAAGCCATTTATTCACAAGAAAGGGTAGAACACTATTAATTTTACATTGTTTCCTGAGGAAGAAATAATCATAAACTCAGAAAATTTGGTTTCAATTAATCATTATAAACAACTAAGTTATTGCACCTTTTGGAATTATTAATAATCGAAAGTTCTTTTTCCCCCCTAAATGTTTTGTTGGAATACTTTTAGAGTCAAACGACAAGAGAGATTAGGATTCAGAACAGACAAGATTCAACATTTAGCTTCAAATTCTTACTTCAATGTTACACAGCTGATCACTTTTCATCTGCATACAGAGTAAATAAAATTCATGGCAGAGTCTTTAATGCAAATAATTTATAGTAGGAAAACTGCAGTCTTACCAGTCGTTTTTTAAACTTGCACTGCATCTCACTAATAAAAATTGTAGCAAGATACTTCATACAATAATTCAATGTGGGAAGCCTTCAGTATGTTTCATCATGTTGACTATTCAACTCATAAAACCATAACCCCAATAATTAATTTTCAACATCGTACATCTGTCTTACTTACTTCTTTTTTACTCGGCGTAGCATCTTAGTCTTCTTTTTCTGAGGATAGCCAGCATAAGCCAACAATAATTCAGTGAAATCAGCTTCAGATATATTGCCATTTTCATCAGGACCTTTCCTAAGGAACTAGATAATAAAATATTAGTAAATAAATTTCAGTTTATACATTTTAATATTACATAAACAATAAAGCAAAACATCTCACTTTAAAATAAATTTCAGATTTGAGAAATAAATACAAGCTAGAATATATATTTCAATTTATTTACTCATCCATAATTATTATTGAACAAAAGGCATGATATGTTAATTATAATCTTTATTTTAAATTCATTTACAAATTACATTCATAAAAGTTAAGAGTATTATATTTTTTAAGTGCTTTAGATTTCTCAAATTTGCCCATAACTGGCCAACTAAAGATATTTCAAAGTTACAAAGGATATTACAATAGCACAAATATTACTTAATTATATTAAATAATGTATTTAAGTTTACTGGTGTACAAATAAAAATTGGATGATATTAATTCACAACATTTTAACTTACTTCAAGACTTAGAATCTCTTTCTGTAGTTGGTGTTGGAACTCTAAAAATTTTTCAATAGTCAATTTCTCATCCATATTGGGCCCAAAAAAGTAAGTTGTAAGAGCAGAATTCACACCCTACAAAAGTAAATAAAATTAATTAATCAATTTGTCAAAGGAACAACAACAACAACAAAACCAACACAAGAAGACTAAGTGTATACAGAATATCTATAAAAGTAGGCAAGCTTCAGAGTGAAAATAAGACAAGAAACATATACCATCTGAACATACCAGGTCACTAATTTTCTCTGAATATCAATTAAGAGACACGATTCATTCATATTTGTGTTTTCAAGACAACTCCCCTCATTACAGATGAAATTGTGCGATTAAAACTTGTCTAGAATTCAAAGAACAGTTTGGAATCATGTCCAACAATGGAATGTCCCATAATAATTATACCATTAATTACCATTGTTAATTTGAAATTGCTCCTCTCCATCAATTTTTGGATGTATTAATTTACAAAAATTAAGGGGTGGAAAATATATGAGTAAATACTACAATACTTTAGAAAAATGGGAATGTGATATTCACATTAGTGATCACGTGGCACTTACAAACAAGAAACATTTCATAGGAATACACAAAATATTATGTAATATATTAGAGTTTAATGACCCACCACCCAGTTTCGTAGCCAACAGCTATGAGTTAAGTGCACTGAGACAATTCACATCTCTGAATTCAATCCTCACATATGAATCTATGGGGCCAACTCAATCGTAACCAATTTACTGTCTATTTCTACCCATATTCTTCCATTGAGTCCAGTGTTCCACGGCCATTTCTACCTGTTTGTACCTCCCAGGTCATTCCGACACAATTGTTGTTTCCCCATCGTCGATCCAGTCACTTTCAACACTCAACCCCCTCCACATTCCTGGTTATGCCTGGACAAGCACTTTAAAAGACAATATACAACTTGACAAATATGTATATTCACCTTGAAAGTGTTTCCAGTGTTGGCATGGTCACGATGTCGACTGCCTATACTTGTCTGTTGGCGTATGAGAGTCGCCACTTTCTCAAATTCTTCCGAGTCCACATCTCCATCTCCATTCAGATCAAACATTCGGAAGGCAATTTCAAAATGACGCCGTGATGCTAAAAAGAGAAAATATCAACATTAATTAAAAATCTGTAAGTTAATGATACATTCAGATATATGATAAAGAAAAAAAAACTGCGTTGAAAAGAAAATATAGAATAAATTATTGCCTTAAATAGTAGATTTTACACAAAAACCAATAAGAAATTCTTTTCCAGAACAAAACCTGAATAATAGGTATCTAAATAGCTAGTGATTTAAGGTCAGGTCACAGAGGTGCAAGTCTACAGATATGTTTCAAATACATGATGTTTAAATGGTATTATACTAAAGTACTTAAAAGAAATGGAGTTTCTTTTTTATCCATTTAAGGGTCATACTGCAGGAGACCACACATACATAAACATACACATTTATAAACATACATTTATACCCCTGTTTAACATAGTAATTCGCTCAGTTTAATAATATATAAGCTACAAGTTTTGACAAAAAATGTAATAAAAACAGATTATAACAATAAGATTTCAAATGATTTTCAACATGGAAAGAAGTTTGATGAAGTAGTAGATTTTTGATGAAGTCCAAGAAAATTTTAAATACTCCTTGGGATACAAGTTGTAATTAAATCAAGCACTTCAACTTTATTCAACCTTTGGATATCTCTTTTTGTTGTTGTAAGTCTTCTAAGTCTGCCCTATAACAGGTATAGCCACGAGAGAAATAAGAGTATTTTGGTATTAGATGTGTCTCTTGAAGACATACTATTTGAGGAGAACGATGAGACAGTAAGAGCTTTAGGTCATCTGAACGGACATGAATGCCATTCAGATTCCAGGAAAGAATAGCCATGGTCTGGAGTTTATCTGCTCTTCCTTCGATGTTTGGATTTTTTCTGTGTATGACTTTAAATGTCAGACCCTGCTGTGGTCTCCTCCCCAGGATAGTCGCCGTGATCACTGCTGGAGTGATCACTTACGGACATAGCAAGTCCGCTATTTCTGCTCCTTGAGCGGCGGCGACTAGAGGAAGCAGATCCGACATGGGAGTCCGACTTCAAAGCGTCGATTTTTCGAGATGAGGGGAGCGAGTTCTTCGCCGAGGACGACTCCGAGATTATACTCGGGGAGATTGCTTCTTCTTCGGTTTCACTTTCGGTTGGGTGATGTTGAAGTTGAAACAGAGTTTCTCTTGGGTGGTGCCTTATACTTTGTGGGTATAAGGATTTTGCACCCCAGAAATTCGTCTTTTAAGACAGTGGAATCATCCAATGATGCCTGATTACCGGAATCACACATCTTGGGTTTGACAATGTCCTCCAAAACCACCTGACAGCCAAAAGAAGCTGTAGATGGTTTCGGTGCGGTGACTGCTCTTGCGAAAGATATAGTAATATTTATAGGATTTTTAATCAGGTACCGTCGCCTGGCCTCCGGGAAAGACACTTTTTCCGTAACGTGGATTCTTTGAATGTCTCTTTCCATTAGGTATTTGGCGCAGTTGTTGTAATTGGAAGGATAGCTTTCCTTACAATTCACGCAGCACGGAGGTGACGAGCAATCTGACTCGTGCGACGGCTGTCCACAAATAAAACATACTTCGCAGGGTGACTTGCACCGGTCTACGGTGTGACCGAATCTCTGGCACTTAAAGCAGCGCAGAGGATTCGGTACATATTGCCGCACTCGCAGGGTGTAAAAACCGCAGGATATTGATTCCAGTAACGAAGGCTTGTCAAACGACAGAACCAGTGTGGAGGTGGGGACCAGCTTTCCTAGCACCTTCCTCTTAACTCTGTGGACGTTTACCACGCCTTGGGGCTCAAAGAATGCTTTGAGGTCTTCATCTGATTCATGTGCAAAGTCTTTGTGGTTTACGACGCCTTTGCACATGTTCAGGACAGGATGTGTTAACGTCTTTATTTTAAGACCAGCAATTTCTGTCAACTTCAAAATACTCTCGATCTGCTTGTCTGTACGTGCCTCCAACAGAATTTCACCATTCCGCTGGCGCACGACAGACTGAAGCTTTCCGATGATATCAATTGCTTTCGCAAGACGAACTGAGCTTATGGACTTAAATGTCTTGTCTTCTTCTACACATTTCATTAGTAGGAAGCGAGGCTTTGTCGGCTGGTCGCTATCCTTACAAAAGAAACTGTGGAGATCCACAGTTTCGCCGACTAATCGCCTCTTCCTAGAGGAAGAGGGCAAAATGGGGGGGGGTGACAAGANATGGATTTTAATTTCATTCCCGTTTTCCCCACCCACCACGGAGTCCAAAAAGGGGACACCCCACTGGGGTGCCAGGGTTGACACGGGGATATAGCGAGGACACGCAGGGTTCTTTAAGCAGTTGCTCCAACGCCGCCGACCAGCGAGAAGGAACCTCTGCGTGTCCCCTCTCGCCCTGGAGTTCAGTCGAAGACCTAGTCCGAACCGATTGGTCGGGGGTGGGTTAGCCCCCGATCGCTCGTCTAGAAGAGGCCGAGGCCAAAGCGAGCGTATTGGGGCGCAACTAATGAGCACGCAGAAAGAAATGTCATAAAAAGTTACAATTGTTTTGAGACAAACATTAAAAGTCGACAACTGTTTGGATGTATAGTGGTAAAAGGGGAAAATAGGGAGAAGGCATACGAGTTATTACTTGATATACAACATTCTAGTGGGATTGAGTTATAATAGTATGAAGAAGAAAATAGACTGAATGACGAGGAGGAATACTGCACTCAAACCTGTCTCTGAGTAGGAAAACAGAGTACCCCTGCCATTACAAAAGTTAATGAACCTGGTAATTATAGAACAATAAGAATCCAGGTAGTGGCTATGGGAACCGGGGCATGAAATTGAAATAAATGAAAAAATAATTTAAAAATGTAGAACACATAATTGAATGTTAAGTTTGACATGTATGAGATAAGTTTCCACAAGCGATGAAGAAAACGAGATATACTGACAGAGGGAGAAACAGTATGAACTGTTACTAAGTACTGAACATTTTTTTAGGACAAGGATAAAGCAGATTACAACGAATGACATAAACCCAAATTCTGTCATAAAGAGTTCATACATTTCAAATAATCATTGTTAAAAACAAACAAAAAAGTCGATTTCAAAACGACAAATTTTAACTACTCATTAAAATAAAGTTGGGGTGTAAAACAAAAAACTTTAATGATCCTAATGTCGGATTATTGAAGATAATAAAACCATATCTTGATGCGAGGCAGCCCACACTCATTAGCTCAATGCTGGGATGACGTAACCTCGCAGTACATTTGTCGTCTGTCGCACGCCAAAGGTTCCACACTTCCTTCGGGGAATCCCCGCGTAGAGATGAAGCCACGAGTACCCGCGAGACGCGTGCGTGAGGATGCGTACACACAGATGCATCACACGGAAGGCGATGAGAGAGGTCATGTACTCTACTCCAGCCACACTCACACGACGCAGAAAATAGTTTCCAACATAAACTTTATTGTCAAAAAAGCTGTTGCATACTCTGTATGACCACGTGGGGGGGGGNAGCAACGGATCATCCCATCAATTCCGATCAAGGGTCCAATGGGCAGTGGTGGATTTAATATTTATAAAATAAATTATTTAATAAATATGTACAGTTATTCATTTATTATTCCAAAATAAATTGTAGATATTTGTGCAGTAAAAATAAAACAAATGTGCTAATGACATTTCTGTACAAAAAAAAAGTTGCCACTACCCCGAGGAAAACCGGAGAAAAACCCGGTTCAGGATGGTGCTAAAGAGATAATGTACATAACAGTGCCAAGGTTATGTACAGTGAAACGTCGCAAAATTTCAAAATCTTAACTTCATACACATAACAAAATGAATGCAGCGTTTCATCGTGACTGAATTCAGCTGTGATTCACCCAATCCTCAAGAGTATATAAATTTGGGTTAATCAAACATACCTTAAGTTGACCACGAAATGAATAGCTGCACAGAGGGAACATGTTTGGATGTGGCGTCCTAATTCAGAGGAAGGGAAGGTTTTCTCCAAACCTTCGGATGTGACATCCTAGCGTTGTCTTTCAGAAACAAAGCCACTAACGTGCGGAGTACCCCAAGGTTCAATTCTCGGCCCTATACTCTTTTTATTGTATGTGAACGACATGTCATCATCCACATCAGATTGCAAAATGGTTCTTTTTGCTGATGACACTAATTTACTATGTAAACACGCCAATGNAAGACTTGGTTCCATGCAAATCGTCTCATTGTAAACTCTGACAAAACAGTGTCTATGTCATTTCACAACAGTATCACAAAATTTTTACCCCAGGTTTCTCTTTCTTTAAACGGAACAAAATTAAAAACAGTTACAAATACAAATTTCTTAGGTCTCCATATTCAAGACAACCTCAAATGGAATTGTCACGTTGACAATCTTAATTCCCAATTAAGCAAATTGTGTTACGCATTCCGAATCTTAGTTAACGCANTTCCCGTTGCGTTTATTTTGCAAACGTTTAGTCCCATTTACTTTACGGCATTACCTTCTGGGTTAATTCCGGTCAGAGCATTCAAACTTTCAGAATTCAGAAGAGGATAGTTCGGATAATTTGTAAATCCTTGCTTCATACGAAACGGTCTCGTTCACGAACACAATACTCGCAATAGTAATAATATTCGTCGCCCCAGAGTGTCAACCACTCTTTGCCAAAAAGGACCGTATCATTCGGAAATCGTTCTATATAATTCCCTGCCTAAGAATATAAAAGATATTATGAAATTGAATCTCTTCAAATCCGCGGTTAAAAGCTACCTCCTGCACCAGTGCTTCTACAATCTAAAAGAATTTATTGATTTTAATAAAAGTTAAATCCGTCTTGTACTTTATCCACCATTGCTGTAGTGCTTTTTAAATAATTATAACAATTTCAAAAACTATTTTCTTGCATGATTGTTGTGTCTTATGATTCATATTATTTTAGTTTTATGTGTACTCAACTTTGGCACGATTGTGTTCATGAATTCTGTAGCCCCATCCTGGCCCGGGTTTTTCTCCGGTTTTCCTTCGGGTGGAGGCGGATTTCTTATACAGGTTTTCTCTAGGCTTTGTCTAGGGGCGTGTTTATTGTAACAATATATAGAGTTATTTCAACTCATATGACTTTTAAACACTATACTCACAATAATCTATAGTTCGATAATAACTTGTACACGTACATTTTTTGCGTTAAATTACAAACATATTGACATTCTATTAATATTATAACTCGCAGCTAACTTTTCATCGTATGAAGGAATTTTTGCTGAAATTTTTTAATCCACCTCTGCCTTCGGGCCCTTGATTGGAATTGATGGGATGGTCCTTGCTTGCTTCCGGAGAGTAAATTAGTTTATTGTCCTCCACGTGGTCATACGCAGTTTGTACTGTTTTTTGACAATAAATTTATTATCATTAATCTTACAGTTCAATGTTGAATATATTTCTTGACTACTTAAAAAGAATATTATTTCTTGAGGATCGGTGAAGTGGGATGAAATAAACTAAACTATTAGTTTGTGAATATATCGAATGTAATTAGGCCTACATTCAACAGAGTTTGTTATAAACTGATACACTAACTTCAGTCAATATAAAAACATCAATATTTACATGTCAAAATAAAAAAACAACTACGACAACTCAAAAACGCCTTGTAACGTGTCTTACATCTTAATTAGAAGCCCAGATGAAGAATGTAATCGCACTCGAAACTTTGGCAAGTTAATAGTTCATTTCACGCGCTTTGACCAATCCTGAAGAAATAATAATATTACTTCTAGTTAGAAATCTGTAAGTTTGGGATATCATATTCCAAGGTTGGGACATATCTTTTCCTTCCTCTGAATTTAGATCTCAAATCCTATCCTAGAGTACTCGCACTGTTTTCGTAGAGTGAAGTTCACATCTTTTAAAGGAATATTAGCTATCTTTTCCTTTGGCACCATGACTTCAGCAAATATGCATTTGGATTAAGGTCCAAATTTTAGTTAAATAGCTCTAGTTAACTAGCGAAAACTCTGTTAATTACAATATCGAGAGTACAAAGCGAACAGACTTAAAACAAATCTCCTACACAACATACAAATAACACTAATAAGTAGAGTGGCTAGACAGTGTAACTCAATAAATATAGATTTAATCTATTTTCATAGTTTCATAGTTTAGTAGTTCATACTCCCACCAACAATAATTAAAGAAGTGGGAATGTTCTGTCCAGATATGACTTCTACTCCCAACACATTCGCAAGTCAAATCTCAAGTTTGGTGCATCAATTTTATCGTGAACTATCGGAGGAACAAAATTCTTAACATATGCACACATTGGACATTATCGCCAAATTTTAAAAATAGACTCTTTCTTTTATGAGTCAAATTCGTAAAATCTATAGAGATTTCGAAATTTTATTTTCGGCTGATTACAATATTTTTCTTATACATACGTATAATTGGAAAACATGAGGTGGCCTTTACGTCTTCCTGTTTCTCATCCCCCCCAGCTTTTTTCTGTGTGAATTATATCCGCCGCCGACCCTCCCCTCTCAAATGTCGCAAGAATCAGAATCATTCTAGTCGTGGAATAGGGTGATGAAACCGAAACTATAGCGTCATCGGTTGATTCTTTCTTCACGTTTCTTGAGTTCGAAAATATATCAAAAGAAATATTAGCACGACAGAGATGTTAATTATCAAGCGAGTTAAACGGAGTTAAAATGAAATGCGCTGAAAATGATATGTATTTCACTGATACAAGAAATATGTATTGCAAAAAGTTTCGACGTAAAATACCCGTAGTACACGAGCAGCTTTCAATAAATATATTATTATATTTTGAAAGTTCTTCAACATTAAGAGGGAATAAACATATACACACAATACATACTTCGAAAACGACTGAAATTAATAACGAGTGTCCTTTTAAAAAAATAAAAGGTTGAACTTCGAAGAAAAGGTTAGAGTCGATAATAGATTGTGCACTTCAATCAACTCTTATCTGAACAGGTGCCCAATATAACACGTGCCACAAGGTAAATTGGAAATGATAGGGGGTCTGTTCAATTAACTCACTCACTTTATCATTACAAGAACCCATAGAGGGCATAAAATATCTTAGCGCAGTTCAAATATTCTTATAGCAAGCACAAAATATGGTCTTTAAGCAATGCCAATATTTGTAACATGATTTAGACCCGACAACTCAGTGAGACATTTGGAAAGTGTTTCAAGCATACAATGCGAAATTTCAAACCAATTTTTTTTCTAAAACCATAAAAATCGATTACTTGAAACTTGTATCTAAGAAATTTAAAAGAATAAAATTAATCTCCTTCGCCATTTTTGTTATCTTAAAACCTTCCACGCTCGAAAGAATTTAGAACGGCCTTCAACAAGAAACATTCTCATCTCAATCGAAGTCATAATTTTCCAAAGCATTGATATGTTAGAAGTTCATTGTCCATGAAGTTTAAAAGCCTAAACTCATTGAAATCTCATTATGCCCATGGATATCTGAAATGAGGGTTTCTAAAGCTTTGTGATAATGATGTAAATGAAGAATATAAGATCACTTCAGAAAAAAAGTATATAAGATACGTGAATAATTTAAGGTAGGATAACTAATTTCAGATATAACATTTTAAGAACGATTGTTTAAGAGTATTTATTTCCTATAGAATTGCATTTATCTTTACTAATTACAACCAATGATTTTCCGAGTAGCAGAACACACAAGACTTTAGTCGAATTGTTTACGTATTTAGAAAATAATATCCTTGCCAATGAAGTAATAATATAGAGAATTAAACACAACTACTCTAAATAGGTCTAAACTTCTTCCTTTCACTTTCCACTCTGACAGCAGGCCTATATACCAAAGTAACTTTTGCGGTATCTGGTTATTTCCGTCAAAATTGCGAAATCAGAAATTTTTAACATCGTAATACTTTTTCTACAAAACATTAATTTTCTTACATTCTGAACCAATAATATAATATAAAACATTTTTTCAGGATGAGTTTATCCATGTTTTGTGTATGCGATACGCGAAGGGAAGGTTCACTTAAAATGTTGACATCGAGGATAAAGACAGAGGACGAACACAATATTCAGCCAGAAGGATCTTCTGGATATATGTCATACATATTACCACCAAAATTACAAAACCAATACCATTAAAACGATACCCAACTGAAGAAAAGGGGCAAGAAGGCCATTAGTATCTTCGAGTTCAAAGAACGAAACAAAATCGACAAGGCTTTCTTTGGAAGCTTATGCAAGATGAGCTTCCAACAAAATCACAGATGGGACACACATTCCTCGGGAAGTAATGAAAAATGAATCAGTTACCACAGCGTATATATGGCATAATAAAAAATACAATCTACATAAACACGTTCCAGCTATATGGCAAAAAAGTCGAACCCCGGACGAACGCATATTACAATTATCTCATTATATACTATTATATCTAAGGAGTTATACGACAGAAAATCTATATCGGATCAGATAATTTTACCGACAGCTACCACAGCCTGCTCTGGGAGCACGCTTTCTTGCGTCAATTGAATGGAAGTCCGGCAATTAAGCAGTGCGTACGCTCCAGTCGAGAGGAATGCTCCTTGTGACCTAAAAAACAAACCAACTTCTTATTCTGAGTGACCTCTTAAACATTGGGAGCGTTCACGAAGACGTAGGCGAGACGAGACGACCCGACGTCGACACTACCACGCATAGGCACCGCGTCCTTCCACGGAGGCAGCATTAAGGTCATTAAGCTTGCTACAGACCCAGCATAGTAAATAATGCCTCTTTTTCGCCTGTAATTAAGTCCGTTCATTATAATTCCTGAATGCCTATGGGGAGGGAAAATCATCAGACCACTAGAGACTGTGGTATAGAGATTACTATTCCCACAAAAACACGCATCATGCACTTTTACACATGTAAGTCCCTGCTGCTTTGCTCGCGTGAATTTTGTAATTTGTGTACAACTATAATATTTCTTATCGACCATAAAACTATGGGATCCACACAATTTTAATTATTTTAAATTTCAAAATTAGTTTTCAATTATTTTTATCCATAAATCCATTTCCACCTCCACCCCCTCACAAGAGGCGCTAGTGGTGTCTTTCTTCCACGAGGGCTGCATTTAGACTTACACGATATCCGGAAATTATGGTTTGGTATTTGTCACTGGTGTCTGTCAAGTTCGATAATTTTTTCACGCCATCCTCTTCCCCAAGAATGCTGGGGAAGATTGTGGACTTGGCGTCTTCGGGAATGTTACGGCTGATTTCAGTGGCCCCGAAAACTATGGTTTCAACACTATTCAGTCCGTTTCGCTTACTTTTATATTTAACTCCCTTCCCAAAGACTGGCTCTGCTCTTAAATTAGTTTATTATCCTCCACGTGGTCATACGCAGTTAGTAGTTTTTGACAATAAATTTATTTATTCATTAGATCAATGCTTAGAAACACAACGTATAGCAGTCCATACATAAATCACATTACTCGTCCAATATAGATGACACAGGATCAAGATACAGCTCTGTAACCCCAATTATGACGCGTCGGGAGCTATGAGAAAATGATCAGATGTCAGTGCAAATAATGTGAGATACTTGTTTGCTTTAACTTTATTTTAGAAACCCATTATAAGGTCCAGTGAATAAACGTTTTTCATCTGACATTGATATTCTAGGAGAATATTCCATCAACTATTGTCGTGTGTACGCACACGGTAATAAAAAATAGCATTTGAGATAGCAGAAGGAACATATGGGTACCAGATAACCTCTTCGCGAAGCACATAAGAAATTATAAACGACGGTTATAATGTTTGCAGCCCATACAGTTTCCTAACCTGTACTCTTAACTCATAACTTTTTCTTCGGAAAATGGGTTTTTGAAAAAAATAATATTAAGGTACTTTTATTTCATAAAAATCAGAATTTTATGATTTTATTAAATATTCTGTCTTCTAAATGCATATCTGCTCAGCAAAATCAATTGCATAGTAATTATGTTATGTTAATGTACATAAACATACCACCTATTATCGAATCTTTTACCTGGCGGTGAAGTTAATTGCAATTTAAGAGATTTCTGTACACTTACATAGTATTTATTATTACAATCCCATAAAAACTGAGGCATTCTTTCAAATCATACCCGCTATTTCAAAATTTTAGTTATTTATTTACACTGCTGGAAAATAAAAAAAGAACACAATAAAGAAAATAACTGAGAAATACCAAAGTTGCACAGAACCCTACGAGAAGGCACTTAATGCGATGATTCAAAACGCAGCGCTGCGGGCAAACCAGAAATCGCGTTAT
>NNCF01126114.1:444243-536995 GCA_002313205.1 Laupala kohalensis
CCAATACACGAACATTAGAATAATGTTAGAAAAAGTTTAAACTAGTAAGCAAACATTATGATTTTAAATAGTTTGAAGGCACTCCTTACCCACACTACATTAACGATGAAACACGTAATAAATCCTCCTCTACCAACAAACTGGAGGAATATTACACAATTTAAACTTCTCAAGTAGTAGAATTGTGACTGCAAAAGGGGCGTGTTTATTGTAACAATAAATCGTGAATTTAGTGTTTTTTCAACTCTTATGATTTTTAAACACTATACTCAGAATAATCTATAGTTCAATAATAACTTGTACATGTAAATTTACAAACATACTGACATTATATATGTATTATAACTCGCAGCTAACTTTTTATCTTATCTAGGAACTTATGCAAAAAAAATTTGAATCCGCCTCTGCCTTAGGGTCCTTGATCGGAATTGATGGGATGGTCCCTTGCTTGCTTCCGGAGAGTATATTAGTTTATTGTCCTCCACGTGGTCATACGCAGTCTGTACTGTTTTTTGACAATACATTTATTTATTTAGCATGCCGCGACAACGTAAACGTGCACCGTTTGTGCAATTGACGGAGTTTGAGCTAGTGGGTCTTCAGGAGGCTGGGTGGTCATACCGCAGAATTGCGCAACACGTGAGGCGAGAGGTCTCCATAGTGCATCGATGTTGTCGCCGGTGGTCAGCAGAAGGTGCACGTGTCCGTCAGCCTGGGTCCGGACAGCTACGACGCACAGATGCCCGCCAAGACTGTCGCATCTTAGGAAGTGCCGTATCCGACCGCACCGCGACTTCACAACAAATTCGAGGCACTGTTGCATCGTGGGTGTCAGCGAGAACCAATTGCATCCGTCTCTGTTAAGCAGGGCTACGATCATGCGTGCCNTATCGTGGGTGTCAGCGAGAACCAATTGCATCCGTCTCTGTTAAGCAGGGCTACGATCATGCGTGCCGTAGGGTGTTCACACCCCAACATCGCGCAGCTCGTCTCCAGTGGTGTCTCAACAGGAGTTTATGGAAGAATGAATGGCGACTTGTTGGCTTCAGTGATTCAGAGTCGCTTCTGCCTTGGTGCCAATGATGGTCGTATGCATGTGTGGCGTCGTGCAGGTGAGCACCTACGTCTGGAATGTAAGACACAGACACACAGGGTCAACACCTGGCACCATGGTGTGTGGAGCCATATCTTAGAAATACCATTCTCCCTTGGTGATCGTAGAGGGAACATTGAACAGTGCACGGTACATCCAAAACATCATTCAACCAGTCATGCTACCGTTCGTGCCCCAACAAGGCGATGTCCTTTTCCAGCACGACAATGCACGTCCACATGCAGCCCGTGTCACCCAACTTGCTCTCCAAGGTGTACGTCAACTACCCTGGCCAGCACGATCCGCAGATCTGTCCCCCATTGAGCATGTTTGGGACTGGGTGAAACGTCATATTGCGCGCTCTGCAAGACCGGCAGGAAATCTGTCCCAAATAAGGCATCAGGTACAAACTGCATGGCAAGCTATTCCACAAGACTACATTCGTCACCTCTACGAACGTCTCCATGGGAGAATTGCAACCTGCATTGCTGCAAAAGTACTAGCTCTGACATTTCGCACGCTCTGTCGACTATACTCATATGCATATGGTTCTGTTGGTGTGATCGTTTGTTGTATACGACCTCGAGAATGCGTCAATAAAATTTCCTTCTGGTGGGTCCACGAATTCATGGCACTACAACCCTATGAGGGGCTTGGTCTGCTCAATTATTTCTTCTCAATTATTTATTTCCACTTCTTTCTATCCTTCGCAAACTTCTTCCAGTTTCTTACTCCCATTGCTTTGATATGCCAGAGCACTTCTTCCTCCCATCTATTTTTTGGTCTTTCTTTATTACGCGTCGTAATGGGTTTCCATTTTGTCATCTTTTTTGTTATTCTTTTTTCATTTTCCAGTACTGTATATGCCAAATTTAAGACATTTTACAACTATAAAATATTGTTAATATAAGTTTGATAAACTAAATAAAAATGAGAAATATCTAAATGTACAAACGTCAAAGGATTAATATGTTAAAAGTAGATATTAATTGATGGCGAGAAATCCACCCCCTCCTCGAAAACATGTCTTATGTTCCAAATCATTAATTCGAATCAAAATTTCATAATTTGATACATCTTAACTGACTTACGAAATTTCGCAATACTGGAAATAAATACACATACCAGCACATTTTAAGGTGAACTGATAAACTCTGGCTTTTGTCATAATTAAGTTCATTTTCAAAAAATTAAGTAAAATGATTATTTTACAAAGCATTAACGTATCATCAGGGATCACGGATCTTTCTCTTCTTTTGGCACTACAAACCTATGAGGGGCTTGGTCTGCTCAATTATTTCTTTCCACTTCTTTCTATCCTTCGCAAACTTCTTCCAGTTTCTTACTCCCATTGCTTTGATATGCCAGAGCACTTCTTCCTCCCATCTATTTTTTGGTCTTTCTTTATTACGCGTCGTAATGGGTTTCCATTTTGTTATTCTCTGTTCGTCCATCTTCTCTAAATGACCAATCCCTTCTAATCTTCTAGATTTTATTTCCCCGACTATGTTTATATAACCAGTCACATTCTCTATTTCATCATTTGTTTTCGTTCTCCATGATTGCTCTTCAATTGCACTGGGGTCAAAAATTTTGAGGTTTCCTTTAAAAAATCAGAAGTTTTTGCGCCATTTGTTTCTTTAACACGTATGCTTCCCCTCTAATTTGGGATTGATATCTAGTGGAATGAGGGTCGATTGATCATCTATTATGGAATTGTGTCCTTTATGGGGCAGAAAGGACACGTTACAGAGATGAAGGACAAAGATATACCGGATATACAAGGATGATTGGTTGACATTGAAGAGAAAATTAGACTTTTGCGAGAATACGGAGAATTAAAGAAGGGCTGGACACATATAATATAGTAGATTGTTGTAAGAATGAAAGGATTGTTATTATAAGAGGTGTGTAACAGGAAAATAAGTTATGTAAAGAGTGATGTATGCATCACAGAACAATTGTCATGTTACGTCGATGAGGCAGACTTCACTTAAGTAAAAAAATATATCATAAAAATAGTGGCATGGGAGTTGAATGTCATTTTGCTTCTGTTCCAATTTGAGCTGACGAGAGAATTCTGCTTAAGTAAATTCGTTCATTTTTTTAATTCAAGAGAATCAAGTCAAAAATAGAGATAAACCCGTACATAAATTAAATAGGACAAAAATTCTTTCTGTTTTACTGATAATCCATAAAAGTTGGCAAATATGCATATTGAACGTAACCCGTTGCGTACGAAGAAATTACGAAAAAGGGACGATGTGAGCTGTGCATTATCTTTCTGTTTATTTTTTAAACAGGTACATAATAACAGATAATAAATATATTTCCAGCGTGCTTTGAGTGCACATCATATGCGTAGCTTCGCATATTCTTGTGACATCAATACATTACTTACGTGTTGACTTTGGAAAATACAACCGGGATGATTTAAGTTGCTTCAAGAATGCGAAAGTTTTTTATGGAATAGAAAATTTTTAACTACACAAGAATAAGTATATGAAAACACCCTTATTAGATATCAACAATGGCTACATCGAAGAAAAATTAGCGGCGAATTATACAAAATATTTATGACATACCACATGTATTTCAAGCACAACACACGAAGAATACTGATTTTAAACAATATGTCAGTAAAAGCTTCGAGACAGTGTCTGGCCGACACTAAACTATTTCCTGATGGTTACTATACATATTTGTATCAATTTTATCTACAATTCTACTATCGATTCTAACAGCATGACTTTTGAACGCGTTGGGTAAGCATTGGTTATCTACACCGCACAAATGATACCCTTTATGGAAGGCATCGAATAAACAAAAATTGCAACCTAAACACAAATTAGCCTGATTAACTCATAATTATGAGTAATTATCAAGATATGTTTAATCTTCCTCAATTCTAAAAAATAATACTGAATATGAAACTTGAGAATCCATTTATCTTGATGGGTAGATACGATACGTATGGCAGCAAATATTCACAACAATTCTAATGAACTTACGATCAGAGCGAAGATAGTCTAATTAAGTGAAATATTCAAATTCAGGATGAAAGTGAATAATAAACAAATATTATTTACACAACCAAGGGGGGGGGGGTAGGGCCAGGGAGGGGCAAGTGTCTCCAGCTAAATACTCAAGAAACCAAACTGAAAAAAAGAAGACATGAATGCCCTGGAATATAATAATAATTTACTCTGTTTGAGAAAATGGATTCTATTACGTCTGTTTTTTCTGATTATTTTTCTACAGTAAACTTCTCGCGAAGAAAAGGAAAACTTCGTTCGCAACACAGGGCTATTACGAGGTTCCCTTTTTATGTCTATAGTTATATCACCTCCCTTCAGATATTCTCATAGATCTGTCTTCTGTCTAAACCATTTGTTGGGCGCTATTCCACTCAATTGTCAATGTATCTCTTATACTTTCAAGCTCCATTAAATATTGATGAAATAACTCAAAATTTTATTGAGTATTAATTTCTTTCCATCATTGATATCCAACATGTCTCGTTCTCTATATTCTTTGATACATTTTGCTCTTTCTTCCTCATATGTATTTCAATCCAATAAAATGTGTTTAGGTATTTCTTTGGTATTCCTTAGCAGCATATTCCATCCTCTCTTTTGCCTGTCCTATTCATGTATTGTCTAAAATTAGTCATTTAAAAAATTTCTTTTTTAACGTCTACCATCAAGTAAAAGAGGTGTTGTAACGTGGAACAGAAGACAACTCCAGAAGATACGAATGGGAGTCGGTACTGGAGACATAAAATCGAAAACTCGTCGTCTCCGCGCCGCGCACGCATCTTGGGGTCAATTCCCGGGTGCCAGGCGATCCAGTGGCACCGACACGGAGTTCCATCAACGGAGACGGGGCAGGTGGGTGAGAGAGTGTGGAGAGGAGTGGGGGGAAATCGCTCCAGGAGGAGGAGGAGGAGGAATGGAAGGCAAGGTGAAGACGCAGAGATGGGTGGCGGCCACTTGAATTCAGACAGTCTCAATCCTTGGAAGTGGGAATGAAATTTAGGTAATTTTTGGCTATCGATAATTGAATAATACAAATACATCGACGGGGACGTTGTCAAAGTTTGCGTGAGAGTTAAGCGGTTGAAAATGATGAGAAGCCATGTTGCAGAGTAGAGATCAGCTAACTTTTTTTTAAAGGGTGAAATAGTAGGTTAAATATTTTAGTGCCGGCATGTCACGGGTTAATTTACTATTTTCTTTGATAACGGGTCTAACCAGAAAGCTAAAAACAATACTTACAAATTTATGAAACAAAATATATCGTACATTAAAATAATACGAATAGACTAGATTACTATTGTCTGAAATAGTTGCTCTGGAATTCGTTTCTTGGGAAACATATTGGGACTCAAAGTTAGTGCTCCCTAAAATTAGAATTATTATGAGATAATAGGAGGAAAATCAACCTACCTCTCAGAAATGCCTAAATGATTTTCATTTCAGTTGAAGTTTCAAAATAGCTCACTAGGCTCTGATGGGAGGATGGTATCTGTTGTTAATAACTGTTCCCATCAAATGCAGTCCTTTTTTGAAACTTAATAACACGTCAGACGCTTTACCCTATTTTTTAAAAGTTGAAATAAAAAAACTATAAAATAGATTTTAGCTTGCGGGGACGGAGGGTTGCACTTTACCCGGGAACAGTAGTTTGTCGACCCCCGAGACAGACGAGCACTACTAACAAAAGTTTACATGTTAATAATGTATATACAAATTCAATGAGGATGCAAAAGGATAAGACGAACATAAGAAGGGAGTTACAGAAAGGAAAATGTTATGATTAAATATGGCTAACAAACAAAGCACAAGGTACCAAACCACTGTGAAATAGTGAACACGTTTTGCTAAAGGGTCGAGTCTTGATCGTGTACTGTTGAGAAACAATAACATATATTTGATTTTAAGTCAATACAGAGGCATTTTCAAGAAATCAGGCCACGGGTTGGTGGTTCTAGATCTAATAGTAACCACTGCAAGGACTCATCGATCCACGGGTTCCAGACGCTCCCATCAAAATTATCAGATGAACTATGAAACGTCTGAAATGCTTCACATTAAATTTACTACAAACAATTAATTTACAAAAGGATGTAGATTAGTCATCTACAATTTATTATTTTTTATTTTAACTGTTCTGCTTTGTTTCTTTCTTTAGTACACTTATTTTCAATGGAATTGTTTTTATTATTTCAGTTGGCATAGTTTGCGTTTTATTACAAGTATTCCTTATTTATTTATTTTATTACATGTAAATTCACCTAATGACTGAAATAGCAGCCGAGACATGATGTTTAAAAAATAATTCTACCTTAAAGGTCAAATATGTCATTAAAAGTATGAAACATCCAATTACTTTATTAGGTAAATGAGCTACGGTTAAAGGCTCCACACAAAATTTGCTGCTTCGGTGCCCGTGAACAAGGGTGTTAGTGAAAATATCTCCACTCGTTTAAAATTAACTCATTAAGCATTTAACTGATTCGTCACATTCATCCTAGTACCACACAACTCATCACATAATTCTTAAGAAATGTCACGATGCAATCAACAACGCCATATGTCTGCTTCAAACATAATATTACTATTTACTATGTTTAATAGGAGAGATGTAAACAAAGAGAAACGATAATATTATATGCAATTCCATGCAACAGAAATTTTGGCAAAACATTTTCCCTGTTTTCAATAAAAATACTAATCTATCCAGAGAATTTACCGTTGGTGCTTTAAGAGAGGTAATTTAATTTGATATTAAAAAAAAAAATTATATCGAACGTTAAAATTTTAAAACCTTACATAGTTTGTGAAAGTTTAGTCATAAATAACTACTTATAAATTTGACTACGTTACGATTACTTATCGCAACGGTCTACATTTGTCAACCATCACACACAATGGAAACATAACGCTTTCGAGATTTAAAAAAAACCCATAACTTATCGTTTATGGAGAGATACTGCATAATTATAGTTGTTCTACTATCCTGTACTTTTATACATTCCCTCGCAAAACTAAGTTGAGAAATTCGTTATCTATTCCTTGGAAGCCTACTACTTATAATCTAACTTATAAAAGCAAACTTCTCAAAAATAAAAACGACTTTTTCAGGGATATATCAGGTAGATATATCTTTCTGTAACATACAATCAAAATATACTCCAAGTCATGTGAGTCTAAATTGCCTACATAATTGCAAGAACATAAATTGCCCACTTCTACGAATTAAGTAATACACAAATTAATAACACAACAAACTAAGACACAAGGTAATAGTTACACACGTTCGATGCAGAAAGTAATTAGAAGAAATCGTACAATCTCATGATAAAGTCATAATATTATCAGTCTAGGTGAGTTGTAATGTTAACAATAAAACCAGTAGACACAGAGAAACTGGAGTAATAATACAAGAGTTTTCCACGATACAAAAGTTTATATTTGTAATTATAAATAATTCCCGAAGTTTTAATAACTTAGCACAGACGTAATTGCTTCACAATTATTCTCCTTTCCACAGACGCCTAAAGATAATTTCAGGAGCAGCAATGAGCAGAACACCCTAATCACAAAGCCTTAGGCCCGCGCCGTGTTCTTGTAATTCCTCCGTCGTTTCTGGCTCGTGTGCAGGCACCAAAGAGAAAAAGTGGATAAGTGACGATATGGGTAGGCGGGTGGGCTCTTCGCTGAGCCTTCCCCAGCGGCAAACGCTCATCCCGTCTTTGCCACACCTCTGCTCCCACTCCCCAGCCCTGCTTGCCACGCAAATTTGCCACCCGCGAGGGCGCCATGGAAGGAAGACACGCACACTACGCACGTGATGAACTATGGAAAACTGGAAGAGGAAAGGCGAAAGAAACACGGGCTCGGATTAAGACGCTGAGAAGGAAGGAAGACAGAAGGGGGAGGGAGAAATCTCAATACCTGGCTTAAGGTAGTACTAGCGGAGGTACAATTAAATCACTATAATATCTTAAATTGGCATAAATAAACAGAGTAACACGTTCTTATTGTCATTTCAACTTCAAAAACATACCTCTCCGGTCATTTAAATGAATTAACTGCGATTATAATTGATGTTGAAATACACTGCGTCTTATGGAGAAAACACTTATTTACAAAATAAAACAGACTTTTAAATCGTGAAAGTGGTGGAAGTGAAATTTGATTTGTAGTACACTTTCTGTAGGATTCTTACATCACTGGTATCTATAGGTCACCGAACATCTGAGAAAGATATTTCACTTTTTCGGAGGTGAGGCGCATAAATCACGAAACCGTCGCGCTCGACCGCCATGTTTCTACATGCTCCTATGCATTTCAAACGAGTCAAACGAGTTCTTGAATATTATTTGTACTATATTATTAACTGGTAGATAGAAATTAAATAATGCCTTTTCATCATTATTATTCATATTATCGTGTTTTATGACAATTAGAGTAAAAATAAAGAAAACAATTATACATCTCAGAGGTTTGACTAACTGGAGTGCTGGTCCCACCTTAACAGAGTATTTGATGTAGACGTAGAATACGAGCGAGAATCATCAGGAGATAAGCGGGAAGACTCGTAGTTTACACCCGCGATGCAACGGGAGAGAAAAAAAATGGGAAAGATAGAACGGGTGAGGACGAAGAAGGGTAGCGGAGTCGCCTCCAGCGCGGAGAGCGAGGCTCCAGACGAGAGGAGCAGAAATCACAAAGCAAGCGAGTGATAACAAAGGTGACGCATGACGACGTCCGTCCGAGAGTAGCCGGGGTCGCCGGGAGGTGCGCGCGCGGTGGTTACAAAGAGTAAAGCGAGGGAGGGACTCATTGAGAAGCGAAGCGGGGAGTGAGGCGAGCGGGGCAGAGCTCTCTCGCAGCTGATCAATACGCCGGCTGCGATCGAGCGACTTCCCCGCCCGCCGTCTGCTCCCCGTCAAACCCTCGCCTCGGCGCCGCTGCGCGCACTGCGCTTGCTCACTACCCCCTGTCCGTCCCCTCCTTCACCCCGAACCCAGTGACGCTCATTCGAAGCGGCAGACACGCGGGCAGGTCTTTCCCACACCTGTTTCACTCTCCGCCTACACACTCCGTCTTATTCAGTTATGTCCATTTCGAATGTCTTCCATCCCCGCATCGCGAGAAATGGATTATTCACGACAAACTTGTATCTGCGTTCATTCACTTATATCATCTTACTAACCATACATCCATTCTCGTACCCACAATTCACATTTCTCTCCGAACTTCCGCAGCATCGTTTTGCAACTATGAATCCCAACTAAATCAAAAATGTCTCTGCTTCCGGTAGCGGTCCATTACCTAACAGATGGACAAAGAATCTATCGAATACGTACTATCGAAGTTGCGTAAAAAGATAGTCGTTACGGAATCCTTAATTACAGGGAAAATATATCATTGATTAGAAACAGTATATTTCGTATAATCTATTTTCATTTTTTTTTAAACGATCAAATTTAAATGTTATTACACGACTCATTTAAATAATATACAACGGGGCAACTTGATTCCCTGGCGCACTTGTTCCAAAATATCAGTACTCGTATCATTTATGCCTCAAAAAACGGTAAAAAAGATTGTATTTCTGAAACGTGTTATTTGAAGTATGAGAATGTAAATAATACGCAAGTTTTATTATTACTTAATGAAATGAATGATCAAAATATTAATATGATCTAACATTATTTAATTTACTTAATAAAAAGTATTTAACTTTGATATCAGAACTACTTCTCTAGATATTACAAGTTTTAACTCCGCAACAAAAATATTGTCTATCACACAAGACTTGTTACACAACCACCGTGATCAATACTTAGTTTACGGAGAAGAATAGAAACAATAAACATCCTCACATATTGTCCTTGATTTAATATACATTAGAACGCGATTTTAATAAATATGCAAGTTAAGATAATAACAGAAGTGGAATAAAGAAAAAAAAAACGTTTGTTGCGCTGTGGTATATTTCGAAGTTACGGTTCTGATTCAACTGAAAGGTTCCGTTACGGAATCCTGATGCTAACTCTCCCCGTACCTTCCTCATCAAGTTTTCTTAGACAATAAAAGAAACATATTGCTTTTCCTCCTTAACCCTTCGCATTGTTGTAATATCCGAGTGAAGTACATCCCTGAGGTCCGTGACTGCTCCAGTGCTACACTTCGCGTCGCGGGCGCCGCGCTGTCGCCAGCAGAAGCAGGGGACTGCCTCGGAGCGACACGTTGTCCTCTCGGAGCGTCGTAACCGCTTCCTGAGGAGANGGACGTCAGCGTCGTAACCGCTTCCTGAGGAGACTCGGAGAGATGTCGGGACACGAGAGAGAGAAAGGGTTGGCGTCGAGAGAATCAAGAGATTCTGTAGCCTCTCGCAAATACGGCAATACAAACGATGTCACAGGGTAGGCAGATTTGACAGTGCGACTCTTTTCAAAGGTTCACAAATATTAATGTTAAATCTATTATTGTGATATTCCTCGTAATAAGAACGAAACAAAAATTATTTAAATACTTGGACACATAGAGTTCAAGTGTGACTTTGATGGGATTTAGAAGAATTCTTCTCACGAACAACCTACGTATCCAAATAATATTACAAAGAATCAATAGACTTCGAAATGAAAAAAAATTTAATGAATGTAATAGATCTCACGTTTTCATTCCACTACTAAGCACATGACTTCAAAATCCATATTTTTGCTATCAGACTCATCATCCTCAAAATAGAAAATAGATTACATTTCAAGAAAAGACAGGAATACTAAATCAATGCGCGATTATAATAAAAACGGGAACAAGATACATTACTCAAAGTAGGAAACCTATTATTCATATTTGAATTTTACGTAAGAGATACAGTAGTACTGAGGAAAAATGGATTAAAGTCATGGTAGAGAACCAGATAGATTTCTTGAATGAGGTATCGGGAGAAGCGATGGAGCAAGATGGCGTACGCGATTCAAGCGTTCGATGGAGTGTCGAAGCCCGTGCCGCGCGGCAGGCAGTAAATGAAGTCTCTGTATGGAGATCGCTTTCGGGCTTTTGTATCTGCGATGGGCGCGCGCTTTGATGTGACGGGTCGATTACTGCCAGACTCAGAGGTAAACACGAGGCATGAGGCGTAACTGCAAGGCGGTGAATGATGAGAACGAGGGCTCAGAAATGCATAGTTGCGATTCTTCAGCGCAAAACAGCTACTATCGGAGGTTGGGTTTATGAAAGTGAAAACCTACAGTGCATTGCGACTTAAAAATACTTTTACGAATCATATATCAAATAGGAAGAACAAATCATCATGTAGCAGAGTAATTTATTAGCGGTAAGAATTTAAAAAAACAAACAAACTGAAAACTAGTTATAATTATATAATCACTAATACCTCATAAAAAATACAGGGCCGAAATAATTGAGCAGCATTTTGACATTCGTTTTATTCACTTTGTTTTAGTTGTTCATAAAATCCTTGTAAAGGCATTTTCTTTCTTGTTTTCTTATTTTATTTTTTATTTCAATATATTATTTCGTAGTATTCGAAAGCAAGTTATGACCGTATTTAAAAAAAAATATCCCAGAAGAGAATGAAATGCTACATTCGTATTTTTATCAGAAGCAACGAGTTGGTTGCAAAATGTTCCCAGAAGCTGAGACAAAAACTCTTTTTGAAGTATCGCTAGTTACACCGTACTTTTTAGACACCCCTGAGACCTCGGCCACTAGTCTTAGGGCGACAAACAGCGAACAGATGCCGCCTTTTCCGGTGTCTCTCGATAGCAGCAGCCTGAGCACCGGACGTCCTTCTGTTGTTCCGAACGCCACCCCCGCAAACACATCCGTCCTTTTACTTCAAGGGTCTTCGACGTAAGTTGGAGTGGTTTCATTGAAACCATTACTTCAAAACGCATTTATTTCATACAAATGTTCCGATATTATTTAATGCCCGAAACAGTGGGACAGCATGATAATAAAAATACAATTATTTTCGAATTGTGTGCTACGACCATGTATTCCTGAGTCATTATTTTTTGATAATTTTTTTAACATAATTATGAAGGGTGCAGATAGTAGCCCAGTCAATAAAGATTTCACTGATAGACCACTTCTCAAAGGTCATTTTCACAAAAGTATCTACGGATCCCCCTGGAGTTTTATCCCCCCCCCCCCTCAAAGTTGTAAAATGTGAACATTTACGAAAAATTCAATACCTCTGTTACTAAAGATCAGATCGAGTTCAAATATTTTTTGTTTTATTTATTATTACATAGGCTATAATATTAATTATCTTCATATTTGCGGTAAAACGAATAGTTTTCCATTAGTTGGAAGACTAATTGTACTAAAGGTAAAACTTGTATCACAATATGCAACATAGTTTCAGTTGCTGAACGCACTATGCCTGCGTACGTGGTGACTAAACGACCATGACGCATGCTACAGCTCCTTGCTTACATCCCTATCCCCAGCGTTAGTATCTCACATAAATACATAAAAATTGGTATCAATATATCTATAACTTTTACACTTAGATTTTTTCCATATAATTTCACGTATAAAATATATATCACATAACCCAAAAATGTCAATGTGATAAATCGATTTTTTTTTCTTTCACATGTTTTCTATAATTGATGGAAAACTATTCGTTTTACCGCAAATATTAAAGTAATTAATATTATAACTTATGTAATAATAAATAAAACAAAAAATATTTGAACTCGATCTGATCTTTAGTAACAGAGGTATTGAATTTTTCGTAAATGTTCACGTTTTACAGCGCTGGTGGGGTAGAGCTCCAGGGGAATTCGTAGAGATTTTTGTGAAAATGACCCTTGAGAAGTGGTATATCAGTGCGGAAAAATTCAGCTTTACGCCTATTTTCTCCCAAAATTGATGTTCATTGACATTTAGCGACCACCGTAAATAAGACACACGATCCAGCAGTACATGCACAAATGAATGTCTTAATACACGCTTATAACTGTAACTGGGGTTTTCAAGTCTCTCCTCCAACGTGTCAATGGATACCATGTTTAGTCATGTTCTCAGAAAACAAAATAGGCCTCTTCCGACCATCAATGAGTGAAACGTCGAATGGCCTAATGGAAGCAGTCTACCTTTCATGTTTTAACTGAACGACTTCAAATCAATGAAAATTAGTACCTTGAAAGGACTATGAAACTGGAACTGTCGAGCATTATCGGAACGCGATGAATCGGAACATTTTCTCAATACGGAACTCGAGTCGAAATCCTAGCGCCAACAAATTTCCTGCCAAGCTCGGCGCTGCGGAAACTCGTTCTGTCACACACTCTGGATGCGTAGCGGATAGAAGAGCGGAGGAAACTTTGAATTGTAGATCGCGAGGGAACGAACATCCGACAATAGAGGGAGTGGAGTGATTCCACCGGATATGAGGTCGCTATCTTATGTATTGATTACAGGAGACTGATAAAGTTAAATGAATAAAATATGTACTAGCGCGTTACGGAGAAAAGCTCCTCAATTAATCAATTAAATCAACGTATTGAAAAGTATATTTCCATTATTAATATCATGCACACAGCACATAATTTCATATTTACTCGATCAATTACAGGTTGATTCTAAAAGGAAAGGATGCAGACTAATTATAAACTACAAATCAGGTCAGTGACCAAGAAAATGAACGGTCTTTCAAACGATCAGATTGCTATTTTCACTTTCAGGTATTGCTATTTTATATCCAGGTTGGAATTAAAATAACAAAAATAACAGTAAAAAAAGTATAAAGGGAAAAAGTTAATACACTCTTAAAGCAAGCCAAATATTGTTTATTCAGTCCACAAGTTTAATAATTAAATTTATTTGCCATTAAAAAGGATGCATCACAAATAATTTTGACAAGCTGCTTTGAACACACTAGTTATTTATCTCGGATAAATACATATCCATGGCTATGTATTTTAGCTCATACTCAATGAAGAAATACTACAATATTTGATGAGAAAAGAGACAAATTTGATGAGATAGACATATTTGATGAGATGAGAGACATATTTGATGAGATGAGAGACATATTTGATGAGATGAGAGACATATTTGATGAGATGAGAGACATATTTGATGAGATGAGAGACATATTTGATGAGATGAGAGACATATTTGATGAGATGAGAGACATATTTGATGAGATGAGAGACATATTTGATGAGATGAGAGACATATTTGATGAGATGAGAGACATATTTGATGAGATGAGAGACATATTTGATGAGATGAGAGACATATTTGATGAGATGAGAGACATATTTGATGAGATGAGAGACATATTTGATGAGATGAGAGACATATTTGATGAGATGAGAGACATATTTGATGAGATGAGAGACATATTTGATGAGATGAGAGACATATTTGATGAGATGAGAGACATATTTGATGAGATGAGAGACATATTTGATGAGATGAGAGACATATTTGATGAGATGAGAGACATATTTGATGAGATGAGAGACATATTTGATGAGATGAGAGACATATTTGATGAGATGAGAGACATATTTGATGAGATGAGAGACATATTTGATGAGATAAGAGACTATGCCAGTTGACCGTTTTTATAATGCGCTCTAACCTAAAACGTAACTGTACGCCTTTGCTGACGAACGCGATGTAGGTATCAGGTGGCTACAGGTAGTTGGGAAACAGCCAAGTCCTCAGCCCGCGCTCTCCTTTTCTCCGAGCACGATCGCGTGGTCTAGGTCATGGTCTCCGCGTCGACACACCAGGGAATTGCAATTGTGCACGGGACAATGAACTCGCAAAAATATGACGAAGCCATTGAAACTCCAATGATATAAAATTGTCACAGATGTTGAACACGTTAAGGTATATACGCAGTTTTACTCAGACATAATTGTCAAATGTCTTAATATCAGTAACATACGGCACTGGATGTGTGTTTGTTCTACATCTATTCCTGAACCATGGGACCGATGTCACCCAAACATGGGACACTTATTACTTGCTAAAAGGGCAAATACCGTGTGGTGGACATTTCTACTGCAAACTCTACGTAAATCGTGCAAACTTGAAATATGACAAAAAAATTTACCTCGCTAGGTATCGGAAAAATATATAAGTGAATTGTATGGAAGGTAACTGACCATAGAGCTATAAAGGAACGTGACGTGTAGCGTCATAAATAGCGCTCTCCGCCATATTGGACACCTCCCAATTCAGTTCTCGCGTTGTTGTAAGCGAAATCAGTGGATCAAAGATAAATAAATATTTATGACCAATATCATTCGTTATTCTTTTCTAAAATTCGCTCGAGACTCATTTATATATGAAAAAATAGCCAATTCGAAGATTCATTCAAAGATCGCATGATTCTCCGCATTCACTAGCAGCAATCAGAATGACAGAAAGAAAACTGGTATTTCAAACTATAGATAATTGATTAAATAATTATGAGAAAAATAGTTATTGACATTTGTAGTTGAAGGCCACCAAGATGGCGGATGAGCTTCACTTCTCAATGACAGCAGCCATACGCAACGCCATCTCTCCTTTAACACTATGATACCAAAATGCTATCGTCGAATTAATGAAAGTGACGTTATACAGTATAAATCAATTAAGATTTAAAGACTGGTAGAAAGGGGCCACAATGACCGCGCGTGAAGCCACGAGTACTCGACTGGAAATAAATACGTAGGTATAAACGTAGGCTTCCGCGGCCGCAGTCAGTAGAAACTTGTTTGTCCGGACAAACCATGTCTCAGTGGACAAAATTATCGACGTTTCGGCCATCTTGCTGTGGTCTTCTTCAGGGCAATGTCAGAGTCGTACAGACCTAAGTCGCTGTTGAACTCTGCAACTTTGACATTGCCCTGAAGATGGCCGAAACGTAGGTAGTTTTGTCTACTGAGACGTGGTTTGTCCCCAATAATGCGTAGACAATTAACCACAATCATTAAAGTATCGAAATAACTAATTAATACGGACAATAAGGAAATTTGAAGAACGTAATAGTAAAATACAAGAAAAGAAGGTACAGGTAAAATAACAAGAATCATCAAAGTTTCGTAATGTAGTTGCCAACCAAAATGTAACGAAAAATACGACAGAGAAAGTTAATTATTAGTTGTACAATAATGAAAATTTGAGAAAAACCATTCTAGTTGATTAAGCTTATATTAACAAAATTTCAATACTAGTTCTGCCATTGAACTTTAAAATTGAATTTACTTCATCATAAAATACGAAGAAAGATTTTTGCATCATCGCTTTCGTATTTTACTTCAACCACAAAGAAAATATGTTTAAACAGATGTGCATGAAATGCAAACGTGCATTTCAGTGATCTGAAATGCAAACGTGACGAGAGTGCTTTTCTCTGGGGGTTCTGAAACGTAATACTCCGCGTTTCCGCTCTCAACGCATGGCCTAAGTTTATGTGCGAATGTCAAATGCACTTGTTGCTCGGAGGAATGCAAATAAATGGTATGTCGATGGAGGGTGAGAGAGAGGTCGGGTTGCTCTCTGCGCAACAGTGAGCGTATCCCAGACAACGATAAAGAATACTGGAATAGCAGCCATTCACGGCGAAATCGGACATCTCCAAGATTAACGTCGTGATTGAAAATGAGTTATGCTCTGAGTCAATTGTGAAGTCCGAGTGAATATCGAGAGAATATTTTTGAAAAGAAGCAACACTTGTCTTCTTTTGTCACGATTTATTGAAGCCAATCACTTGACACAGCACTTGACTCATGATATGCGCAATCACAATTTGATTAATGTATTTATAAATATCTTTATAATTACAATAATACGCGCCTCATCCAAGAAGCTGAGAGATTCAGATTTTTCATGGGTTCTAATAACCTTGCTGTTGACGAGCCCTTAAAGCTCCCCCCCCACACACACACACAAAGATTCAGTTTCAACCTTTCATTTTAAAAAACCAATCCCACACCCCTTTCCCACCACACTTTCTCTTTGGGAAAATGATTATAAACAAAGGAATAAGAATTATGGCAAAACTTCACAAAATGACACGAGCATTGGTGGGGGTACTAAGCTAATTAATAATTACCCACGAAAATAAGTGTAGGAAAACAAGTATTCACCAATTCTATAATTAACTAATCACTTCAAAAGTAACTAAAATGATGTATTAAAACGTCACCAAGACTAGGATAGATTACGAGGATGACGTTTATGAATCATGAACTGAAGTAAACATGACACAATCAATAGAGACAAATACAAGTATTGACAATGTTTGAAGCACGGCAAAAAAAAAAAAAAAATCTCATCTCGTAAGATCACCCTCGCGAAAAATTATTTCTTTCAAACCTCCCTTGCACTCAAAAGTAAAAATATTGTTTTTTTTATTTTTACCGAAAAGTTTGTCGATAAAGTACACATGAATGTGGATTTCACATACGTTTACAAAAATTATATTAATTTATCAAATATACAACATAAAACAGTTTAAAACTTCAATTTCATTACTTTACATTGTCCGTATCACTAGGTGACAATTTTGCTGTTGTATCAAAACTCAAGGAGATGAGAGTGAAAGAAGGCTATAGAAAGAAAGAGAGTAAGGTGAGAAAGAGGGGGGATGAAAAAACATGAAAGAGGAAGCGAGAGGGGATGAAGTGAGAACGAAGGAATAGAGAGAGGAAAAAGTGAGTAGATGGATTCCGTAGACGAGCAGCTTGTAGACGTATGAAACCCCTTTTCTCTCGGTGTACGGTGTCCACCCCCATTCAAGTATTCACGCGAAGCAAGGCGTATCTTGCTCTTCCCTCTGATGTCATGAGAACATAGTGATGAGTAATTTTTATTTCACCCTTCACTAAGCCGGACTAGAGTTTCACCAAACGTTGAGCGACATTAAATAAGATGGGGATCCGAAGTTAAAACAACGCTAAGAAAACCCATCCTGGCCCGGGTTTTTCTCCGGTTTTCCTTCGGGTAGAGGCGGATTTATCATACAGGTTCTCTAGGCTTTGTCTAGGGGCGGGTCTATTGTAACAATAAATCGTGAATTTAGTGTTATTTCAATTTTTAAGCACTATACTCAGAATAATCTATAGTTCGATAATAACTTACATGTAATTTTTTGCTTAAAATTACAAACATATTGACATTCTATTAGTATTATAACTCGCAGCTAACTTTTTATCTTATCTAGGAATTTTTTCTGAATTTTTTGAATCCGCCTCTGCCTTAGGGCCCTTGATCGGAATTGATGGGATGGTCCCTTGCTTGCTTCCGGAGAGTAAATTAGTTTTTTTTCTTCCTCCACGTGGTCATACGCAGTTTGTACTGTTTTTTGACAATAAATTTATTTATTTATTATTTACAATTGCAGCAAAGATGTTCCTATGAAACATCCTGCTGCATGTCACTCATTACAAATCACGAAAGAGAATTCAGTTGACGCAATAAGTGCCAAATTAAAGTGACATTTTATTGTAGATTAAAGTGCTAGCATAAAAATGGCAGAATAAATTATTGTATACTATTTAAACACGCCTCATTTCCAGCAGAGGATTTTTTAAACACGGTGGATGGAAAATTATAAAGTCTTTTACACTCATACATACACATATAACACACATAACGGAGAGCTTATGTATGTGTGTGTTTCGGTCGCGCAGACACGGATAAGCCAAGAGCTTCGAAATTCGCTAAACGCGTTCATCATGGAGAAGACCACCCAGCGATGTCTCCGAAATTCAATGTAGATTTCTAAAACTTAATTATTATGTAGAAACCCTTCGCAATAGGTTTAGAGCTTCGGCATTCGACACATGCGATTCTGTTTTATGTTTAACTAAGAGCATTAATTTTACAAGACTTTATAATGACTTGCGTACTGCAGTATTGTACTATTACCATATTAAGTAATTTTGATTTTTTTCATTATATATTGTTTCGTTTTTGAATTTATTCAAATGTATGTGAAAGACCAGTCTTGAACCATTTCTTCAGCTAAAATTATATTTATTAACTTCCCAGTCTCGGTTAAATACACATATAAATATCAGTTATCAAAATAATTCCTGCACTCTACATTTATTTCATATCCAGACGAAAACCAACCACCTTTACAAGAGAAATGTTTAAACCGGGAAAAGTTAATAACTCGTTTATGAAGAACAATGGTCTCGTTATGTGTGACAAATGTCAAGATGACACAAAGCTTGAATAAAGTCGCAAAATCTGTTTCCTTTTTGTGTATTGTCTTCTGAGGAAGAAATAAAATGAAAGGAAAAGAAATTTCGCTAGGCAAACATCATTTCCCAGACGAATGCATTTTGCAATTCTATTGTATCCCAATTATATAAAATGTGAAGTAGAACAGGCGCGCGACTTCACACTACTCCCAGCTTTCTTCATATTTTGTAGATTAAAAGTATTGTAATTTCATAGGGGGGGGGGAATATGAGAAATCACGATGGAAGCATCAAACATTAAAAATCTGAAATGAAAATCTAACCAGGGGAATATTCTACAAGCCATAATTCTTTGAAACGCATACAATCCGATGGTTCATTATCGAACCATGATCTATTATTATTATTATTATTCCTTCTTGCAATGCTTAAATGACGTAGAGGTCGGTTATATGTTGAGTTATTATTATGTTTTTCAAGAACCAACAAACCAAAATCAAATATTTGAATATTGTATTCACTTAATTCAGTAGTCATGAGTAGATCGTTATTTGTACATAATTTTCTAAGTCAACAAACTGGAAATGTGAAAGACGAACGTAATAAAATATCTCGGCTTAAAATATAAGCCCTACTTTCGGCAAACATATCAGAACATTAAATACATAAATTTAATACTGAAAACCGAATTTAATTTTTTTTAATTAATGAAAACAGCATTCTCAGCTGTCTGATTACTCTAACGACACTAAAATCTGGGTAACAATTTGGCTAATTACTACATATTGTAGTACAAAGTTGATTCAACAAGTAAGCAAAATGCACCGGTCAAAATATATTCGCATTACAATATTGAGAAAGAGTATACGTTAGAGGCCTGAGTTTCATAGATGAAATCTTATTTTGGTGCACACAACCAAATTACTGTAATTGAATAAGCGCACAGAGAAGAACGTAAGTTATTAATACACGTCAATGTGCTTCATCTGAAATTCTTGTCGGCCTTCTTCTGATCGTTCTCCAATACACACGTTCTATTGAAAAAAAAAAGTTTACGTTTTTACATAGTTTTCATACATAGTTTACGTTTTTATTTAGATTTCATACATAGTTTACGTTCAAATTTATTTCATTACAGTCATTGTCAAGCGAAATGAAACCAACTCCGATGTCGGCAGAACCCCCATGTGAGTGACTTATTGCAAATAATTGCTTCCCGTTCCCGATTATTTCGCAGTCAAACGAAGCATTACAATACTAGGAATAGAGCTATAAATGTAACAGTTGTGTGTCCTCGAGCCATAGAGATAGGTATTCCTCAATTAAATCGTCAAGCAGACGTACACGCCATACTTATTCGCACGGTTCCCCTCACAAGAACACGCTAACAGACTTTTATTTTCGCGAGTAACAAAAAACGAGGAACCGAGTTTGTTGAAAAGTGACTCCACCAACCTTATGTAAACGATACACCGAAATTGCAAGGTCGATCATTACAAGCATTATGGAAACAAGACGTAATGTCATGTAGACAAAAGGAAGGCTAATGGACAGCATTCATTCATAAACTCACAGACAGGACGTCGTATTGCGCCCTCCCCCAATTACGCGCCAAGCACCAAGAAGCGTGGCTTCACTGCACAACTACGATGGCAAAGTACATTCTTTTGCAATTTCACTCTGCAATTTGCAATTTCCAATTAGTTTCACTGCGGCGATTAAACGGTGATCCCGATACAATTGAATTTCGGACCTTAAGTCATTTAATTAGCTTATTAACGATAATGACACAAACACATAAACTAAAAATTGCGGTTCACTCTTACATGTGCAAGTATTTATCTTACATATACAAAATGAAAAGTTCAAATAATAGATTTTCTTCTTCACCCAGAAACAAAGCCTTCAATTAAAAAATATAATCAAGGTTCACAGTATCACGAAAAAAAAAACAACTTTAAATTAACGTTCTGTGCAACTGAAGTTTCTTGAAATTGTTGATATTATTGTACACGACCACAGGAAGGTTAGGTTAGGTCAAGTTTAATGTATTCGTAGACATAACTTCTAAAAACACACATTGAATACATTAACTATGTTTAGGTTAGTAAAACAGCGAAGATGTATGAACTTGAAGAATGCGACAAAACGTAAGTGATTTCATTTTATTAAGAGACGAAACTGAATTTTGTTTATCAGGGCACTGACGATTCTGGGACAAAATAACTCCGGAACAAGTTGGAGTCGTTTATAAATTTCTAAGACAAAATAAATTGATCAACAGACATACATGGAAACTTCTCAATTGACTATGTTAATCTTTTTCAATGACCAATATTTATACATAAACAATAATTTTATTATAAAAAGTTACTGACTGCGTTTAGAGTGCAATAAACTAACATAAATATTGTTCTTAACGTCTGCAATAATAATAGAATATAAAATAAAATAACCTTATTCAATCAGACAAGTTTATTAAATTAAAATAAGTTTTTGAAGTCCAAATTACAGTCTAGGTATTAACATGATTTGTTCTAGACCGCTATTTGTAATTCAAAAACTTGCTTTGTTTTAATACACTTGTCTCCTACAAAATAAAGAATTTTATTTCTTCATTCAACAATAAACTAGTTTGCCGGAAGAAAGTAAGGGACCATCAAATCAATTCTGATGAAGAGCATAAAGGCAAGTCAAATCTATGATCGATCAAAGGCAGCGGTGAACTTATCATTTCTACGCCCGAAGACGAAATCATCGCATGCACCCCCAAATATACGAATAAAAATAATTACCTACTTGTTACAATATCTACAGGATATCAACAATTTTTTTTATTTAATATAATAAAATAAGATATTTAATAAAATGTACCATTATCAAATCTTCAAACTATACAGATTCGGTCTTTAAATGCCACTAGGATGTTATTTTATTTTTAAAATAATTTTATGTGATTATGACTGTCCATCGTTTATAGTCTTATTGTTTACTTTTACAACAATGATAATCTAGCTGGCAAGTTTGATTGAGTAGCAATACACTCACAGGCAATTAAGAAAAAGGTAAAACAATAATTTTTGACTGAAAATTTTGAAGAGAAGATTTCATCTAGGATATTTTCTGAAATTTTTCTTGATCAAGATATCACCATGCTTTATGAAACATGGCACTCCGTATATGAACGTAATGAGTATTTTTATAATTACAAATTTGATTACAATTATAATTACAAGGAGTAAAAATGAAAAATCAATACACGTGTTTTAATTCTACTTCTATTCGGCTTAAACTATTAGAATGAAAGATGGTGTACAAGTTTCCCATCCTTCTTCAAAAATGGCTGTAGGTTTAGTAAAACCCTCACCAAGCCCTTTACATGGAATAAGCATGAGATCATTTTCCCCCGTCTTCTTTATAAATAAATAAACATTGTCTAAAAAAGCAGTTGTAAACTACGTATGACCACGTGGAGGATAATGAACTAAGTTACTCTCCGGAAACAAGCAAGGGACCATCCCATCAATTCCAATCAAGGGCCCAAGGGCAGTGGTTTATTCAATACTAATTTATTAAACAATTTCTTTTATAAGTACTATAATCATTTATTATTCCAAAACGAATCGTTTATACTATGTTCAGTAAAAATTAGAGACCAGTAATAACAGAAATATTAAACGACATTCCCGCCTATTAAACATCCGCCACTACCCACAGAAAAACCCGGGCAAGGATGAGAAGAAAAACCCGGGTTATATATATCTAACCTTTTCCAGGATTCCAACTCCATGATTGTCACAAACGATATATTTTCACTCAATGTGATAAAAATATCACATTCGTTGAGATGACTTTACAGTTGGTTAGCACTAATTTTCATAAACTAACAAGAGAATGGTGCTGATTGGTTCCAGCGAAACGCGTGCGCGTGAGTACGTATATTTGTTCGTATCTTCTGGACGACTGGAGACACTTCCCAGCCGTATTTGTAAATGGGAACAGTAGGGACTCGGTGACAAGAAAGCATGCTAGCTCTGAGCAACCAGAGAGGCGCGAGAAAGAGAGGGACTTTGTTGGAACACAAGTCATTGGACAAGTCCAAAACATATTTCTTCTTTTTCACCTCTTTCTCTGTCATAAAGGAATTTTTTTTTGTTGAAATAATGAAACAGTTATTATAGAACGTATACTCCTGCCTTTTGTTTTCCAGAACGTAGGACGTTCTCCATCTTCAAACGGACACTATATGAGAATTAAAAATAATATCACAAACACACACGGTCAGCATCACGCACCATATTAGATCCTTCATTTCCAATTCCCAAAGCCAGTAATACACAGAAGTGGTATTTACGTTAAAAGTTATTTCGTTCTTTTTAAAGAAGCGGCGCATGTGAAATATTGATTGTACAATCGAGATTTACACAATACTAAAGTAATGAGTACAACTTAATGCTCAACAAATAGTTTCCGAGTAAATGTGACATGAAATTCGTGATTTTATTCGAAGAGATTTGGAGAGCATTTTTAAGAGTGATGGAAGGAAATCCTACACACACACGAAGTTACATCGCTGTTAATAAATTCGANGTGATGGAAGGAAATCCTACACACACACGAAGTGACATCGCTGTTAATAAATTCGAAATGAGCGAAGGCTTGTACGACCAGAGTTAGATGTAAATTGGCTACCCTGGAATACTTCTGTATGTACAAATGATACGTTTTTTGACTTATCTTGGCTATCCCGGAATCCTAGAACCTTGGTGCACAAAAATACGACGCTGAGATTCCCAGATAGCCAAGTTTCATCACAATACGTAATCTCGAATCCAAATCCTATAAAATATCTAAAGAGATTTTGATTATTTCCTATTTTAAATCTTTTCTTAAACATTGCATGCATTAGTAACTTTCGAAATGTATTTATTTGCCTATCATTTGTTAATTTAAGAGCACCAGTAGATTAAAGTGAAAGAAGATAATAGAAATTTGAACAATCAAGTTCGTTAACGGTTAAAAAATCAACAAGGAAATGAAAGTTTGGTTGTAATCAAAAGTACCATGATCATCATGATGTAACAATACTAATATATCAGTCAAAATTAGTTCTAAATATTTGGAGGAAACACTATGTATTCATTTCCAAACGTCGAGTGAATCCATTTGCCCGACGGCGTCTTCTACGTGAAGGAGCCATCCACATTTCTAACCAGCTACATTAATTCGTACGCAATTATCAAAAATGGTAATTCCAGTATTGATTTTTTTTTCATTTCGTGGTGCATCAGTGGATTTCACTAAAAATACTTCGTTTTTGCTTAGATCCTGAAACTAAAGTTCTCCTACGTATTAGCTGTAAATTTAAAAAAATAAAAACAAAAGTTAAAATTTTGCTGCATATGAATGATGCGTTTTAAGAGTAATACGTATCTGTCTTATGGCAACACTGTCTTATTTATCGAATGTCAATATTTCTCTCCGTTATCAGTCGTGTGGAAAACGATATGCAAGGAACTGCAAATAACAGTGTCCTGAATATCATAACCACATTATATAATCAGTGCTACTTGCAAATACAATAAACAACTTGGTACCAAATGGTCAACAAAACTCGCCACCCCTCGCTGACCAGAGATAAATATTGATGTATGCGAGAAAAGAGATGGAATATTTGGCGGAAGAGATGTGGTTTACAATGACTGTGGTGTGGCTGGTGGGATTACGAATGTCCCAACCTTCTCTCTAGAAATAAGTTAAAAGTGAATGTAAGAATTTTAAACTCCCGATTTAAAGATTTACGATACCAGTCGATAATGAGTACGTCAGACTCCTCGATGACTGAAAACGAATCCTATTTCCCAAACAAAGAGTCCCGAAACCCCCTCGTCGTCGTGGATTTCCGTAGCACGTCGGACGGCAGGCACTCCGAGGGTAGGTGGTTGGCTTCGGCCGAGCCCGGGCGGCGACGCCGGGAAGGGGTACCATGGAGGGCGCGCAGCGTGCCCGATCCCCGCTGCCAGAGCGCGGGACACTCCCTCTCCGCTCACCCTCCCTCCCTCCACGCCGTGCTCCCACCACCGACGTTTCCCGCGCGCGCAGCACGGAGAAGCGGCGGCGGCAGCAGAAGCGGCGGTGGCGTTGGCGACCGCAGATGGAGCACCGACGGTGCCGACGACGACGCGACGTGAGCGCCGAGTGAGTGAATAAGTGCGCGGGCGGGCGGTCGTCGGTGCGGTGGTGACGTGCGGCGCACAGAGGGACGGATCCTTCGCTCCCTCGCTCTCCGTGTCGCTTCCCCGGCGCGGGCTCTTCGCCAGGTGGGTACTTTCGAGCGCATTCGCCGCGCCTGTTAATCTCGGCGAGGGTACACACCAAACGGTCCACCAGTTGCTCAAGGCGGCGCCCGAGGGGGCGGAGAGGGAGGTGCGCGGGAGGACGCTGAAGGCACCCCGGGCGGATGCTACAGCCACCGCCGCCGGTGCTGGGTCGATAGGGCGGCGCCACGCACGGCGTCGGCGGCGGTCAGCGCACGTGCGAGCGTACAACACCATGCGACCGACACTCCACTGAGTTTCATGTGATACGACACACTTTTGTTTCGAGTCATCGATCTCACCAGACTTCTTTAAAAAATTGTGAACTATTTTTAATTACGAGATATTTATTTAGCTCGTCATCCTCAGAAAAGAACGTGAACGCTTTTGAAAAATAAAATTTCGTTATTTAAACGTTTCCAATTTTACGGTATTGGACATTTCTTTATTTTCTGACGATTGGTCCGGGTTAAATTTTTTTATTAGATCTTGAATGATGATTCAGATAATGTATTCATAATGAGAAATACAAGTACTAGTGATAAAAGTTTTATGAACGTAGTGTACGAAGAGATATGACATTTTTACGTTACGGAAAATACACGTTCTCTATGACAGAAATGAAACTCGTCAACTTTTAACAGTTGACACATCTATCATTCAAAGAAGTAAAGAGGAATTGATTGTGATTGCATTAGTAAGTTTATAACATGTTTCCGTTTGAACTAAGTCTCGTGTTCCCAAAGAGCCAAATGAGCGATAAAAATCTGTAACAATGCTATTTGCTGCACAGCAATCTCCTTCGGAAGCATGTATTGCTAACACGGAGTCATTTTGTTGTCTTCCATTACTTTTCCAACGACCAAAGGCGTTAAGAGATGAGTATTTCACGGAGAAGACTGTCGTAACTAGAGTCCATATCGTATAGCTAGCACGGCTCTCATTTAAAGAGAACACTGTAAGAAGATTGACTTTGTTTCGAGTGTGATTGACCGGGCACGTTTATCATCTCAAACATGGTTATCTATCCTCTTAATACACTTTCGGATTTCTAAAAATAATATTCATTCAATTTTACATCTCACGTTTCATAACACATCGTTCATCATATCACTAAATAAGGGCAAACAACAACAAATTCTTCCTACAGTTTTGATTGCCTTTCATAATTATTTTTCATTCATATTCCCATATACATCAAATTAATGACAGGGATACCTATTATTATTTCTTCCGAAAAGATGTTTTGAGCTAGAGAAACATTTACGAACACAACGACAGAGATCCGAGCACTGCCACTACCACCGAATGGACCGAAAGAAAGAAGAGAAGGGAAAAAACGCGAACACGTCTGACTATGAAACTCGACGCCGCCTCGCAACGCAGACGTAACAAGTGCCAATGGGCGACGCAGCGCAGGAAAAGAGCCAAGTGCAGCGGATGCGTGTGTTGGCGCAGGCGTTTGTCAACTTGTTGCGAACTCGAGCGCGCCTGCCCGCCCCTGCACCGCCGTGGGCAAGCATCACGTTCGCTCACTCCGCGCCGCCGCACAGTGGTTCGGGATCTCCGAAAGTGGTGGGGGCAAAAAAAAGTTGTTATATTTTATAATTTTAATGGTGTGTAGGATGTCGTGATGTTTTAGGGACCAGAAAACCGTGTTGGATTTTTATAAAGATGCGTTGGTGTGTACACAATTAATGGACGTCGCGTAGGGAACAAATGCAAATAAAATGATTAAAGAAAACGATAGGTCTCTTTAGTTTCGTGTAAAAAGTGTGATATTCGTTCGATTCCAAATTGGAAAAATGAATTCATCGCAGAATAGCATGAGCCATAGGAATGTAATTTTCAAAATACCAAAATTACGAATTTCAAGAATAAATTTTGCTTTCAAATACATGAAAGTTCAACAGAGTTCTGCTTTGTTATTAACATGGGGAGGTCATAGTATTATATTTACACGAATTTGTAATAAGCGATTTTCAAAAACTGTAGGATACTGGATTTTAAGGAAATTGGACTTTTTCATCCCATGTCCAGCTTTTGGGGATCCCGAACCACTGTGCGCCGTCAGGAGGAAGCGAGGGAAGGAAGCAATGAGATGAGGAAAGAGGGAGGGAGAAAGGGTGATGGCGAGGGGAAGTTTTGTCAGCTGTCGTCGCTTCTCTCGTTAAACTCTCGAATCACCCTGACTGAAGGTGACCGTAAGCGAGGTACGGGAGCTGAATCTTTTCGCCAGCCAGGCGGTTGTTATCACAGCTGTTCACGCAGAGAACAATATCACGACGAAATCATGGTTCGCAGCGAGTGAAATGTGTCAGTTCTGGCAATTCGTCTTTCACGTTAACTGTCGAACATAATGCAAGGTCAACGTTATCTCACCCTCCACTCAATAGGGAACTGTTTCTCTTAGTTTCTACAAATCATATTTGCGTCATAAATGAGAAACTTATTACTTTTTAAATACTCCATTTCAAGTAAACTTTGTTGAAAGTGACCCTAATAGGATTTTAATATAGAACCGTAAAGCTGCAGGTCTTTGGGTTGGAAAATTCACGAACCAGTAACAGAGCTTTTAATGTATTTACGAGATACATTTAGCACAGGCACAGGAATCAACTTCACGTTACGAACATCATAACTGGAGTAATGAAATTGACGATGACTCGGGTAAAAACTGCAATTTTACCATTATCTTCGTGTACAGGTGACATGCAGGATGTTCAACTAAGCTAACAGAAACGTCCAATACTTTTGAGCATTTTCGAAATTAAAAAAAACTTCATAAATAATTAAAAAAGACTTTAATTACTGAATTACTTTAATATCAAATGCACAAACTATATCGAGCGGATGGTTCTATCTCAATCGCGGTCGTGGCAGTGAATCTCATACAACGTTATCAAAATCACTTCCTTTTCCAACATCGCAGCGCATAACAAACAATTATATAAGAGAGGGTGGAATCATGTTATATCGTTATTACACATTGAACCGATCACGACAATTAATAGTACAAAGGTAGACAAAATGTAGCGCGTTATTTTAACAATCCCAATGGGAACTTACAAGATACCTGTTTGATGAAAAACGGAATATGAAATAATACTTTTCATAAATGTTATTGTACTATATATGAATAATTATACCTTCTCCTTAGGCGTGAAGTTATGAGACAGTAATTTCTACTTAGGACACCAAAGTGAAATAGTCTACTACATATGTTCATAAAAGGTCATAACTTCTTTCTACGTGATGCATTACAATAAGTGATATACAACGATAAGTAATATTGTATGGTAGGTACTTAAGAAATAGCAGTGGTCATTAATTTTTGCTCCATCACAAGCATAATTGTATAAAAACGTGACTCCTCACTTGGGTCACGCATGAGCAAAGATTTACACCGAGAGAAAATATCTTCCTGATTTTGAAATTTAGATAGGATGTTTCGGATATTTAATTAACTCCGGTTGAGTGATAAATATAAGACATCAGAAACATTGGGTGTCGATTATTAAAACGCAATATGTGCTTCCGGTTTCCCTACTCACGTCGAAAATGATAAGACAAATTCCGAGCACGTATCATATTAAAGTTGACTAAATATTTTCGCGGCTTCGCTCGCACAAATTAAATATTTAAATGAAGCGTTTTTTAAGAAATTTAAAAAGTTGCAAACACTTAATAGCGATATAATCTCAAAGGTTGACATTAAATTGGCATGCCACGAAAAGATAAGCTTTAATAGCAAGCTACGTTTCCCATTTATAAATACTACATTGAAGAAACGAAAGACGAGACTTAGCGTGAAGATATGTACCACACAGTACCACCAGCCTTGGTGAAGTACTACACTTACCAATTTACTTTGCGGAACATCTGCAATGGTTTCAAAGATTGTTTACATAAGATGTCTTACAAATATATTAAATATTTGCAACAATGTGTCTACAGGTGTAATCTAATTGAAAATGCAAAAAAATCGGCTAATTTTCAATACTAACACGCACTATTGCCATCTGCACGAGATTACGAATTCATGAAATGAGAAATCTCGTTCCATAAGTTGAATCGCACCTCACTGATTAGTGTAAACGATTCGTCGAACAAGGATAATAAAGCATCGTAAAGGATACTTTGTTCAAAGTGAACAATAACATCAAGGCTACTTGGCGACAACAAAGAGACATTAGTCCTTTGGGTACACAGTCAAATCAAGTTCCGTGTTTTTGAACCTCCACGCCGCGTGATTCTACCTTTCACAACAAAATCCAGTTTTCCGAACGTCTGTAACGTGACTCCAATATGAGGTCACTCATAATCAGGGGGATACTTCCTAACTGAGGTGGATAAACACACACGTATAAATAATCGAAAACCTATAAGATCCTCTGATACATAGCGATCCAGGTTCTTGTACAAGATATTACAACCCTGATATTAAAATAAATGGTTTGTCGTGGCTAATAAACACAATAAATTGCAAGTGAATAGAGGAACGAATAAGTTACTAACAGTACAACATAAGTCAATATAACGTAAGTCAATTGTGAAACCACAATTCACCCCATCGCAACCGAGGGAAGAGATAAACATTTACATATAAAACGTACCATTGTGATCCTCATCCGGAAACCGAAACAAGCGCTCCTCATCACTTCATGCCGCAGACCCGTTTGTCATTGAATTCTTGGCTCCTCTCCCTGTCGCATTGTTTCTCATCATTGCTTCATATTGCTTCGGACGCCTTATTAATCAGCGCCTGTTGTGACGTACAACCCTATTGACCTTCTGGCAAGCGGGTCCGACATTATATCACCGACGGTAAGGACTACAAAAGCAGACCCGAAGCAGCGTCGAACAAAGGATCACGAAACACATGGACACATTATTAATACCGAAGTGAATATGGAAGTACGAATAATGATGGGAGGGAGGAATGGAAAATGGATTTCGCTAGGGAAGCGAGTGAAGGAAGAACCCCCGCTTAAGGGGCACGTACACGGGGATAGTGGATGCCGCTTTTCAACACCTCTTCGTGTCTCCGCAGAATGGAGTATATCGAGGCGAAACCTGGCCAAAAGTATTTTACCCTGAAAATTTGGTGAATTATGGCGAAAAATCATTTTTAAACATATAAAGAAATGTTATGTCCGTTATTTATGTTAAGAAAATTTATATCGAGCTTCTTTTTAATTGTTTATGTAGATTTGATACATAATCTCTCGAATCAACAATACATTTAACTCAACACGACATTTGTTTATATACATATAAAAGATAATACGCCATTGTCCATCCAATTCACGAGATACAATACTTTTGGACAGATTTCGTCTCAATATACTCCACTGTGCGGCGTCATGAAGCGTGTTCACTAGCCCCGTGTACATCCCCCTATAGCTCAGGAGAAACGGGCGAAAGCAGAGCAGAAGCAGACTTGCTTGGAATCCCGTTGTCAACCAGGAGAAACCGTGCCCGCCTCTCGGCTTCCGGTCGCATCCACCCGAGCAGTGTCGCTTCATGAACTTCCCCAGTGGCGCGGAAATGGGGAGGGGACCGCACACGGTCACTTGTTTGAATGGGCGCTTCCGGACCTTTCAATATGGGCCAATAGATAAGCACGCAGGGGGAGACTTTTGTTAGCGTATACGTGGGCATACTCGGAACTTCACTTCCCTCACACCATCGCTTCCGCCGCTGGCGCCTCGCCCGCCCGTCGACATGCACCGTCCACTCCCATACAAGTATTTCTCCAAGAACAAAAGGACTCGAAATAGCTAGGGTGTAAGTCAAAATAATTCTCCCACAAGTTGGTATTAAAATACTCGTATCTTCACAAACACCTGCTCTATTGAATGAAATTCGTCTCGTTTATTATAGCCATTGAGTGATGTCAATATAATGAAACGGCAAGTTTCTCTCTTGGTGGTACCATTACCACAATAATAATCACAGCCACGCGCTTAATACACTATAATAATAATAATAATAATAATAATAAAATTATCGGAGCCACGGGAACTGTGAGCAAATATATATAAGACAACCTTCAGAAAATTCCTGGAAAGACCTATCTGAGGTCCAAAAAATAGCCATTCTAGGGACGGCTCATATTATCCGGAAAGTGTGCACATAAAACTTTCTCTAGTAGACGCAGGCTAAGGGAAGTGGAACTTCCTTGGATGCGGTTCCGAAATACGTACCAGCTGTGCTGAGAAGTAAGTCCAATAATAATAATAATAATAATAATAATAATAATAATAATAATATCATTGTTTTATCGTGTAGCCCTTGACTCAATTGTGTGCACAATTACGATTTCCTTTATATTGGGCTCACTAATCGACGATCAAAATAACGAATCATTCCGAGTTTACTCCGCAAGAAACTGTAGGATAGCGAATAATAAAATGTAACAATATTGGTAGGTTTTTTTTTTTTTTTTGGTCGAAGAAATGATAACTTTTATTCACAATTTTAATATTTTAAATAAAAATGGTCGAAAATCAGATTAATAGAAGAATGTAATAAGCGATTCAATATCATTACGACTTTATTAAAGTTGGGTTTTTGTCAAATTGTTTTTTCCAACACGTATGACATTTTTTATACTTGTTTTATTAGTTTCGAAAAATCTCGTCGACTAAAGAGTCTAGATTTAAAATTAAAAAAAAATAATAATGAGAGAATGACATACGATTCTCGAGAGCACGAGTCAGCTAGTATTTTAAACTTAAAATGATTGAAGTTAAAAAGAAAGAGAATATCTTTCTTTTTAAAGCAAACGTTCAATTTAGCGGATAGAAAAGTTAATTGTAACAGGTCCAAATTTTTAACTAGCGATAATTCCAGAAATGTCAGCCAAAAATAATTAGATATTTTGATTCATTAATTACCCTGGTACTCGTAAAAAAGGATCTCACCACATGGGAACCGAACACGTCCCACGTTTTAAATGAAATATGGTGGCTTCTAATAATTTCTTCTCGATTAGTAGTAAAACCAGGTTTAGAGGATAATTTCTCTTCAAAAGCCGGAAACGAGGATATTATTTAACAAAATCAAGCTTATCGTTTTGCTTTGCATCGATTATATATACTGCGTGTATTCCAACAAAAAGCGAAACATGACTCGCAATGTGATCGAAGAAAGCGAAGAACGTAAATTCTCTTCGACATTTATGACTCCGATTGCTTATTACTACCTTTTAAGGCTCAGGAGACTCCGTAATTCGATAACAAAACCAATATGTGGCCGAACAAAAAGAGGGAGAAATGTCAAAGGGCGCATTGCTCTCCAATGCCTCCTAGAACAACACACCACATCAACATCAAACTGTCATGATTGCGTTTACGAACGTTCGGCAATTCTATAGATAAATTCTTTTATATTGGTTACATAAAAGAATTTGTATTTTATGTACTGTATTTCTCGTATCAAACAAGAGTAACAAAAATTACTTCACTTTTTTATCTTTCTTTACAATTGATGGGACAAATGTCCATTAAATCGACATGGATTACTTTACGGTTACTATTCACGATGTTTTAAATTATTTTTCATAAAATAGATTTTCTCTTTCTGATTTTAACTGTAACGAAACCAAGTATAAATATCTTTTCAATACCATTTATATTACCGAACAATAGTAAATAATCTGCGTACAATGCAGTAGCAATTCAAATAAGATACCACAGACGTAAATTAAGAAACCATTACGATAAACTTGAAATCATACTATATTATAAATCACAAACGGTAAATGATTCGTTTCATTTCACGTAAATGGATTGAATTAACATAAACATGTTTATTCAATTCAATTTTCTAGTAGGCGAATAGTATTTTACACGTCATGTATAATCATGTTATACTTGAATTAATGCAATGAAACTAAGGTTCAAAATAATAAATGATAACGGAGGGTTCACTGTCAATTTATGTCAATATTAGTTCCACATCACTAATTTATTCGTTTATGATGCTTCATTAATGCTTTATAACGAGCATTTAGTGGAATAATCACTCGGCGGGAAGGTATCGCAAAATCGATTAAAAATTCTAGCAACTCGATAGCGATAAAAGGACGAACAGCTGAAACTGAAATAAAGACACAAAAAATTGTGCAATTACACGGAAGAAATCAACAACATTCGAGCACGAAAGTATGATTCCTAAATCCAAGTATATGAGCCAAATTTATGAAATTACACACGAAAACCCTCGCATCAAAACCCAAAATTAGCACAATGACCTTTTTTTTTTTGTGGGGCTTTAGGGCTCGCCAACATCGAAGGTCATTAGAGCCCAACAATGACCTAATGCGCCGAGTATTAAGTATTAGGACGGAACAGACAGCAGTAAGGGAAGATGGATATTGCTTGAACTTCCCTTACTGCTGTCTGTTCCGTCCTAATACTTAATACTCGGCGCATTAGGTCATTGTGAAGATGGATAAAAACAGAAGCCACCAGCAGAACGCCGTCGCGACGCACGTCTAGTGAGTAACGAATGTCGCCCAGTATCATCTTCCTTTTTTCTTTCCGTCTTCTTTATGAAAGCAGGTCTCTTTGCGGCGGCGCGCAAAAGGAGTCGGACAACTATCATACGGTAAAGAGAGAGAGACTGAAGGTAGACTAGGGTACATAAAATTAAATCACTAAAATATCTGAAATCGACATAAATAAACAGAGTAACATGTATTTATTATGATTTCAACTTGAAAAACATACTTCACTGACCATTTAAATGAAAAAATAGCAATTATAAATGATGGTGTCGTACACTGTCTTATGGAGAAAAAACTTATTTTTTTTTAAATCAACTTTTAAATTACGCAAGCGATGGAAGTTTACTTTGATTTATAGTCAATTCTCCGTAGTATTTTTTACATAACTTGTATCTACAAGTCACGGGAAATTTGCGAAAGTTATTTAACTTTTTTTCTGAGATAAGATGCATAAATCACGGAACCGTTGTGCCAGACCGCCGTGATTGTATATGCTCAAATACATTTCAAACGAGTCAAACACGTTCCCGGATATTGCTTGAACTATATCATTAACTGACAGATACAAATTAAATCATTTTTTTTCCTTCGATATTATTCATATTGTTGTTTTAAAACAATTAGAATAATAATAAAGTAAACAATTATGCATATGAGTGATTTGACTAACTTGGAGAGCGGGTCCTACCATAAGGAGACAGATAAGAATGTAGTGAAACTACTTCAACAAGGAAGTCTCAAATTTTTTATTATGTCATATGTCATGTCATTCCTGAAGTAGAAAATATACCAATATTAGAATTCTTCTTCTTCTTATCTGGCACTACAGCCCTTTGTGGGCTTTGGCCTTCGCGGAGGGTAGAGCCCGGCACTAGAAGGATGTGGTCAGCATCTCGCTCCGACCGGTTCGACCCCAGGATAGATCCTGGTATTCATTTTATAGCAGGCTGAGTAGGCCTGGGAGCCAGTCTGGATGTTGAGGCGTGATGAAAATCCCCACATCACCGGGGATCGATCCCCAGCCATCCAACCAGCAATTCAGTGCTCTATCCATTGAGCCACGCTGACTATTATAATTATTTTACCTAAATTAAATTGATTTTAATTATGACGATAGCACTACGCACAATTATGGCTAGCGAAGAATATTCACTACAACAATATCCGTTATTTCCTTTTGATAGGCTTGCCAAATGAAAAGTCTACAAAAAAAATCTAAACGTTCTTTTCAATGTTCTTTCAGAAATAAAAAGAAAATACATAATTTTTAATTGTATTACTACATTTCAAGACGACAAATACAAAAGAGTATGAACATTAGCGACCATAACATCAACGAAGAGAATAATGAGTTAAAAATAAGACTGAAGGGGTTAACATGAGATACTACAAAATTTCAAATGTGTTTTATACGCTTTGATCCGTTGTGCTTAATTATATTAATTTAATTTCCTCGAATCATTCCAATAACGTTTCTCCCAGTAACAGAACTTATAGTCTAGCTGCCCTCTGAAAAGTTACCAAATTTGGGAGAACTGCCAATCTACTAAATTGATTCCCCCTATGTCGTATACTACTCGACTTAGTGATATTTTCAAGTGTATTCACTACCACCAAACTTGACGAAATAACTCTAGGAGAGCCTGTCCTTAAAACAATCTTTTTTATCCTTTCTAGTGTAATACAAAATTAACATTCCTATTTATAAAGTACATTGCGTAAATTATCCAAGAAATCTTAATTTATTAATATACTTTCAACGAAATTCATTTTACGGTAGTCTCTTTGTTGTTTCCATAGCGTTGGTAGACCCGTAAGGTATGTGTGAGTGCTACCAAACGATGATATTAATATCAAACGACAATCACAGGCAGTTCAAGTCTTATCGAGTGTGGGATTTTTGTTCTAAAATATTGCTGGTGGCTGCCCTGAAACACCACTCGAGTCCGACATCTTTGTTTTTTTTAGTGCACAAACTTTCGATAACTTGAGTATACCAGAAGTTACAAGTTACAATTTAGTGCAGTACGAAAAATGTTACTTTTGATTGTTATTTTCCTTTCCTCATATTGCCAGCAACTTTTTCCACATGATTATTTCTGAATGTGCCACCTGGGACGCCCTCTTCACCCTCAGCATCAAATGAGCCTTCCTGTTATCGATGACGTCGAACACGGTTGATCAAATAAGTATACAGTATTTGGGGTATCTAATTACTTGAATGTATTTGTTTCGCGCAAATATAATAACATCGAAAGAACCCCGGAGTGACTTCGTTTAAATACGATCTGATCTTTGTATTTGTTTCAGATCTAAATAAATCAATTAAATTATAATAGTATCGAATTATATAACCAAAATTCGAAAATACATCGTTCAGAATGAATACGATGATTTCCTTTATGAGTGATATGAGCGAGTTTCAGGATACGAACTCGAATATTCAAGAAGAATAGGAAAAGTTTGTGCAAATGATACAGACAATTCACACACTATGAATCAACTAAATTAGCTTTACTTAGAGCGACGTTGCTGATGTGGATGCGTCAATTCTGTCCACAGTGAAATGCTTTTCAAACTCGTAGAAGTCTCAAAAAACTTACGAAACAGAGAGATACAAGAAAAAGTGTTTGGAAGTACCTTGTTCAAATGTAATTGAAAGTTCTGGAGGATGTTATGTAGTAAATACGGCAGAACACTAAGGACACGTGTAATAGCGATGATCAGTTGACCTAAATGCACGATGATCTGAAGAGAGATAAACTACACGAGAAAAAGATTTATATAATCAATAAAAACTAGCTTATGTAAAATAATTAAAAACTATAATTTCATCGTTTATTTGACATTGTGATTTTCCATAGATCTTTCAGAAGCTGAATACATGTAAAAAAGAACTAGACAGCACATCACTGGACTCTTGTTTTCTTACATAAGCTTCTAAGAACTAAAATTCTAAAAGTAAAATGATCATAACGTTAAATTTCTTGGTGCATTATACACTCAACACGTGATTCAAATTACGTAACTGGTAGAATTTCCGCCAACATTTAAGTGCCGGAAAGAACTCTCACAAAGAGTTTGAGATACTAACGACAGAGTAATTATGTCTCCCGAATGCCATTTCAAATAATTTTGTGAAAAGCTCCTCATAAAAGATCGGAAGAATTTAAATTTTCAACACGATAAGTAGTAAGTAATTCCCTTGTCCTGATATTTCGGCACAAATTGTATCTTAAGAGTTCACTTTACCCTCTGAATTGTTATGAATTAGTGTTGTTACTTGATATTATGCTTTTCCTTTTAATCAGGTTTCAGTTCACATATGTGTAATATCAGGACCAGTTCAGTCTATCGATTTGTGAAATATTAACATTTTCACGCATTTTGCTAACCGTATATTCCTAAGGAGATTACGGGTCGGGCTAGTCGCCGCCAAATAAGGAAAAGTGACCGCCACTAAGCCTTCCCGTTCATTGTGTAGGTGCTGAACCGTTTTCAGGTACTTCTGAAAATTGAGTAGGAATGCCCTCAGAAGAGTGTTGCAGAAGCGCGTGGCCAGTGTGAATGGAATATTTCCACCGGATGCTGAAATAATGGCCATCCCGAGAAGGACGCTGGCATATCGGTTTCTGGTTTCTTCTTCTCATTGTCTTCCTTCTGTTCTTACACTTCCCGATTTGATTTCACGTTACGCATTTTTCTCTCTGTGTTGATACAATACATTTGTCTACATTTTTGTGTGTGTGTTCTGGTTTCTAAATTATTCCTAAAACGTTACTCGCTAATTTTAATGTTTCTTTCCGTTCCGTTTGATAGTCTTTTATTCTACTCCTAATATAGTGTTTTTCAGACCTTTGTCACAATATCACACTCTACTTCAATCACTCCTCCGATGTCTTTGACCACTCCCTTCCGGAAGATTTCCTCTTCCTCAATTTTAACGGTATATTACCTCCTACTACAACTGTAAATAATATTCCATTTTGCTCTTTTGGTGCATCGAATTCCACTTTAATGTACACTTCACATTATTTATTAACATTCTGAACTCCTCCTGTATCCTACCTAGCCAGTGTTTTCAAATCTTCAGTCAGGATTCCGGCTTTTGGGCCATTTCATTGTTATAGTTACTACTCCTTTATATACAGACTTTCAACCAACCCCAACCCCCCCTCTCCAAAAAAGGACTATATAAATAATAATTATTCTTTCCGTACGAATTATAGACAAAAATATGAGAAAATTTCCATCAGGTTTCATTTTCGAATTCCATTCTTTTGTATCGTACGTAAATGAATTTGTAATGACATATAAATGATACAACGACGATGTTTCGTCCTTCGCACGCAGCCGTGACCTCACGCTCCACCCCCCGCTGCCCATGAGGACGGGATGAGCGCTCGCGCGGGCGCCGCGCGGACGCCGCCGCCACCGCCGCCGCCTAAGCAGCACAAGTCGCCCGTGTTCGGCCGCCCGCCGCTCTCTCGGGAGGTCGGAGGGCCGGTGCCGGCGCCCGTCAACCGCTCACAACTGCTCCGCCTGTGGCAGCGCAAGGGCGGTTATGCAGGCGGCGGCCTTGGCGGAGGCAACGCATTGGTGACAGGCGGCGCGACGGGGGTCGCCAGCGGCGGGGGCGGCGTGCGGCCCAGGAGATTGCTCCAGATGCTAGCCCTCCTACTTGCAGTTTCTGGGTGAGTGCGCGCCACGACACTGGCCTACGAATATGCGTTGCTAAATGCGTAAGCAGAGAGGGTTTTCATGATGAAGGATATCGGCTATTTTAGAATTTTTTCGTCCGTTCATTGAAGATTTCAAAAAATTCCATGCAATAACGTAATTTATTACTTCCGAGATCAAAATATCGCCAATTAGTACTCAACAAAACATTATCTTTAAAACCCAAAATGTTAAAGAAATAAAGTCATAAATCTTTATAAATAACTAAACTATTTTCACTTAATAAAGATGGACATTGGAGGTTGAATCACTTAACATGAATTCACGGACAACTGAAACTGTCAACATCAACCCAGAGTACCCATAAGTCGATATTGATTCTTTGTATACGATTCTGAGACCACTGAAGTAACCCTGATACGGTCTGATCCCACCGACAGGTATGGTCTGCTGCTGGCATCCAACGCGCTTGTGTCAGTCCAACCACCACCGCCGCCTCCGCCGCAGCCGCATTTACAGTCCGCTCCCGAGACGGCGTCGATTCGCCCCCTACAGTCAGCCACACAGGTTAGTTATTCCGTTCCGCGGAGCCCAAATAATGGAATCTCCCTCAACGTTCCCCACCCTTTCAATAAGATTGGCTCGCGATTGGTCGTTCGCTTATTGAGCAACTGTGCTAAAGACGCAAACGAGAATAAGCCGTGAAAGCGATTGAATAATGAGTATCTAAAGAAAATGCGGCTTTTCGATGATAGAATCGAATTTAAATCTATATGACTATTTTCATTTAAGTCTTAATGAAAATTAATAATAATTGCTAAAAAAATCAATGAGGAAATGCGGAAGACTTCATGGAGAACACTAATCTGACTCTCCGGACGCAATCAACGGATCATCCCACAAATTCCCATTAAACATTTAAACTTATTCACCAATGCAAGTTAAACTTAAAATAATCCATTAATAATTAAGTGCTGAAAATATCCACTTTGTCCAAACATGTATCAGCGAGTTTTCTAATATTCGAAGACACTTCTTATAATGTAGCTGTGCTGATGTTTGCAATTTTATTTTTAAAGTCATATCCAATATTAAAATTAGCATGATCTTACAAAAAACAACCCACAAATAAAAATTCGTAGGAGCAATTGCCAAAGAACTTGGTAACCATGCAAAATTATACGGTTACCAAAAACCTCGCTTAAAAAATGAGCAGACGCGTTTGCAGAGTGAGAGGACGCTCCTTCATGTTGTATCCAGCAATCACGTTCATCAGCGTATGGCTAAACAAGAAACAGCATTTCCTCATAGCGCTCAGCTCTAACAGTCTCTCTAAAAAACAAGAATGGGATCGACAATTCTCCGACAAGACAAAGCGTACAAATTCTGCGACATTTTGCGCATTACTAGATGCAATATGGTGGACTAGTTCGGTTCATTAGAAACCGGGTGGAAATCGTTTAAAAACCCAATACCCTTTTCTGTTTAAACATTTTTTTTCTTTAAACCACGATGTACACTTCATTGCACTTCCATTTTTAAAATTGAAAGAACAGGTTTGAAAGTAAGATACACATCCAGAGGAAGGAAAGTATTTCTCCAAGCCTCCGGATGTGACATCCCAACTTTTGGACGAGACACCTCAACATTTAGGTGTGATATCCCAACCTTATAGTATCAAACTATGAGGTTGGGATGTCATATCCAAAGGTTTGGAGAAGTCTTTTCCTTCTTTTGGATTCGAATCTCACATCCAAACCTAGAGTTCTCATATCCATAGTGGTTTCTCAGTACTCAACAACAGTACTTGTAATTCACAGATGTTCTAGTACAAAAAATGGAGAGAAGCAACCGTGGGGTTTTATTCTTTTAAGTCGTATAAACCAGACCAACCTGATTAGAATAAGGAAAATCATTATTGAAATCACCTCGCCCCTGGCCAGCGATAGAGATTTTACGGAACTCTGCAAAATGAAGACGCTGTTTTCCTAAGAGAAAAACAATGCTACTCGCACTACACTAAGCGAACGATATCGACCCCGTGAATAACGAGGGGGATGTAGCAGTGTTTCTATAAATAGTATTGACTAACAAGATAAAATTTAGCTATTTCACTTTTCTTTTAAATATTGTACCTCCATTTTCATTCAGTGCTTTGGATGGAGTGACTTTTCGACCACACTGTAAAGAAAGACTGCAACGTATACACTGAACTAAGAAGCACCAATATATTTCATTCCACAGCAAGTTCTTTCACAGGACATTTATGCCATTGGGTAAGGAAAATGAAACTGACAGCTGGAGTTCCTCTTGTAAATAGTTCCATCAAATCTAACCTACTCGATTAGATTAGAATAAAGCACGCGAGAGAGTTCACAATGTAAGTTTACAAGTTAAAGAACATTCAAACTACTTAGCCGAGAGCATATGATCCACTACACCTTCAAGCTTTTTATTAAACTTTAATGAAAGTTAGAAATCTGACATATATCTTAAAAACGGTTTAATGTTCAAGAGTCTTAAAAAGTTACGAGCAACATCCCAGGCCACACAATTTATTATGTCTCACAAAAAAAATTCGGGACAAGAAAAAAATATATAAAAAATCATTTTAAATGAGAAGATATGTACGAAAGAATTAATAACAATGTGATCATGTGAATTACATACCTTTAATAATGTTTTCTTTTCGGGAAAAGAGACAAGCCGAGATGAACATTACACATGGGACAATACGCAAAAATAATGATTAGTTAAAAGTAAAATTAAAAAATTATGATTAGATAACATACTTTTTGGTAAAGAGTATTATGGGGCAGCCAAATGATTTTTCCTCGTACCCTGAATGCTGTGACCTGAATGTTGTTCTCAAAACAAAAGTCAACAAAATTACAAAAACGTTGCGACAACTGTTTTCTGTCATAAAAACCGATCTAAATATCGTTAACGTTAGTAAAAATTCAGTCTATTGACACGTTCGTTCAAAATATTTAAATTGCAATATGAGAGCAGATGAGAAAAATTTCAAAGTTGTGATACGACAAGCGGAATTCAACAAGTGGTCACGGGAAAAGAACAGACTGGACTATTGTGTTTAGTCTTGTACTTGCATATGTGTCGTTCTTTTGAAATGCACTTCTGTATAGAATAACATTGCGCTGCAAGTAAAAACCCTTTACCATACGGGACGCAATGCAATGGAAATGATAAGTAGTGACAAGTAATGTAAATTCCGGTGATAACTAGGAGCAGGGTTCTAGATATTGTAAATCAAATGAAAAAAAAATCACGAGATCGCGAACGCGCTTCTTTATGTATTTTACAAAGACAAGTCAGATTTCTGGCACCATCGCCCCCTCCCCCTGAATCCGCTATGGGGAACACGCGACCCCCACACCCAAACACAGATAAGCTATCAGAGCCGATGCCCTTCAAGAGTCCGTACTGAACGTCTTGAAAGCAGCTCCCCATTTCTCCAATCCTCCCGACGAATATGCTTGAGCGCAGTTCCGACGAACTTCCAGGAAATGAGCTTGCTCAGTACAGCACTCTCTCTTTCTGCGCCCCGGCCTCTCCGCTGCACAAGTGAAAAGTATTCCACACGCCCATCGGATGCCCCCTGTGCCTCATTAGATTCTGCAACTTTTCCCTTTTCTCTCGCGTAGCCGCTGCTGCCGGGGCTCACTTTCTTTCTCCGACACTGAGCGCTCGCTCGCTCGCTCGCTCGCGCATGTACACACGCGCACCCACTAAGCGGACGGGCGGGCGCTTGTTCGCTATCACGCACGCGAGGGCAATTGGCTGGCTTCCCTGTCCGCTAAGTGGTATTCGGTTACTACTTAAGAACTTTGGGAGGGCCCCTCCATATGGAATTCCAATACTAAACATCAGCAAGGGCGTACCATGGATTTTTTTTCTCGAGGGGATAACACCCACACACCATATATGTTAACTGCCAACACTCACGAAGAAGGTCAAAAAATAACAAGTTTCGAAGTTTAAAACATCTTCTTCAGAGCATCACTATAAAAATACAAGACATGAATCACCTTGTTCATCATAACCTCTCACTATTAGATAACTAGAGGTGATGATGAGCAAGATGATAATATGCAGAAGTGAGTACATTTTATTTCTTTCGTTGTAATTTTTTGTTGTTGTTTCTCCAAAGTGCTATTCATGTTATGTATTTTTGTAGTGATCACACGCATAAAAGAATCGCTCACAAATTGGACGAGATATTTCGGTGACGATGACATATACGAAATATATGCATATGTATAGATATTATACATGTGTAAATAAATACACTTAGTATAAAAAAAGTAGTTGCAAACTGCGTATGACCACGTGGATGATGATAAACTAAGTTTCTCTCCGGAAACAAGCAAGGAACCATCCCATCAATTCCGATCAAGGGCCCAAGGGCAGTGACGGATTTAATACTTATAAAAATATTATTTAATAAATACGTTCTGTTATAATTTATTATTCCAAAATGAATCGTAGATATTATGTTCAGTAAAAATTCGAGATCAGTAATAAATGACATTCCCGCCACTTGAAAATCCGCCACTACCCAGAGGAAAACTGGAGAAAAGCCGGACCAGAATGGGAAAACCCGGGCCAGGTTGTATATGTACATTATTATTCATATGTACATTGTATGTGGATACGCATACAAATATTTGGAAAACCACAAAAAGGGCAATTTTCTTTTAACTTCGGGGGATCACACAAACCTAGGTACGCTCCTGAACTTCAGGGAAAACTATTCATGGATTCCAAAGTAAACGGAATCGCTATATTTTGTGTCTAACTTTAACTTTTCTTATCTATTCCTTTTTCTCTCGCCATTTTTCATCACTTGCTACAAATGTTTTTCTAGGCTCAAAAACGATAGTTATATAGCATTTTAACAAAGTACAATTTCGATGATTTATTTTTAAGTAAAAATTGAATTCGATTTATAATAATTTATCTCCCAAGTGATGTTACTGACAAGAGAATAATTCAATGAATGCAGAAGAGAATGTGGTTAAATCACAACTAGACTCTGCTCATGACGTGATAACTTCAAAATCAACGTTAATTTTTTACGTTCATATATCTTAAAAACGAAGTACTCGATAACCGTAGTGTATGCCTTTTACTGCTTACACGATGCAATGGACACAATGGTTAATGTGGCAGCGAAATCTTCCACGATTAATCATATACTTCAAGAGAAGTATTCGAGTTCTTAAAATGACTATCATTTCCATCATAAAAACAACCATTACGACGTTCTATTACAAAGTACATCCGAGACACAAACTGTGTGTCTATACTTCAATATCGTTAAAATCGATTATTTACGTGTAGGGTAGCATACGTTTTATCCGAGAAAAGTTACATAAAATTTAATCGGTTCAAAGAAACCAGTTCATTGAAAGTAGTAGTATATGGAAAGTAGTGAATGTATATTGTATTGAAAAGATTTTTTTTTTGTGGGGCTTTAGGGCTCGTCAACGGCAGGGTCATTAGAACCCCTTATCATCTTTTTCAATAATTAGTCAAGTGTTTTTGTGCTTTGGTCTTGAAGAAATAAAAACTCCTATTTACAACACGCCAACGTTTCGGTCTTCTTTATTTTAGCCTTCATCAGAGCTACAACAAAATTGTGGTGTTTTCAACATACAGATATTTTACGATTGAAAACTCTTAGTTTACCATTAAGACAAGCAAGATTCAACTAGGTAAGTGTTTGTCACGCTGTCTTAATGGTAAACTAAGAGGTTTCAATCGTAAAATATCTGTATGTTGAAAACACCACAATTTTGTTGTAGCTCTGATGAAGGCTAAAATAAAGAAGACCGAAACGTTGGCGTGTTGTAAATAGGAGTTTTTATTTCTTCAAGACAAAAACACAAAAACACTTTACTAATTATTGTTATTGAAAATGGTCGAAAATCAGATTAATAGAATTATCTTTTTCGTCCTCCTACTGATAACTCAACTCCCCTCGCTCGGATTGCATAATATTTCAGTATTCCTTCCTCTTTCAAATCATCATAATTTAAAAATTAAGTTGGTCGCAGCTCAAGTGAACGGCTGCTCTCGGGCAGGGAAGGGGCACTGGCCGCAAGGAGGGTAGGTGGTGAAAGGAGGCCGGAGGGCGAGCGCGGACGAAGACCGGCAGTGAGAAAAGAGGCAATTGCCGCTGAGGCCAAGTGCTGCTAAAAGACTCACTCGGCCTCGTCGGTGTTTCCTCGATGCAACGTCTGCTTTACTGCAGCGCTGCAACAACTGCTAACCAATCAGCGCCCGTTTCGCACGCGTCAGGGAAAAGAACGTCCGCGCTACACTCGTACCCGTTCTCCGCTCGAACAGTGGGGACGCTATACTCGAAGTCGCTTTGAGAAAATTTAACTTACGCAAAACGCATTGTGCTTATTAGTTTATTGCATATTAGTCGCTGTAAATTACTTTATTTTCCTCAACGTGGTCTTAGGCAGTTTGTAGCAGTTCTCGGGACAATAAATTATTTATATATTTATTTATTATTTGTTAGTCGAACTGGCTTGATGTTGGTACAGAGCTTGTACTCAATGTTGCCAACGCTTTTACTTCGACCATCGTCCATAGTAATAATATTTGTACCTCGCGTTATGTTGGCAGGACATTCGAATTTCTGAAAACTCAAATTCATCACCGACCTCGGGCACCAATTCAATTCAATTCACTTGCACTTCTGGCGCTACTCTGTTCTTTCTGCATGGGGAACGAATGTCTTAGTTTCTTGTTATTAACTTGTATTTCTTTACAGTCAATAGTCGCTTTTGTGACTATTAATTAATATATTTTGGATATTACTTAAATTCGTAGGAGTTGGCAGTTTGTGTTAGGCAGCCCTACTGCAGAATTTTCATCAAAGTTACATGACTGAGATACAAAGAGACATTCTGCGCGCGCGAACCGGCTACCACTAGCCTACTATCGCGTTTTTTTTATTATACAGCCCTGACTTCAGTTGATAAGTTATCAAGTTATTAAACATATTCACTATTTAAAAAATAGATTTAATGAATGAATAATCACTTTTAAGAACCTGATGTGTTTGAGAAAACGTGATTTTTCTTCCATTTTACCGATATGTCAACTCATCTAACATAAAATAAACTTAAACAGTCAAAAATTAATCTTATTTGGCGAATGATTACAGTCGTGTTTGTCACAACATTTAACAGTTTCTAGCTTCTACATGCAAAATACAATGAGTTATTAACTTTTTTCAAAAACATTGCTAAGCACTACCAGTGTAAAACCAAAAAATTATCCTTGTCAGTCGCATCCAAATAAAATGGACAGATGTAAGAAAGATTACCTCCTGTATATTCTCTGAGTATAAGATTACAGATCCGAACATAATAATAATAATATCATAGACGTTTTAAAAAAAATTTATCAAATTTTATATGAATTGGGAGAACAGTTATCAATGCGAGAATTGTTATCAATGAAAAAATATCTTTCCAGATGGAATGAGTTACCAGGCGAGCTTGTGTAAGTTCCGCGACAATCTGAAGTCATACAAGTACGTTACGAAGATATTATTTCCTCGATAACACAAAATAAAAAATATACGTGTAAAACGACCCTTGAAAATCGTTATTGTAAAACGACCCTTGTTATTGTTCAGTATATAACTTTCTTCGGACAGTTCCTAGCATTACCAATTGCTTACGGTTAGGAGACAAATTCTTCTTCGAACTGTTCTCCGAAATACATAAAATTGCTCTTAGTTAAGCTAGAATACATTTCTTCCCAGAGTTAAAATCAATAGTTTTTTTCTTTTGAGCATCAATTATTTCTCTTCTCTCGGTCAAATTTGTATTCCTTTTTAGTTAATAACGATACAATTCTATTATATGTGCACCTCCCGAAGTGCCTAAAAACGAACAGAACAAAAAATTTAAATTGTTTTACCACACTAAGATATATCTACCACCCTAAAATATGATAAGCCACCCTAAAATCAAACGCCATAAGAAATACCAATACATGAAACAAATGTCCATACCTCTTTTAACATATTTCTTCTCTACATGTGTCGAAAAACTAATCGGTTACATTAGCTTTTACATTAAATGAAATGTTACGCTTGATAGAATCTTAAATCGACGCCTTTCATTTTGGAGTCGATGAAACTAATGGCGTTTTCCATTCGCTGGTTCAGTATACACTGTTGCAAGCGAGTGCAAAATGCAAAGGTGTCGGGATGCCACAACGACGACCAGTGCAGTCCCACTACTGACAAAATGCTCAGAGCATTTGGCATGGGTTCGGTTGCTCTCAGTGCGCGGAGAGTGGTAGACAATGGAACAACCATGTCCCCGCACTGATTGTTCCATGTGACAGAGAGGTTGCACATTTTCGCACTCGAGGTGCACCAGTGCCAGGCAAGCCTCGGGTTAGGAAGCTATGTAGCCAAGATGGATGCTATGAGTTTATTGCAAATATTATCTTCGTCTGAAAGCTCTTAAGTTCCAACGCAAGATTTGTACCTCGAATTAGTCTGAGAGAGAAAATATTAAGATATAGGATTTCGTTTCGTTAATTCAGTTATATGATGAAGATGGTAATCAAATTTACCTAACTCTTGTTCACTGTAGCACTATGAATTCTGCTTATAATGCAATATAATATTATAAATATAAGGAAGAACTGATCACAGGTTTTTTAACAACTATAAACTGTTAATAACAAGTTCAAAATATCTTCTCGCTCAGATTCCAACTTAGCTCTCGACATTTCATGAGCCGCAACGTCCTTCAAGTAGTAAGTTGGATGATTTATGTGTGCTACAAAAAAAAAGTCAGAACTCTATCTTCAATCTTCTGTGGGAGATAAAGTTTTAAAAAGTAAGACATCGCATCTGTGTAGTGATACGTCGTTGGAACCAAACAAATATCAACGTGACAAATTGCAATACCAAACTCGACAATAAAGACGCCATTCGAGCAGTTTTACAACCAAGACAAACTGCTTTAGGTAACATTACATACATCTTCTATCTTGAATTACGCCTGTTACATCTGCAAAGCGATATTTAGCACTGTGGCAGTTACATGCTCAATAGACCAATACATGAAATACCAATACATGAAACAAATGTCCATACCTCTTTTAACATATTTCTTCTCTACATGTGTCGAAAAACTAATCGGTCACATTAGCTTTTACATGAAATGAAATGTTACGCTTGTTACGTTCTAGTGACAGCAGGGGAAATAACATTTTTACTATTATACACTGTGAATTGTCAAATGAAAAGGGAAGTAAACTGCGAATGAAGTGTTAAGAGATAGTTAATTGCTTGAGTTGTATGTGAAATCCTTCACCAATTTTTACCCTAAAGAATCATTGAAGAATATTATTTTTTCAAACATACCAAATAAATAATTTTGTATGCAATGAAAAAGAGCAAGAATAAATTAGTGAACAATGCGTTAAATACCTTAATTATATTTTTGAAGTAAACTGTAACTTTCTTACGCACACGATTTCAACAGATAAAAAAAGCGTTCAATATGGGAAAATGTTATTTTCGAAAAATAAGGAATAGAATTTAATGACTAATTATATTATTTAAATAATTGAAAAACAACAAAATTATCTGAACTGAAGATACTTTTTTTTAACTAGAAGGGTAAGATACATGTAACATTTCCACTGATTGTGGGGTCATATGGAATCATTCTAAAACCGATTTCACGTGAATGGAAAGAGCTTGGTAGAATAACATGTAATTCAATGAGGTAATCGTTATATTGTATAGAAACAATGATTTAAAATGAAACAGACTGACAAACAAGTATAACAAACAACGAATGTTAACAAAATAGCGGCAACAAAATTGGTTGCATAGACAATGGCAGCGAGGGCGATCTGGACCAGTGTCACAGCCCCGTTACCAGGGAGGCGTCATCGCCAGTATCTCGGCGTCCTTAGGCGACAGACATTCAGCAGTCGCGATCTATTCTTAGCTCAACAGTGCGGTCGGAGAGGACATTTGCGCGGTTCTGGGCGAGATGACTCGGTCGCGCGAATGCGCCAAGGAGAAGACGAGTTCAAGTGCATACGTGATCCCCAGGGTTTGGATCAGTATGGACAAAAAATCGGAAAGTACACAAGAATAAAGTTCAAAATATCACTAAACAATCTACAATATGCACTGTAATCCAATATCCAATTAAATACACTACAAAAAATTGAAATATACAATTTAAACATGCAAGTTGTATCTACGTACATTGTATCTACTACAACTAAAAATGAACAAGTGAAAGTTGGCTTAATTGAATAACATCACTGAGCTCGTTCACACAGTACAAGCTATAATTAAATAATAAGTAAGTAAATTCTGAATAATTACAGTAATTTAAACAAAAATCTCAAAAATATGCACTATTAAATTCATTTATATTCACTATTAAATTAAATTCATATGCTCCCACGAGGATAAAAAATACTAGAAATTGATTACATGAAGCCATAGAAAATCAGGAGAAAATATGAAAAATCCGAGCACAGGTGATCACAAAAACGCCTATAACTCTGAATTTTCTCATAATGCTACAACGAACGTTTACAAAGGTCCATCAAGCCCTCGATTTTCGAAGTCGCATAATAATAAAGACAATATTATAATTCGAGACCCGACGACGCAGTTTGCCCAGAGCCATGACCGATGACCAACATATTGGTCGCAGCTAATAGTCAAGGAAGATGTTCTTGATCCCTGATCAACATTGAGATCAAGAGATCAATGAGTCATTGGTGAAAAGAAAAACCCTGACAATACTATGCCATCGAGCTATTAGAACGTTGTTCTTACTCCATGCAAGCTGTAAAGGATAAATTAAATCATTTCATTGAAGCAAAAATTATTATTAATGGTATTGGTGCATTTCGAATTTTTTCCCTAAAAAACATGGAGTAGATATTCCATTCATAATAATATTCCGTGTTGAGTTAACAATGTCATCACAGGTGGTCTTCAACTTGGCCTTCACTTGTTTTCGGAGTATCTGCGGTTTATTATGAATCCAAATTTTATTTCCATGATTTTATCCATAATATTTATGTTCCATGAATCATTTATTTTCCCAAGAAAAAAAGGCTCACTTTAGAATGCACGACACAGAGAAACGGTACACTATTTTGTCCGATTAAGTTTGCTTTCGATATTTCTCAACGATCATTTTCTTATCCAAATGAATAAATGATTCATATGGAAATTATGTTTTCTCATGTGAAGCAAAGGTCATTACGTGTAAGCCCAGTTAAATTAATGCGGAAAAAATTTGCACACTCGTGCGGGAACTGATGTGCTCTATGCTACAGAATTCGTGTGGGAGGGCTTGCAGATTGCGGGTTATTCGATAATAATTCGACCGATGATTGATTTTAATAAAAGTTAAATTCGTCTTGTACTTTACGACGCCATTGATGTACTTTCAAAATAACTGATAATTTCAAAACTATTTTCCTGCATGCTTGTATTGTGTCTTATTATTCTTATAAGTTTAATTTTATCTGTATCAATCTCGACACGATCGTATACATTCATTCTGTAGCCCCACCCACGCCTGGGTTTTTCTCCAGTTTTCCTTCGGGTAAAGGTGGACACTAGGTTTGTCTATTGAAATAACATGTCTCGAATTTAGAGTTGTTTTAAAAGTTACGATTTATAAACAATATTTTCCGAATAATATTTAGTTTATAATAATACATACTCGTAAAATAACTTTTTTTTGTAATTCATTAAATACAAATTTGTTGGTATTCTGTTAATATTATAACAATTACCAAACTATTTTTATTCTTCTTCTACAACCATTCACATATCTCTGCTTTGAAATTAGGGACCATACTGGTGACCAGACTCAATACAATATAGTCATTAACTAAACTTTCCAATGAATTGGTTTTATGATACCAAGGTGATGAACCCAATTGTCCCACTGTCTTATCACACACAATACTCTAATCCCAAATTGTCAATATTATCCACATTTTTACGCTGATATCAACCCACCACAACGTAGTCAACATGGAAAATAATAATAAAAGTAACATATTACTTTTTATTTTATTCATCTTAGAGAAAGAAAATAGTTTCGAAAAAATATTTAAATAGCCATTAACACAACGAGCCCAAGAATTCGATTTTTACATTCTTAGAAATTATCTCCAGATAAAACACACTTTGCTTGTAATCTCCGTCAAAAATGATAAAGAAAACAAAGCTATGTGACACGGAGATATTAGAGAGACGCAATGCGGCTGTCATTTTAAACTATGTAAGAAAAAGAATTTCTTTTACTTCACAAAATACAAAATCTCCATTACAATTCATTAGTGTACAAATTTTGAAATGAAAATGCTAAAATGGAATTTATTTATATAAGTTTATGGTTAGACTTATTGAAAATACGCGTTAAGAATGTCTATTGAATTAAGATGAAACTATAACAAATCAGATGCGTAGCTTTTGACCCCAAAATAATTAATATTAACATATACTGTAAAATAAAAATATACAGTTTTATTTCCTTTTAGGCTTATACACCTAGTATTTTGTTTCTAACACTCAATGTACACGTCTTGAAGGGCGAAATATATTTTCCGAAAGGTCAGCCAATACACGAAGGATATCTTTACAGTGAAATGCTTATCGAAAGTTTGCAAATTCGGCAAATACATTTGCAATATTAAAATGTCAAAATCACGAATTCATTAAGTATCATTATTATATAATGGAAATGCTGTTATATTAATCAGAAAACAAAGAATAATCAGAGACTCGATGTTTTTTATGGACATCCTTTAAAATGTCATAACATGGCTACGGGCCGACAATCGAACACCTCTGCAATCAAAGCAGGAGTGTTCCCGAGTTCGATTCCCGGCACGTCGCCAACGACCAAATGCATACGGGCAACATGTTCGCCGTAATCAGTAAATTGATTGGCTGACTGGCCGAGTGCAGGCGAGCGCCTCTGATTTGTGCAGAAAAATCGACACGGCTCCGAAGTGCTACGAGACTTGTCAAGCAATACGCGAGTGGTGACATGTCACGGCAAATGATCTGTAAACGCATATAAACGTAGGCTTCCGCGGCCGGAGTCTACACAAAACTTGTTTGTCCGGAACAAACCGCGTCTTCGTAGACAGAGACTGAGTACGGCAGCGACTAAGGTCTGTACGATTCTGACATTGCACTGAAGAAGGCCACAGCTAGATGGCCGAAACGTTGGTAGTTCTGTCTACTAAGACGCGGTTTGTCCCGGACAAACAAGTTTAAAACTGTAAACACGTTGGCCATATCCTTCACTCTGCCAACTCGGCGAGCGATGGCAATGTAATCCATATGACTTTAGTCGGTTATGTTGGGCCAACATGTATAACTGGCTTTACAATTTCGCTGTTGTTTTCACAGGCGCTGAAGGCTGAGTCTTCCCAAGGCACCGCAGAGGATGCAGAGCAAGGTTTCGGGGAGATGGGACCAGAGGCAACGGAGGCGGAATTGGAGGAGCGGCGCCAGCAGGTGCACAAGGTGTGCGCGGAGAAAGGGCTAGGGCGCGAGGGCAAACCCAACGCTTGGGAGTTCTTCATCGACGAGAAGCACAGACTCGTCTGGTGCAATATTTTTAAGGCAGCCAGCACGGCGTGGCTCTACAAATTCAACCTTCTAGGTGTGTAATCGAGTGTCTAAAATGTTAACATATTATCTCTGAATTTAGAATTGATACACATTTTTAATGTCAAATAACACGAAACTAAAATTCATGGTCTTCATTTTTCTTAAGTTATGCAGCAACAGCAGAAATCACGAACAGCCAAAAATTAGCTTTTTATTCCGCGATACTACACGTAATTCTTACATTTCGATTTTAAACGAATTTCTTTTCTTTTCAAATTACAAAGAAAGCAATTCGCATCACAACGGTTTGTTTTAAAAAAAATTACTTGGATTCCATAGAAAATATTAAGTGGACCCACCTTTTTTCTCAAAACTACTTTTGAACAACAATATATTCCTTAGACATTACTGTATTTGCTAAGAAAAAAGGACCTAAAGACTTGAGATTTCTGCATCTTCAACTAATTCAAAAACATTAGGGATCCAACAATAAAATGCATTAATCTGATTCCATTATGGCATTATTCTCTATTCTACACACGTCGATAATACTTCAAACTATACAATCATCTGACTTCACGATAATATGTGTATTGTGATATGAATGCATCCTGGTACTTGTGAGCAGGTGGATACAAAGGCAGCTACTTGCGGCGCGCCGTGAAACCGCAGCTGCTGCTGGCCCGCGCGCGCTATCCGCGCCCAACGCCCGACCAGCTGCTCGCCACGCTGCCCGACTCGCTCTCCTTCCTCATCGTGCGGGAGCCCTTCGAACGCCTGCTGTCCGCGTACCGGAACAAGTTGGAGGGTTACCGCAACCGCTATTACCGGAAGCTGGCTCGCGAGATCGCGCGCCGACCGCGCCGTCCGCCGCCACCCACCAGCTCCGCTCCGCTCCCGGTGACGGCTTACGGCGACGTCGCCGAGAGGACTCCGGGCAAACCGCCGCCACTCTCGGCCATGCTCAGCCCCACGTTTGAGCAGTTCATCGACTACGTCATCGAGACTGGGTTGAACACGAAGAAGCCGCACTTCGACGAGCATTGGGCGCCGATACACTCGTTCTGCACGCCTTGCCATGTCAATTTCACCGTCATCGCCAAGGTATGAACTCTAGTCACATTTCGTATTACTAAAACGAGTAAGATTATTAATTGAATACAATATATGTGTTTTACCTTTAACAAACAAAGGAGCGATACAACCTTTCTGCATTAAAATAACGAAGTGTGTTCTCAATAATTAAAGTAACACCATCGATTCTACTTTTAAAAATTTCCTTATTTGTGAAAATGTACAAAAATAATAACTTTCATTTGTATAAATTATTAGTCAGTAGCAAATAGACGATCCCGGGGGATAATCCCAAACCTCTGAACAAATCAATACCATACAATTTTTGTGGCAAAAGTATTTAATTAAAAATTAACTAACCCGAGAACCACGGCATAAGTACTATATTTTAAATATTTACTTTCAGAACATCCATTCATGTTCTGGCACATTTAAGTGAGTAAATACTACAAATTCGAAAGTTCTAGCTCCTTGTGATCTCTTAATGATGAGTACGAACTCGCCATGTCCAATCCTGTGCGAATATTTTATTTCTTCAGTACTTCAGTACGGTCTTCACCATATTACCCGAGTTTTCTCTGCTCAGGTGGAGACGTTGGCGCGCGACGAAGAATACATCATCCGACGGGCGGGACTCAAGAAGGCTCTCGGGGAGAAGCAAGACCCGCGGAAAATCACTAATCGCGCGCGCGGCGCCCGTGCAACCGCTCAACTCGTCGCCGAGTACTTCGCTACCATTACGCAAGATCAGTTGCACGATCTCTACAAGATCTACGGCACCGACTTCGAGATGTTCGGATACAATGTCACGAAGTATTACAATCTAGCTCGGCCCGACATCACTACGTAGGACCTCTCAGTGTTTCGGTGAAGTCGTCCTAAGAAGCGTCTAACTAATACAACACGATTGTGTCGCGGCGGACGAAATTATCGACAAAGTCAGCGACTTTATATGAAAGTGCGAAGGAAGTATCGTTAAGATCACGGAAAGTGATAGACGCAGATTCCAGGTGTTTGGCAGACTCAGTACGTAAAGACTGGAGCGATCCCTGAGTCACAAACACAAACATTGAAATTTCGTAATGAATTGTGTCTCCATAAAGAGTGTTTCATCAACATCATTCACAAACTTTGTTCACATAAAGTCAATGGAAGAGAGTGGGAAACTGAATATTTGCCAATCTCAACACTACACATATTCATACTACATGTTTCGCGGCATTTCTAAATGTTTTGTCTAATGAAAAGAACAGGAGAAATTCCTTGTGCAGTCTATATTTTCAGGAAAAAAATCAGTTTTTTTTCTTCTATTAAACCATTTCATTTAAGAATTTACCACTTAAGAGTTTGAAATACAGGGTATTTAGAAAGTTAAATAGTCCTTTCCAAAAGTAGTGGTCAAATATCTATGTTAACATGAAGTGCTTTAAAATAATATTTTAATATCATTTAAATAATAATTTTAAATTATACTTAAAAGTCAATTTCTTGCAAATCTTTTCAGTCAGACATTTTCAGAATTCTAATAAACAATGAATCCTCTTATTTTCAAAACTTAGAAATAAGTATATTTATTTCCCTGTTTCTTAAAATCAATTTGTATGGAACGAGATCCTGATTATGAGTTGGTAGAAAGACGCGAATTCTTTTTTCCGCTGCAACTGGGAATCAGCGAGGTTCAAGAGGTAGACTCTGGGTCCGATCCTAATGAGAGTATAAGGGAATTTTACTCAAACCGTAACATTATAGAATGACCTACAGACCAATTCAGCCTGTTGCAAATCGACTACCGTCGCTATCCCAGCAACACTGGGAGTCAAATCGGCTGGAGATTGGACATCGTGGATAGGAATCGTACATAAATTACGTCACACGATCTTCCAACATTTTTAACTCCCCTCCCCCCAATTGGACCCCTATGTCACACTTCGTCACGTTATACCGAACCCTTCCTCAACGTAACGTTACAAAACGACCGGCCTCCTCCCATCGTATACAGTAATAATCTCCCTCCCATTATAACATGATTTAATGGAGAAAATATAATCATTTGTATATTTAAGAGAATTATAAAGGTCAAAGGTGGCGCACAGATAAAACGGTGCATAAGGGATTATAAGACTTTAGTTTTCATTGTAGGAAAATTTGCCTCATTGGGACAATTTTAAACATTTATGATACCAAATGTAACATTACGCTATCTAAAATACCCCCGACCCTCTTCATCACCAACCGTCAAGTTTCACCAACCCCCTCCCCCAAGACCATGATGTAATTTATGAATGATCATATGAATGATCTGTGCTGAGGTAACAAAATCACAAAGCTTTACCTCCTATGAACCACAATGGGTCTGTTCAAACCCATAATTAGGGACTATTGGAAATTTTGACCCTACTAGTCAGAAGTTAGAGTTTCAGAAGAGAATGACAAAAACATTCATGATCAAAAATTGAATCCAAATAAAAATGGGGTAAATACATAATGTATCAGAAGCGAGTTAAAAATGAAAAAAAGGTAAAGACAAAGAATAAAAATTGGTTAGAGTTAAGCCACAGAATTTGTTCTCTTGACCCAAATAATAAACTTTTATGACCTGATTGCAATAAAATAAAAACACATTAGATTCCAAACCAAGAAAGTGATATTCTAAATTGTACAATACGTTGTTGTTTTTTTCATTCAACAATGTAAAATTAATCTAAACTCATTAGTGGCAATAAATGAACTTTCTCCACAATACTAGTAAGAGCGATCAAAGAGACAAACAATCAATCAAATCTGAAATTGAGGACTTAAATTATAACAATTAAAGTGATACACAATTATGCAAATAGCAGTATTAGTTAATAAATAATTAATAAAATAGTTAATAAATAGTATAAGCTTCCATCCAATTAAATGTAAATCCAATAACATTAATTTTCTAAACAAAAAAATACTGATAAATCTCATGTCATTCAGTATTTCTCTGACCTAATTTAATCAAGCAGAAAACTAGAAGCTAAACTGATCGAGATGGAAAAATGGAAAATAAAATCTTCCAAGTTTTAAATTATATTTCTATCCATAAAATAAAAAAAAATAGTACTTGTATAGATGAGCAATACATGTTATTTTTAATTATTTACATTTTAATAAAAAAATATTTTAATATTACAAATTAAATTTTAAATTCTAAAATGAACTTAAAAGTAGTAACTTATTTTTGATAATTAAACGTAGAGAGAGAAAATATCACAAGAATAGTTTATTAAAACTACAAGAACCAAAAACATAAGGCTCAATCTGAATAAGATTCTTTTACACTGCCTCAAACAACTAAATGATTGAAGTATTAAAATTTATGTTTGTATATTTTATATTCTAAATCATGAATACTTTATTAACAAATAGACAATATATTAAAATATTGAATATGTTTCGTCAACCACACGTTCCATGAATCTATTTTTAATTACATATTCACATTATGAAAGCTTTCATGCTCTAATCCTCAACTATTGCACAAAGAGTTCCCAGAGATTTTTTATACCACAAGAAAATACAGTGGAACCTGGTTACAAGAGACCTGCAAATAGTGGACAATATCAAAGATCCTGACGACGAACGTATAGAAACAATGCATTTATTTCTCAGTTATCAGATTTTATCCATCACTCTTAATATTTACAGTAATTATAAACAAAAATTGTTCCGCACTGTTATCCGCTGGCTGCAATACTAGTTTAGATTATGTTAATTTCATATTTGTATAATTTAAGGACACCCACATTTGGCAATGTTTGGTTAACACGTCCTGGCAATTGCATTTAAGAAAAACCGGTTCAAGGATGAAGTTGGAGAACATGATTCTTGTATTCTTTTGTTACATCTCAAATTGCATTGTAAAAGCATAGAGCTTTCATGAAACAGTGAATTTCTATTCCCGATTACTGTGTAACAACTTAAAATGTTTTCTCCTCTAGGTATTTTCACACTATTTACAGGAACAGAAGGCTGTTATTGCTAGACATATAGACATAACTATTGTAATACTTTAAGTTGGAGGCAATGGTGATGGTAGCGCTCATGGAAGGATATATCACAAAATTGTTCAGATTCTGCAGCCTTTGACTCGCATTGTGGTATTATGTTGTTGTTTTTTTCCATCTTTTGTGCTTATGGAAAATCAGCAAATAGAACTCTGGTTCCTTTAAAATAAATAAAATATAGACAGGGATATTTTTGGGACCATTCTAATTTGATATAAATATACTATGTTATGTTTAACTAGTAAAAATTACATTTCCCACTTATAAGAGTTTCCACTTACCACAGACAAATTTTCGTTCCCCCTTGTGCGTCTTTTAAGAGAGTTCCACTGTACATTGTATTTCCCATTTGTTCAGAAGACAAAAACGAAACACAAGCTCAGTTCATTTCAGTTCCCACTGCTACAGAACACTAATTCAAAAATTGAAACGCACATAAGTAAAAAACACCAAGTCTTACAAACATTTTGAAACATTATTTAACATGACTTTTTACATCAAATGGTGTATTTCAATTAATATCAACATTCATAAATTAGAGCTAATCTCTCAACCAAGCATCATTTAGGAAAATTACAGAAATTACTATTTACATTCAGCCAAAACTATTTAACTATAAAATAATTAGTAAAGCTTTTATATAAATCACATGGGTAATGAAGATCTATTTTTGTAGCAAATTAAAAGATATCATAAACACAAATGCGAATTGTTATATGTAACAAAGTGTGTTCTGTTCAGAGTACTTGTGTCATTTATAAATTAAAAGGTGACTTGAAGGGTGGATGATAGGATTCAACCCTAACAAAAACATGTGTATCACTCTATGTATGACTGATTTTGTCCTTCACAGTATGAATAATCTAGAACAGCACTTCAACAATAAACTATTGCTATCAGAAAATTATAATAAAGACATTAAATTTTCAAATTTTATCACAGTTAAAAAAATTATCATAACACTAGATTCTTTTGTCGCCAAGAAAATAATATGATCATTAGATACTAGCAACAAACCTTTGAGGAATGTATGCTTGGAGGATACATTGAAAAACAAAATAGTACATATAATATTAATTATGTTATGTTGAATGAGGCCATTTTCATTCAACATAACACAATTAATCTGTTACCTGGTGGTGAGGTTCACTGCAATCTACGAGATTTCTATAGTACATATAACTTCACATAAAATTCATTTTTGAAACGACAGAAATGGTAAGTCAAATTCATTTGTAATGAAATAAACACTGTTTTTTGTTCTACTTATACAACTTCAAAGAAGATATACTTAGGAGTCTAAATTTTCCTCCTCTTGACATAAAATTCTGTTTCACACAATATTGCAATTGTATGAATTATGACTAATCAGAAACTAGATAAATGCATGTATTATTTAAAATTATGAGCCATTCAAATTAAATACCCCTTTCCCTCACAACAAGTGCTGCCAAAGGTTCCAGAACTCCCTCTGGTTATGTATGGAGAATATTGCGTAGTTGGTTCACTTTGCTTCTAATAACAATGTGTTTTAATTAATTTTCATAAAGTTTATTTCAAAACAAATCTTAGATTTCTTATGTAACAATTTTAAAATGAACTTATTCAACTGAATATGTTTTGAAGATGTATGCTTAAACCAATTCAAAAGTAAATTATATACTGCATGAAGATGACAAAAAATGACCAACTAACTAATTGTAACTCTATCATAAACAAATTGATCAATCATCATTTAGTAACACTACAATTATTTAAAAGATGGTTCAGATTTATACCATTAATTCTTTATTTTAGAACAAAGTTACTCTGTTTTAAACCAACATAAAATACCTTGGGATAAAGCTATTATCTATCCAGAACATTGTCATCAACATGTCCAACATAACAAGACTGACATCTAATAGTAGAATTGAAAAAAAAAAAAAATGTTATTCACCCCTAAACATTCTCAGAGCAAAATGGGTTTCTGCATACACGAGACTTCTGCAGAAGGAATGCATGAACTTCAATTTGCCCTCGAAAGTTCATTCCTTCATTCAGATTAAATTTAAAATTGTTATTGTGAATGTTAACTGTTGTAGAAGGTAAAAATGAGTACAAAAAATAAACATTTTATAGCTAAAAGAAAAATGTGTTTCTTCACTTTAAACTACAACAAATTTTGTCTTTAAAAAATAATTTCCCTCAATACAAAGAAAATAGAATTCTAAATATCCTGAGCTATGTATTACATTGACTGACATGTAACTACCAACTGATTTCAAATAGTGGAATCTCTCGTAGGATCTGCACAGGATGCTGAGAGATGGCATGGTGTCACATTTCACGTTTTATGGTCTAATTATATCTTTCATGCAACATTACATTAATTTTATTTTTAAATAATAATACATTAATTTTATTTAAACTAATAAACATTTTTGAGGGAACCTAGGTTCGTCCGAGATTTCCCATTAGCTATGTGACTGGGTAACATTATTTTCTTATGAAAGATAGTCAACCGAGGAAAATGTGGACTTATAGCATAAAAGGAGGCATCTTATGGCATCTGAGACCTAGTTAGGAATACTGTCAACAGACATATGTCCTCAAAAATTATTCAAAATACAAAAAGTGTTCCATTTACATTTGAAAATTTGTAGAAGTTCCATAGCAGAATTCTTTAAAATGAAAATGTTTAAGTGCAAAATTTATGAACAACTTGTACGTAACTAACCTAGAAAAAATTTGGATGATGAAGTACATGAACAAAATTAAATCTAGAATAAAAGTGTTTCAAAAATGTGTTTCTTCCTATAATTAAGGCAGAATCATCACTGAAAATATGAAAAGTTTTATCTGAAAACAATACTGTTTCACTATAAATTTTTTCTTTCCACAAAATGTAACAAGATAAAACTTTTCATATTATAGATATTTATAACTTACACCTATCTAGATGTTGATTACTTTCAAACATATACAAATCTCTTAATTTGCGGTTTAACACACTGCAAGGTAACAGATTAATGATGTTATATTGAATGAAGTTGAGAGCAGGACCGGGGATCAAACCTAGGATTCAGGTTCAACATATAAAATCGAATTGGCAAACCTAACAAAGGAATAAAACCAAAGGTTTTACTAAAGAAGGAATATTTTTTGATATTGTACAGACTATCAGTATATTGTAGGAATATGAGAAACATTTTCAAGAAGATTTCTAGTGTTAATGAGTTTTTGAATGGAAAAACATACTTTCTCAGTTGACCTTCATTACAAAATTTCTTAATGAGGTACTAAAGAAGAAGAAGAAAGGACAAATAGCTAACTCCTCCATTGATTCTTTAGATTTCTAAAATAATTTTAGACACCTTTTGGAAGGGCACATGAGTTGACCTTGCATGTGGCTGCATTCAGCCGATGGGCCTCTTTAGTTCAGGCTCAAGTCTGAGGTGGGGAAGGGCTTAAGTGGCTCAAGACCGCCCCTCAAACCTCAAATTAAAAAATTAATCTACACGTTAAATTGTTTTTTAAATAAAAGTAATTAATAGTTTAGAGGTGAAATGAGTAAATCGTTAGGTTTTATGTGTGTGTGCAGAGTTGTGAAATACAACTTTGTAGTTATCTTGCCATTATGTCAGTAATATATAATAATAATGATACAACATGAAAAATTAACAAAAATTAATTTCGTATTTTTTCTTACAAAAGGGGCTATTTAAATGCATTTTTGAGATAAAAACAAAACTTTCCTTCACACCCCTGGATCTTATCCTCTTTTCTGAAATTTCCTCTGGAAAAACAAGCCCCCTCCAACAGTAAATCCCTGCCTTAGTTGGCCAACACTGGTTACAGCTATACAAATACTTATTGTACTAAAAAAATATTTATGTATCATCTAAGAGTAATTATTCTTGTACTACAAATTAATTTTTAAGTTAGAATTAGAAAATGAATCGTAATATTTTGCTACATCTCTTATTGCATTGTAAAAGCAAAGAGCTTGCATGAAAAGCAATGAATTCATTCCCCGAGTGCTACATAACAACTTAAAATACGTTCTAGGCATTTTCACACAATTTTCAGGAACGGGAGGCTGCTCTTACTAGGTGTATAGAGACGTAGAAGAACTATAATGATGTGTAGAGACATAACTACTGTAATACATTAAGTTACCACCAGTGGTTCTCTTCAACAAATGATAAACAAATTTGTGAAACAATTTATCAGGATAATCTAGCCTATTTTTTATGTTGAATGATTTTGCTTCATACAGAAAAGTGAAGTTGATAACCCTTTTTGTTTTCATTTGAAATACAAACAAATTCTTATTTTAGTACAATAGTATGACTTAAGTCAAAGATAAGAGGTTTAATGAACAACTTATTTCTAAAACTTTGCTAAACTTATGAATAACTCGAGCGCAAATATGTTAAACAACTCCATTGTAGGGGCTCTATAATCAGAAAATCGGTTACCTTAATATAGGAGTTCTTTAACAATTCTTCAATTTGTCAATGAATAATTTCTATAAGAATGCATCAAATTTAAACATAGCCATTAATTATTAAGTTGAATGGTTCTATTTCATATAGCAAAAAAACAAAACAAAAAAACAGTCTGCAACCCTTGTAGTTTTCACGATCATAGGTCACAAATATAGAAATAAAATATTATTTTCATATGTTAGTATGATATAATGTCTGAAACAGGCTCATTTTAATATTTTGTACTATTTTTTTGCTTCCTGAAATCTTTAATTCCATAGAATGAACTAAAACCTGAATTACATTTCAAACAACATAATAATGAATTTATCCTGAAACTATTAATATGAGCTTGATCACAAGGAGTCTGCAAAGTTGAAAAATCTGAAGTTCCTATAAAACAAATATCTTCAAAATTTAAGAAGAATAGTTATTCACAAATTTTGACGTAAATGCCACAACTACTTCAATTAAGGGAATAACTTACCATTACATTTTTAAGCAGAACTTAAAATGAGATACAAAATATTTAGCTATAATAAGCATATTTTTATGGTCATAAGTAAATGTTTTAAAGAGCAATCAATAAAAAAAGATCTTTCTACTTACTTGAGAGCACAGTTAGCAAGAAAATGTAGTCAGAGAACGAGATCAGACCAGCACTTCCTAGTTTGTAGAAGATGCTATCTTCATCGAGAGCTAGTTCCAATTTGGTGTGGACATTCTAGAAAAAATTTATTCTGGATGTAGACTAGAACGACAAACATTATCTGGTAAAACTCAAAATTACTAGCAAAAAACGAAAGAATTCAAAACTTGAAAATCTATTTTTGTCCGCAAACCTCTACTTTGGAATCTACATAAGAAAACTCCATGCATTTGTGTCATTAAAAACAGAAAAAAATCTTGAAAATGTAGTAACATGATTATGTCACCAGCACTTGTTACTATGAATCCATAAATCAGCATAAATCATCTTCTCAAAAGAAATGAGTCAAATACAGAATATACACTTTACATGACAATGCACACAATATTCTTATCTGACTTTCACACTTGTTTTTTTACTGAAACTTATGTTCTAATAACATATTAATAACTCATTCACACAAGAAAAGAAATTGATTAGATAAAAAAACAAAAATAGAAAATTGGTGCACATAAAAGTCCTACTCCAAAATTAAATCAAAAATAATGTCAGGCAAATGAAGATTAAAAAGTGAGTGGATAAATTTAAATTTAAGATATACATCAGATTAAGAGTAATTTAAAAGCAGGTGATTATGAAACTATCAGGGTAATGCAAAATTATGTATCATGATACACCAAAATTTTAACTAACAAGTATTTCTAATTTATTCTTTAAAAAACTCAAAATTTTTGTTATAAATACCTCAAAATTGCAAAACATCCCGAATAGGGGTGATCAATTAATTGAAATTCCTTCATTAAATAAATAATTTATTATCAAAATGCAGTTAAAAACCAAACAGGTTATTTTTTTATATAATAAAATACCAACAATAAGTACAAATATCCAACAAAGAAAATCGCCATACAATTAATTGGTTAACATAGCTTTGCATTCCCAACAGAAAAAAGGAAAGTGAAGAATAAGAAAGTTGGCATCAAGGGAGTCTAATGGGTACTCACGGTGCCAACCTCATGACGCTAGCATAACAATACAAAACATGACGTTATCTATAAGCTCAACACTTACACTCAAGAGATAGCACCGAGTCAATACATATTTAATTATTATTGCATCACATATGTTTTAATGAAAGTAATCATTAACAAGAAAAGCAAACAACAAAATAAATGTCATTGAAGAATATTTAGTTCATTGAATGTCTTTGGTGCCATCTCTGGTTTATAGATCCTCAGACTGGAATGCATGATGGTGAAGTCAGGTAAACTCTTTATGTTTGATTTTTATAGAATAACTGAACTTTAACCTTTCAAATAATGAGAAAATTTCAGTAAAAATAAATAATTTCAGTCCTGTAATAAACACAAGAAGAAAAAAACACGAGAGATATCAATAATAACCATCATATAAAAAATGCTTCCTGAAATTTTTGGAAACATTTGGGTAATATTGCACTTCTACACTAACAGGGAACTGCACCTTCATCAAAATAAAAGTTTGTTTCTCAAACAATTACTGAAATAACATCACTTAATATAATCTCTTATCATCTTGCAAAGGAAGGCAAATAATGTTATTTTTAGGAACAATATATTTGGTCCCAAACATGTTAATTATTGATGTTTCACATCATTTACAATTATACTCTGCATTCCAGAAACTGAAGGATGAAGTTAAGAATGCGAATCAAAGAGTAAAAAATAAGCTAACAGATGTAAGACCATCCCATTATTATCTTTCAAAAATCAATTGGTCAGAGTGTCAATGATTTCAAAGCATAAACTAATATGATGAAATACACATAGTCAAAAACAATTTGAAAACAATACAATATTGAATGGCCAAAACCCCAATACAGCAGATCAATGCGATTCCAGTACTTGGAGACAAACATTAAATAGGTCTTATGAAAGATACCACAATATTTCATTTCAGCTTCAAATAAACTTTTGAAACAGAAATGAAGAGATGAAACAAAGACTTATAGCAATATTTGGCACTGCAGAAGAGACCCTGAAGCATGAATTTTCAAAAATTTCATTTGCAATACCAAAGTTTGAAAAAAAGAGACATTGGAAACTATGATAGTGATATCATAAATTAAAAAATGAAATAATTAAAACTCTCTCCTAAAAATTCAAACAAATTTTCATAATATGGAACAGAATTAATTTAAAATATCTTCATTATGAGAATTTTTCAAAAAAGAGAAAACAGTAACTTACATCATGCATAATGTAAACTACGTAGCTCCATAATTAACTACTTCCTTTCTTTATTGTACAATGCTCATTTTATTTTTTAATCACTTTCAATTAGTCACTTTCCACATTAAAAGTTATCACGAGTAAGCAAAATTTAATAGAGAAAATAATTTATCCTTATTTCACAGAAAACTAAACTTTTCCAGCTTTAATTTGTGATACAAAGGATTTTCTAAAGTGTAATGTAAAAACTTTCATTTGAATAGCTTATTTGAAACTATGTCAAATCAATGAACTTACAAGAAACAAAAACCCTTAATTCATGAGGTAGAACCTAACAGCCACCATCAATATAATGTTTGTTTGTTATAAACTATGCTTCACAAAATAGTCTTATCTTGATATTCTGGATGGTAAAGGAATTGTTATTCCATAAATTATGTTTTCGTAAACATAAACTGTTCTTAGAAGGTTGAATCAACAGTTCCCAAATTCTCATTATTGAGATTTAAAATCCTGTTATTGTGATTCAAATTTCAGGGGTGGATATTGAGGGAAGGGAAGGGAAGGGATGCTTTGCTCCCTCAGTATTTGACAGAATTCACATTAAATTTGAAGAAAGTTTGTAACTATTACAAAATAAACCAGAAAGTTTAAAAGCTAAATTGATATTATTTTATCACATTGAATGTATTAGAACAACAACATTAAACAACGAGCAAATATTTTGGTAAATAAAAATTCCAGGTTAAGTTGTTTTTTATTTAACTGCAAACGATGCAGATTGACACAGTATTATGTACGTATTGGTAATATAAGTAAGTTGAAAAAAATTTGCAATTTTTGAAAAGTTTCTGATGAATTTAGTAAGAAATGCAATAAATATTTGATTTTACATAAAAAATTATTGTCGATAAATTGCATGAACCTCAACTATTTGTAAAATCTTAAGAATAAGCAAACCTTAAATAATAGTGTATAATACATGTGTTTGAAATGATACTGGTTGGTAAATAAAAATTATACACAAATCGTTAAATTAGTTAAATAATGTAGCTGCTAAACGAAAGGTACAGCTCTCACACACAGGTGCAAGGTATAAGGATCTGCAAGCTACCAGACCAACCCCACCTTAATTAATTATATAGTGGGTTGAATTGCAAAAAAATAACATTTTTCTAAACAAAGTAGTAGTTTACTAAGCATTTAAATTCAATTAAATTTGAAAGACAACAGTTTATGAAAAATTCTCACAAAGCAAATGAACAGATATTTGAAATCATTCTGTATTTATTACTTCTAATTTCTAGAATTAAATCTACTTTCCAAAAAATCTTTTCTCTCTCATGCATATTTGAAATAAAAATTTCACAACATGCCTTTGTGTAGAGCTTAATTGAAAATAGGAGAGAGATAATTGCTGAGAAAATTGCTAGCAAAATATAACAGCATAGTGGACAAAAAAATATTCAAAATGAATTTGACACCTATTAATTGAAAAAAAAAAAAAAAAAAAAAAATGAAGTGATAATTTTGATTCGAAATTTATTCAAGCAATATTTTACATGCTATATCCAAATGCAAATATGCACATAACAAATTTCTGATGTGACAATATTATTTTAAATATTAAGAGTACGCTTCAGGGTGTTTAGACAATGTGATCTTCAGCAAGCAATGGAGAGTTGGTATTCCATGTTAGTTCCACTGTGCAGGAAATCCATTAAAGCATCCATGTAGAGGCTTTTAAATGTAACATATATTCATTAGAGATGAATGTATGTAACCCAGGGGCTGTTAAAATAATCGTTATGCAGTTTGAAAGGTGGAGGGAAAGGTCTCAGAAATTTTGATACATGGTATATACAGATGGGGAGTCATTGTGGCTCGATTGTAGAGTGCAGACGCTGGCTGTATTGTGAAATTTAAATCTCTGTTTGATCATGGGACATTTATGCATACCTCAACTTCCAGAATGAATTACAACCAAGACAGTAACATAAGTATACCAAGACTATCCTGGGGTCAAATCAACATTGCTAAATGCTGGCTACATCTTCTCATCCTTGTGCTAACACCCAGAAATAGTGAATCTCTACCCATTGTGAACCCCAATAGGTCTGATCAAGCTCTTCAAAAGAACAGTTTGAATTTCTGTGATATACATAAGGTTTGGCGGGTGTCTGTCATGTACTTTAAATTGCAAATAGCACATTTGCTATTTTTTGTAAGATTTGAAGGGAGGATGCATTGGAATGAAAACAGAGGTTTGGCATTTTATTTCTGGAAACAAAATGTTGAACCACAGTTTGAAAATACTTAATAATTAATTATTATGAAGAAGTCACTACAGTAAAATTTTAATCAAATAATATTGCCATGTTCTCCATTTACATTATTTGCCATAGATACATTTCAAGAATACTCGCCCCATCATCAACTGACTCTTTGGCATTCTTCTGGTCCAAAGCAGACGTATAAATTTTGAGTTAGATTATCCACCAATGTAACTTGGAAACTATATCGTTGAAGATATGAATACTCACTCCCAAACCTATAGTTCAAAGAGACCACTTCAAGAACATCTCATCATTGATACGATGTATCTCATCCCAAAAATCAGCAACCAGTGCCAATTTTTCAATAAGTCTGAATTTTGTGCATCTAAAATATTAATTTCTTCTTATTTTGACAATTCTTTTTGCCATCCATTGTAATCTTGCTAACTTTTCAATTTATTCAGAAGGTGCTGGATTCAGATGGATGGACTTCAAGAAAAACCCATCAGAATCCAAAAATTATCTACACAAAATAAGTAGAGAAAAATTGAATCGTAATTCTAGTATCTATGGTATGTACAGTATAATTTTTATTTGAAAAACTTTGCTAGGAATGAAAGCTACTCATATGCCTTCAAGTTCCCCCAAAAATTCACACTAAAAAGTCACTTTTACCCACCTGTTGTCAACATTGGATTAAAGCAACCATGATTAATCATGAGCAAATTGAAAAACAGAAGAAGGAATTAATGATGAAATGAAGAGATTTCTTGGAATTTAATAATATACAAGCAATTCTTCTTTTTTTTAACTATATAAATCACAATTCATATTGCTCTGAACTAGTCAAATTATACATAAATAATGTTGTAAAATAAAAAAAATCATCCACTAAAAAATTAAGTTGCATTTAAAATCCCTTAGAAATTCTCAAAAAGGCTATGGTTTTAGGGTGAAATTAGACATAATAGTTTAGTTTAAAAAAGCGCAACAAGGAGGGTGGAAGCAATTTTAAAATTGCTCAGAAATATTGCAAGACTGATTATCTGAACAGCCCCTTAATAGTGAGGAGAAATGAAAAATTGCCAGCATTAATAAATGTAGGTACAAACAAGCCATTCTTAAGCATGCTGCAGAGAGAATTCATGTTTCATATAACTATAAATACCTCGCCATGATGCTGCAAAGACACAGAGAACAGAGTAAGGAAAAGTCAATTTAGAAGGAATACTGTAGATAACAAGAGAGAGAAACATTGACACAAAGTCCCTTTCCAAGGACAAGCAATCAATCAATCCAGATCAATCAAATATCACACTGATGTCAATCCACAGCAAGGCAGGCACCATCACATGACCCCAGAAAAAACTGAAGGAATGAAACCATGCATTTAAATGTTATTTAGTAGGGGTTTGATTTTGAACACAGAGAATGAATATTAAAGAGCACAGAGAAAGTGTGCAAGTGGAAGAAAGATGATAAACAGGGAAAAAGAACACACAGTTTCTCTTTCTTATGCATACACACATTGAATAACCAGAAAAATCACACACAAAGACATACATCAGTTGAATGAAAAAACATGAAAAATATTTAAAAATTGCATTATTACTGAACCACTCATAAATTGATCTGAATTGATATACATAAACGCATTAATGTCAATTAAGACTGCAATAAAGGGGATGAAATCACTTTAAGTTCATCATACTCCATATAACAACATTTATGAAAAGACAGAAGGTGTTGGTGATGCTTTGTTGGCATAGTTAAAAATAAAACTAATTTTGTTAGTCTCCCCAACCATACATTTAGTCTCACAGTTAACTTGCAACTGAAGAGCAATCATCTTCAGTAATCTTCCTCTGGACAAGGAAAATTGGCAAATGGGCATGAATGATGATTGCTATGCAGTCGAAAGTTAACTATAAGAATAAATGTATGACTGGAGAGACTAACAAAATTGGTTTTATTTATGAAAAGAAAATATAACTCAATGTCTTTTACAAACAAAGTTCGTAACTTCAATTTAAAAAAGTTTTACAAATAAAGTCCATAACTTTGATAACTTCTAAATGAAAAGAGAACATCATTTCACTGAAACATTATATTACATCCCCATTTACAGAAATTTAATAAATGACTTAGTAATTTCCAGTTAAAACAAAATATTAGTTGATTACATCAAATGAAATATATTACTACATGACCTGCAACAGCTTTTCATCACATAAAAGTCAAATTAACTTCTAAGAAATATACTGTCAAATGAATTCTTGGGTAACATATAACACTAGTGATGAGTTATGAGAGTTATCACAAATGAGTTAACTAAATGAGAGACTAAATGAGTTAACGATGTCTAGCTAATTTAACAATTGCATTGGGTTTCAAAACAGAACAATAAAAAGCACAATTTTTGTAAGATTAACTCATTAAATGTGTTAGATATTCAATATTAGTTCAGTGAACAAATAAAATAAGTTTAACTTAAAAATAGTCTTTAAATGCTGATAAGTTTGTGAGATATTAGGCTCACCCCACAACAAAAAAGTGGAGGAATTCTAACAGCAAAATTTTGCCCAACTATATTTTATTAATAATGCCTAGTCCACCTAACATGTTCTTCATAAGCTATTATATCCATCTAATGTGAATATGAGAAATGTGTTATTCAAGTCTTATTCTGTAAGTTTTCACACAAGTAACCAAGTAACAAATTGGTGAATTTGTGTGAAATATTAGCAAATTTACAAATATTACCCACAATGAGAAAAAATGACACCTATTACCTCACACAAAATTAGGGAGAGTTAAAAATTTTTATTTTAAATTAATCTGTCTCTTTTGGAATTCCTAAAAAGTTCAAATTAATAAAAACATCTCAGAATTATGTGTTTGAATACTTGCTGGGAGGAGAGGTGAAACAGATTGGCAATATTTTCAAACAAAAAACTTCCTAAAACACCTTCATCTCAACTAGCTAGAACATCTTACAGTTTATGTAATTCATAATGGAAAAATTATTCCAAGAACTTCTCTCTCATCTAGCTTCAAACACACACTTAAAATGATTAAATGTACTATTGTGAGATTGAGAAAGAAATTGGAAATCATCTCAAAAAAAATAATAAAAACTCAATACACAAATAAACTAATGAAAACACTTGCAACACATTATTTCATCACAAAAGATTAATAGAGCTCGACAATTTAAATAATCTCAGACAATCCACTCAGTTGTTGTAAGAAAAATCAAAATGTTCAAGTTCATTCATCAACACTAAATGAAAAGAATGTAATATTTTTGTTTCAATGCTATTAAATAGTATAAAATTAACCTTCATTACTAAAGTAATAATTGGTATCGAAAAATACCAGGAGCAAGTTAAAAGGTTTTCAATGTTGCTGCAGAGAGAATTAGTTTGTTTTTATGAATTGTTTTGTAATTGCATTTAGAAATGATTTTTTAAATAAAAAAAACTCACTGAAATAATAAAATCAATTAATTATACTGAATTAAAATGGAGTTAAATTGAGATTTAAATAAATTATTAAGACAGAACAATTCTTTAAAATTTTGAAAATATATATTATGATATTTAAAATAGTTTATCCAGCCTTTTTTTGTTTTAAGCAGACAGTTAATCTATTTTTAAAACCTCGCATAAAAAAACACATGTAACATATTAAAATTCATTGTTGTGATAAATGCACAGTTCAGTTTCCGTATCATTGTACAGTAAGAAGATGTCTTGAACAGAAAGATGAAACGTAGTGTACAAATTTTTTTTATTATAGTTTCAATATGATTTTAACAAAAAATTTTGACGTTGTGTTTATACTGGTGCATGTATCACAACAATAAATTTTAATGTGTGTTACGTGTTTTTTATGTGAGGTTTTAAAAACAATAATTGTCCGCTTAAAACCAAAAAGGTCGAATAAACTAATTTAATTAAAATAGCAGACATCAAATTACATCAATTATGATATTTACTTTATTATACGTACATTATTAACTCATAGAGTACATTATTTACTTATATAAAACATCATTTACATATGCAATCTGTAATGGATACGGGTAGTGCAATTTTAAAAAACCTTAAACAAAAATGCAACCATTAGTCAAATAAGTCAACTTTGTACATAATCATCATTAAAAAAAAAAATTCATGATTTACATTTAATCTTGAATAAATTATTTATCAATCTAATCATCCCAATAAGTACTTTCTTGTAAATAGAAAATCTATAATTTACTTCTTCTGTTAATTCATGTCACATACAACATTTGGAAAATGTTGAACATTACACATTAAATAAGCACAAAGAAATTTTTTTTTATTGCAAACTTAAATTTTCTCCCAAATTAATGTTAAAAATGAATGATAATGTATTCAGCAGGTTTGGAAAGGAGATAGCATTCAAATCTGCAAGTTCTTTAAATTTTGAAAATGTACGCGGATTAAAAATCAAATTGTAAACTTTTTATCACAATCATTAGTTGAAAAATGATTTTAAAATACAAGAAACTCTGCAACAATTAAATACAATTCCCTTACTATGCAAAATTGCACTCCTTAGTTTCACCTTGTAAAGAATTCAAACACACAGCGTGAATATCGTAAGTATGTAGGCTTTATGCCAAGCTCCATAAATTCCTACATATTTAATAATTGATTAATTTCCCAATTTATAAATAGCAACCATGTGCACATCTACAAATTTCTTTCAGGGAACATCTAATTAAATTAGGAAATAGAAAATGAAACCAAGGGCTCACACTCATTAATTTAGTACCCTCAAGGTAAGAACTGTCTGAATTTTTAGACAAATTTGTAATTAAGAATAAATGAAAGATGTGGTGTTGTCTACTAGTAAAATAATATTAGAACTACTAATACTAGTAGAACACCACCACATCTTTCAGTTATTCTTAAAAATGAATACTAGTATCACCTCACTGATATCCAACCAAATACTTGTGGGTCAAATTTGATCCAGTAACAAGTGTGATAAATTATTAATATATAAAATGCACTTCATCTGGTTTTTAACACAGTCTTTAATTTTTGAAAATAACATTAAAATAATCAAATAATTAATAATACATACTGTATTTTGAGTTATGTTAGAGATACTGAACATAAGAACAATAGGTCAAATGCAGACATAATTCTCCAAATGTCAATGAAGATTTATTTGTTCAATTCAGACAAAAGTAACTGTTATGTTAGATATGTGAGGATAATTAGATCTCTTTTATTAATTTTCATTCAAAGTGGTGGTATTCTAATAGGTATTTGTATCTTATATTAGCTAGAAAATAATAGATTAAGCAAAGTGCTTTTTAAATATTGCTTGAAGAAAACACGTAGAAAAAAACAACTGATAACACAAATGTTAAACATGTAATCTAATTTGTTGCTTTTATGTACTTATTGCAAATGAAATAATTATTCTATTCATTTCATGTAATTCATTACACTTACTTATTTGAAATAAAAAGATTAGAAGTGATCAACTTTGGTAGTTAGCATGATAAATAGAAACAAACAATTTCAGATACTATAAATTTATAGGTAAGTAAATACTGTTTCTTAGAATAAAAACAGAAATATAAGTTTGTTTTTTCTTTAGGGTCACAAAAGAACAGTTGTAAGATAATTAGTGGGTCAATGGAATGCTTTCCCATATGCTATTTATGATGTAGTTTTACAAAATTATAAAATTGTACATTTTCTTCAATTAACTTGAAATTTCTATACTATCAATAACAAATTATCATCCAGAAATATAGTTAATATTTCAAAAAATGGTAAGATAAGTATTATTAAGACTTTCCAGTTCATCAGCTTACCTTAGGGTCATAGCGTTTGTACTGGTCCAATCCAAGACCTATAATAATAAGAAAGAATTAATTAACAAATTAACAAATTTGATTCCATTCATTTATTAATAATATCCATAGGGGAAAAATTCAAAATGAAAATAATCAATACTAAAGAAAACTATTAAATTCAAAATAGAACTTTAATTTTTGCATAAAAAACCACCTACCACCTACTAAAGTTATTAAATGATTACATAAAACATAACATAACAGGTTATATCACAAACAATATTTTAATTATTAGGTTCACACCAGTGAAACATGATTAATTGTTAATACAAGCAAAAAAGAAATTTAAAAAAAGGGTTCAAAAGACATGAAAATACTGTATTTTCGAAATCTCTCCAAACCTAAGTAAAAATTTGTACAATACAATAACACACAGCTTTCAACAAAGATTAATTTTTCAAACAAAACAAAAATATATTGTGATGGTAAATTATACCGGTAATGTTGAGACAATGTTTTGTGAAGCAAAATGCAACATAATCAATCAATAAAATCTTCCATAATAAAGTATTGTATGTTCATTCACTGATAAATTACTTTCCTCTATGAAAACTATTTGACTACAAGCAAAACATGCTTTGAGAATTTTGATCTTTGTCAATAGTTGGCAAAACAAAATATAAATTTGATCATTACTGGCAATAGAAGATAATTGTTTGAATTATTTTGTCATATACAATTACTAAAATTACACAATTCCTTTTAAAATCTAAAGTCTTTCATTCAGTTATTATTTTTATGTTATTTAAGACACAAAAGTGTATGTTTCAACAATAATTGAAAATTAATATTAGACAGGGAGCGGAAGGTATTTCTCCCATAACACCTCTATTCCCATTTACCCCTGGCATATTACATTTTGACTTCCACGAGAGACCAAAATAGACAAGTGTTCTAATTAACTATAAATAGTTCTGAAATGGTATTTTCAAGGTTTTTAACCCAATTTTCTGAATCTTATAAAATATGTATTTAAATTTTTATAAATATATTTTTTAAATTATATAATTGAAATATTCAATATATCATTACTCAATAAAAGGGAACTATGTCACTTTTTAAATAAAATTTACTCTGATTTCTTAATGCTAGCACACTATATTTGAAAGTTGGAAACAATTTATGTTTTTCTGCACCAAACTATATAAGGTGTACAATAAAAGTGCAATAAGGTATACAATATAAGCACTCCATTTTATAAATGTCTTAGAAAAAATGCAAATGGAAATTTTGTTTCAATGCATTTACAATTAAAATTTTACATCAGTGCAGGAAGAATAGTTAAATACAAAAAATATTATTATAATCACAAATGTTTCCATTTAACGAATCAGAAGATATATACAGAATGTTTTACAATGAACTAAGAGAAGTAAAGAAAAACTGCAAATAGAGAGAAAATATTAAAAAGTAATTTTTACCATCAGGTTGTTTAAGTCCTGGTGTCATAGACCTCAAGAAATCATCAGGTGTCATATATACTTCATGACTTTCGCCTGAAGGATGTACCACTTGCAATGTTGCAAAGTATCGGAAAACTTTATCAGGTGTAGAATACTGGCGCATGCGATTTTCATACTCCATAATCTAGCAAATTCACAGACCACACTGTGTTAATAAGCACAATTCAAACTCAAACTCTGTCAAACATATCATTATTGTCAAGCAGAATAATTGTATTATGAAATAGAATCTACAAAATACATAACAAACTCTTTCACAAATCAGGTCACTCGATTAAAAATACTTAAACTTTTTATCAAGCAACACAAAACTTGGAGGAAGGAGAAAATGCAACTATTATGTAACAAGCGAATATTATATTATAATCTATATTAATAAAATATTACCTAACAAAATATTAACTAGACCGAATATAATTATGTATGGAACCTAATCACTATTATTAATACTAGATAATAAACATTTGTTGTAATTAGAAAATAGTATCGCGATATAAAGTTTGAAAGATAATATTATTTTAATAATTATCAAAGATTACCATATTAATAGAGAAAAGTAAAGTAAATATTAATTTCCTGAAAAAAAAAGCATTGAAATCACTGTTAGATCAGAAAATTTATTGAACTCTTCACTGTTGTTATATACTATGTATTCATAAAAAAAACTAATAAATTAAAATAAATAAAAATCCGAACATTGACCACAAAGATATTTTAAATTTTAAAATATCTCAATATTTTTTCAAAAGCCCACTCACTGATTATTTAAAAAAATTAATCAACTTTAGCACTCGTGTCAAATTCTTTTTCAGTGATTTTTCAGGAATAATCAAAACAATTCCTTTCCTTTTTTTGAAAACATAAATTTTTAATAGGAACATTAACATAATACATTTAGAGTAATACTAATACAAGAAGACATAGAAGGAAGTTTCTTTCAACAACAACGAACATTTTATTTTCAACCTCTTATTATTTTATTATCAGGATACTATATGGCAAGATTGGTACAATTTGAATTAAGTTTTAAGCCATTGGTTCCTAAAGTGTGTGCCGCTGCACCCTGTCTAATATTTCTGGGATCATAAACACGTCATGCATCAGAAAACTGAGCCATAAATTTAAATATAGTACAATATAAATTTTTTTAACAACAATGCTTCTTACACAACATGGAATTTTTTATCTTCATACTTTCACTCTATCACTTCATATTTTATAGATGTACCATAATGTGTAGCTCTTTATCTACTATTCAAACAGTAATTTATTTTACTCATCAATTTATGTACTGGTAGTTGTAGAACCATTAAACTTATAATCAACTACCTTCAGGTAATGGGTAACTGAAATAATTTTCAGTGTTTCTAAATTGTAATATTATACTTTGTGTACTACTATCTCAAAGATACATCAAATCACAATAAATGAAGGATTTTGTCATGTGAGAAGTTGAATAACACTGAAGATATGTATAATAAAAATCCAATCTCTTATTGATTTACACACAAGCATTTCAGTAATTCTGGAAAAATTATATTCTAATAATGTTGATATTTTATACATTCCATATATTGAAAAACCTGATTAGGTTTCAAAACACATTTTTACTTAGCATTTCTGGTTTATACTCACATTGAAAAATAAACAATTTAATGCTTTCAATAGCACAAACAGAGAAAATTCTGTGAAACGGATTATAACACCTCACATTGGAGATGGTACATAGTGTTACTTTTGTGTGTTTATTATCTAAATTGCTTTTAAAAATTGTGATGTGTTTTATTAAATCAAGTCAAAAATAAAACTGTCTGCAAAAATCTTAGGTCATTTCTCTGTACTATGTATATTCAGAAAAACAGAAGTCAAACATCATCATTAGCAACTTTCGATCAAAAGACTTTTTGGGGGTATGGCAATGAGAGCAAGAAATAACAGGCAGATATTTTCAGAGTACCATTAACACATGATACTAAATTGGGGTAATAACAGTTTAATACTAAGAATCACATTCTGAATTAAGAACGTAACTAGGTGACCCACACCAATATTTTGCAGTCACACTAATATGAAAGTATCAATTGCTTGTCCCATTGTATCAAGGAAACAATAAATATCATCTACAAAGGCCATCCAGTATTTTATTTTTAAGGAAAATAAACATAATAAAGCTAATAATAAATATAATTTACTTTCTTTGGCAGAACGATTACAATAGTAATTCTCAAGACTTCATCGAAGTTATCAAGCCATGAGTAGCATCACCGAGGATGCAGGTTATGAAATAGTGATTAGTTTTTAATAGGTTTATTTTATTAATATTGCTTAGTCATGAAAAGTTTTGTTTTAGATGTAGATTCATGCACATCAACAGGTTGTATTCAATTCCTCATAAGATCAGAAAAAAGGACACTAAACATGATGAATTTGTTCTTACAACGCACTGATAAATTATTATTTTGAGTATACAGCAGTTAAAGAGCATGTTAAATACATCATAGGTCTATTGTTTTAGAGAAGGGAGAGACAGGTCAGGTGATGATTGTCATTATTGTTCACTGTGACTGAGTACATCAACCATCACAAAGTGTGAATACTGTGAAGTGTCATCTTTGCTGATAATTTTTTTTTCACTTACCCCACAAAATGTATAACGGGAATCTTGAATCATTGTGGTATAAATTAAGTAGAACTTATTTATTGTAACGGATTATTTCCATTAATATTACCATGGAGAAATCAATTATGTCAAATAGTTGTCAATAAATAATCCAAGTGTCTAGTTTCACCAAAATCAAGATGTTGAATTTTTGCAATATTTCTTCACGTAGGGAAGAAAAATGGATTTGACCGAAACTAATACCTATGAGCACCAAACCTTCAAAAATAATAATTCTCCATGGTATATTTATCCATGAATAATACAAAATATCAATATTCCTCAAGGTTATTTTCTTCACACTGATAAAATCATAATTCTTCTGTTATTTTATCTTTTCAATAACTGGAAAGATAAACCAGCTGATCATTATGTTAACTTCCTCAAAAAATTAATGTTACCTTAACAATGAGGTAAAATTAAGCTTGACAAGATAGTATTTAGTTGTTTAAATAATAGAGTAAAATCTAATAAGGTATTAATATAACAGAGATATACTATTTTGTACATACATTTACACACTGGAAATATACTGAATATAACTTCTATTTTATATTTCAGTAAAATTCTTTGACAAAATGTTAAAAATTTTCTGAAACACAAATTAAACAAAAGTTTCTCACCAAGCATTGTAAACATACCATTTTTAATTTCAAGAAAAGGGATTCAAATAGTTAGACGCAGCTCAACACAAAAAACAAAATGAAATGCCCTTATCTTTCTATTGAACATAAAATAATGACAAAGCTTTTCGGTAGAAGAGATCTGCAGTTTGTATTGGTTTGTCAAATCAGACATAGACCACATTTAATTGTAATATCATATCAGTAACTTCCCTACAATTCTAAGAGAAAATGGAATGGGTTAATAGTCTATCTTCCAAGTCTGAGCTAATTGGGTTAAAAAATTCATTTTCTTAACTATAAACATTAATTTATAACTTCATAACTTTTTTTACAGTGCCTGAAGTTTCTAGAGAAAAATATCAATGCATTCAATCCTGATTCTATTAAATGTTAAAGGATAAAGAACACAATAAATTTGAAAGAAGGATATATAAATTTATACCTGAATTAGAAAAGCCAGAACTAAATAGAACAGATAACATCATTACTACAGCTATGTAGATGGATAGTAAAATCAAACCAGTTTGCCAATTGCCCTGCTTTGCTTTTCTATATCACCGCATATTAAAAGTAATTATCATGTCATATAAAGGTTCCAATTTTGTAAAGGTTCGTACAAGGGATACAAATTCAAAATTTATTTAATCAATACAACTTTATTCACCGTTTGTGGCAAAGAACAAACAAATTTTAAAATTCAGAATTTAATACCCTTGGGAGATACTCAAATTTCAATTTATTACTAAAAAGAACAGTTCATAATTTGAATTAAGTGGAGACGTTTTCTCAAATATTCAACTAGACAGGAAGAAATAAACTTTGGCAAAAAAGATCATCATAAGTGACATCCAAAATATTTAAATTTTTATATTTATGGTGGTCGGTTACTTCATGATCACATTCAACAGCCCCAATTCAGGATGTCAGGAAGTTAGGAGAAAAATCATCATTATTTTTAGGTAACAAAACTTTATTTCCTTGAACATATCAAAAACTAAGACTAGATATTTTATTTTTGATATTACATTAAAAGCAAAAGTGATCAAACAAAACAAATAACAACAAGAAATCGAATTTGAAAAACAAACAAACTAACATAAATTAAACAGGTAAATAGACAAACTTAAGAAGAAGGAAAAGTTCTGAGACATGTTCGTACAGTCAAATTGACTGCTACTGTATGAATAGAGCAAGGGCAACTTGAATAAAGGATGTTAGGAATTACTGGAAGTGGCAGACAAGTCACAGATTTTGTCAGAGAAAATACAAACGCAGCAAGATTTCATCCCTAAAAAATCAGAGGAATTCAAAACAAAGATAAATATTATGAAGAAAGTACGAGTGTGTGCACACAACTATCTAATGGGAAACCTACAGAGTCTGGAATAAAGAGACCAAACAGACATTTGAAGTAATGACTATATGACAAGAATTAAACTGAAAAGTTGAGATTTGGAAGACCCAGCAAATTCTTACATGCACCAATCATGTTGATGAACACTGGATACCTGTAACAGAGATGTCAATAAAGTTTGTATGAGGGAAAAAGAAGTAAATTTATAGAAAAATTAGATATTCTGAATCTCAAATGATGATAAATTTAATAGGAGGGCTGCTTTTGAGGAGCTATCTCTTAATCAACCTACATGAAATTGTATGAAATGGCCACTAAGAGGCCAAATCCTAGACGGCACAGGGAGAGTTCTTGCTAAAATTGAAATTAATGATTTGAAGAAAAGCAGTTGGTTAAATTATCACCAAATTTGAAGTGAGAAAAAATATTGGAGTGAAAAGGACAATGTGTTGTAAATTACTTCAGGAATCCACACTGGAGTCGGCAGAAGCTGAGGATGGAAGCTACAGCTTTCGAAACCTACTTGTGTGTGATCGACAAATTATTGCAATAATTTATTTAATTTAAGAAATTCATGGTTAGCCCCTTTTGAAGACTTTTCAATTTTCATTTCCGGATTACTTACATATTAAATCATATTCATAAAAATTTTCACCCATATTGGTAGTAAACAATATAATTTTTTTTTTTAACACGAGAAAGCAACTATTTACCTCTCCCCCTCCAAATTAAGAATTCTTGAAACTTTCAACACATTGTAAAACCTAAAATGAGAGAGAGCAAAAATAAATAGTATACAAACTTTAACCCATAGGAGCAAATATTTCCAATTTCATAACAATTTTGAGATCATGGAAGTCAAATCACTTTATTCTTGGTTGATCTGAAGTGATGTGATCCCATAAGGAATGGCTATAATTATGGTTGGGCTAGAAGCAGCCAACTGACACATGCCGATCCAGTGACCCAATTGAAAGAGCAGGTGTAGAAGAAAGGTGAGAAACTTTAGCTTTTAAGTTGATCAACTTTAGAATATGAAGTAGCAACTAACAAAAATAAAAACTTCTATGAACGACAGATGATACAACAAGTAAATTTTATGACAGGGGATCAAAGTAAGATACTTGCCCTTCTAGAACACTTGTAAAACATTCTAAAATAATAATCACAATTATCTACCCAGAAAAATCAGCACAAGAGTAGATAGACCAGTAATTGAGTGAGAACTACAATCTCTGATAAGACTATGTAGCCTACCCCAACAGCATTTCAATATACTCAGGTATACATAGAATACAAAATGAGACATAATATTAATACTCAACTGACTAACTCACTATATGCCAATACTTGGGGTTTCCCCACACCAAAATTTTTGGTATTCTCCAACTAACAGTTAAAAGTAACACAAACAAGATAATAAGAAGCTGATAAAAAAGATTAAACAGTTACAGTTATGTAAACAAGATGCAGAGCCATTTTCACGCAAAATGAGAAACTACTTGTGATCTATAAGCCTGTAAAACTGTAATTTCTTCCTAAAAGAAAAATTATGCCACATTTTTTGCTATTGCTTAAATAAAGATCAGTTTGAAGGGAAACAAGTAAAAACATTTTAATCCGTTTCAGAAGTGAAATTAAACATAAGAGTTTCCTACATACAAATTGTTCAATATATCAATAAAATACAAATAATAAAAGATCAAATAAACTAAAATAAAATAATAAATAAAACTAAAAATTGATAATATAGACAAATTACAAAATTGGTAATACTGCTTTATGCACATTACAAATTATGTCACAAAATGTTAGGGATGATACAAGGTTAATTCTATATTTGACTACCTGAAAATTTACCATAAGAAAAGTACCAGAAATCAAAACAAGCATATAGGAAGTAAATTAGGAACTATCACACAACACACAATGTTACAAAACACACTACACTTTCTTACCATCAGGCTGTCTGGTGCCTGGAGAAATAGATCGGAGTAAATCATCTGGAGTCATTAATACATCAACCATATTCCCTTTGATGACTTTAACAGTCGCAAAATAACGAAATATCTTATCTGGGGTAGAATATTGTCGAATTCTATTTTCATATTCAGTAATCTGTAAATTGAGCGACATCATTCTACCGAAATTATGTTAAAATTCTGTACCAAGCACTTTACAGTTAAAATAACTCTAAAAAAAGCATTATATTAAAAAAATATTTACAATTTTTAAATGTTTCTCTTTGGCTCAAGTTTCCCAACATTCATGAAGATATGGTGAAAGGAAAGGGAAGTGGAGAGAGGTGGAATCTGAAGCCAATGTTATCCCATCCTATAACAAGTTTAGTTTTCATTTCAATTGATAATTATGTTTATATGATGTCCAGAAAAATGTTATTTCTAGAAATTAATTATTTCTAGAAATTAAGTGTTTCACACATGTCACCTATATATCTGTAAGAGAACTAGGATATCATATTCAAACAACTTGTACACACATTTACCATTCATTCATTCATTCATTCATTCATTCATTCATTCATTCATTCATTCATTCATTCATTCATTTAATAATTGACTGATGGTAAAATGTATTAAATGCTACACACATCTGTCAGAAAATAAATATCCTATTTGTTTTGAAAAATACATGACAACTCACCTTTCGGTCTCTGAATCCAACCTTTTCTTTCTCTTTCTTCTTTTTCTTTCTCGATTCATCATCACTTTCATCTATTTCTTCTGAAGTCACAACTTCTGTGTGATTCTCTGCTACCTGAGATGCTGCATCAACTTTAGGNTCTGAAGTCACAACTTCTGTGTGATTCTCTGCTACCTGAGATGCTGCATCAACTTTAGGAAAAAGATATTCCCTGAAGCTACAAACAAAAAATGTACAACACTTCAAACTGTTTTGTTTTCTTTGAATAAAACAAATAGTAATATACAAATATACATATAAAATAAATTTAGTATCTATATGAAAATAATAAACTACTTACGCTTTCCAATTAAGACAAGGAGCAACGAATGCAATTAAAAGAATGCTTTTATAAATCATTCCATATCTTGACTCAGACACAGGTTGTTGACCAAAATTATGATAAGGTCCCCTTTTTTTCGGGTTCCCAAAAATACTAGCAGGTCGATTCTGTAATGATGGCAGTGGAGATAGGGAATTATGAACAACAGGAAGAAACTTCCTGATGAGATGTCTCTGACATAGAGAAGCCCTTCCCGTAGCTGTTGATAACATATTCAGTAAACCCTGGGAAAAAAAGAGAATTGAAAATTACTGAAAGGTTAACAAAAATTGACAATTAGTTTTTAAAAATAATCTACACAACTATGAAATGAAATATTAAGTGAAAAACAATAATCACATAGCAGAATATTATTTAAAATACGAGTAGAAACTCCTCATTACTGTCCAAAAGTATTTGACTTCGGAAATTGTTACTTTTCTGATGAAACTAAATTTCTTCTGACATCATCTAAAATTTGACAAAATAATATGTTTCAATATGTATCCCCATACGAACCTCAGCCGAAATGTGTTACTGATATGGACACAAAATTCGAGAAAAACGCCCGTAGTAACCAGCTGAAAGCTAGGCAGTTGAGCACAGTGGTGCACTACGTCAATGGTCGAGTTGGTTGGTAGACATGGTAGAGTTGTTGTTTGTTTGCGTCAGAAAGCTGCAGCGTTATGCTCCTCGTAACACTCCTACTGGCCACAGCAGTGACTTAAAACTATTCAAGCGGGAGTTTCAAATTGACACTGATTATTAATTTTTCAAATAAATCTAAAAACTATTCGGAAAAGAATTTTAAAATAGTCTTGAAAATAATAATTAATTTTATTTCAGAGTCCATAACCTCAAAGTTTACCATTATTGTTGAGCATCAAGATACTCCGATAAGGCAGGTGAGCAGAGAAGCAGCCGGGCATAACTCATGCAAGGAAGACTTTGGAGGGAGGACCCTGAGGGCCATGGCCCCTTTCGAGACTTTTGTAAGAAAGCTAAGCAGATAAACTTTCGTATAACATTCGGATTTAGTTACAATGTTAGTCTTATTACTATCTGAAGATTCAGTAATTACAATTATCATATTATTTATAGTTTCACATTTCCCGTTTCATTTATTTATTATACTGTTAGTCCCTGCGCTGGACTTACAATAAGGCCCACTAGGCCCTTTTAAGGACTTCATCAATTTGGCCTCTTAACAAACGGTATTATAATATTTATTAAAAGCACGTCTTTCTTATATTCGCTGTTTTAAAGTGCAAAAAAATTTAATAAATAATTAAACAATAGAAAAATAGAATTTGGATAAAAAATGTAAGATATATTAATATATTTGTTTGTTTTTATCAAAAAGTAGTTACATTTCAGATATCTATTGAAACAAAATAATTATGGGTGCTAAGGTAAGCTGACCCCATGTTGGGAAAGCCAATTATAACACAATAAAATAGAACTTAATTATTAATAATAATAATAATAATAAATTTATTGTCAAAAAAAGTACAAACTGCTTATGACCACGTGGAGGACAATAAACTAATTTACTCTCCGGAAACAAGCAAGGGATCATCCCATCAATTCCGATCAAGGGCCCTAAGGCAGGGGCGGATTCAAAAATTTCAGCAAAAATTCCTACATAAGATGAAAAGTTAGCTGCGAGTTATAATACTAATAGAATGTCAATATCTTTGTAAATTAACGCAAAAAAATTACGTGTACAAATTATTATCGAATTATAGATTGTTCTGAGTACAGTGTATACAAATAATAAAAATTGAAATAACACTAAATTCACGATTTATTGTTACAATAAACACGCCCCTGGAGAACCTAGATAAGAAATCCGCCTCTACCCGAAGAAAAAACGGAGAAAAACCCGGGCCAGATGGGGTTACAGAATTAATGTACACAACCGTGCCAAAGTTGAGTACACATAAAACTAAATTAATATGAGCCATACGGCAACACAACCATGCAAGAAAATAGTTTTTGAAATTGTTATAAGTTATTTAAAAAGTGCTACAGCAANTAGCAATGGCGTGATAAAGTACAAGAGGAATTTAACTTTTATTAAAATCAATAAATTCCTTTACATTGTAGAAGCACTGGTGCAGGAGGAAGTTCTTAACCGCGGATTTAAAGAGATTCAATTTCATGTCTTTTATAAACCTTTATTCAAGACTGGGAAGGGAATTATATAGAACGATTCCCGAATGATACGGTCCGTTTTGGAAAAGAGTGGTTGACACTCTAGGGCGATGAATATTATTACTATTGCGAGTATTGTGTTCGTGAACGAGACTGTTTCGTATGAAGCAAGGGTGGCACTTCAGTAATTCGGTCTTAACAAACACGACCGTTTCATAAATATAAATGCAGGGAAGTGTTAAGATATTTAATTCCTTGAATAAAGGTTTACAAGAGTTTCGGGGGTGAGATTTACAAATTATCCGAACTATCCTCTTCTGAATTCTGAAAGTTTGAATACTCTGACCGGAATTACCCCAGAAAGTAATGCCGTAACGTAAATGGGAGTACACGTTTGCAAAATATACGCAACGGGAAATACGTGGACTAACTGCGTTACCTAAGATTCGGAATGAGTAACACAATTTGCTTAATTGGTAATTAAGATTGTCAACGTGACAATTCCATTTGAGGTTGTCTTGAATATGGAGACCCAAGAATTTTGTATTCGTAACAGTTTAATTGTGTTCCGTTTAAGGAAAGAGAAACCTGGGGTAAAGATTTTGTATTACTATTGTGAAATGACATAGACACTGTTTTGTCAGTGTTTACAATGAGACGATTTCCATGGAACCAAGTCGACAGGTTAGACAAAACTTTTTGAGCATTGGCGTGTTTACATAGTAAATTAGTGTCATCAGCAGAAAGAACCATTTTACAATCTGATGTGGATGATGACATGTCGTTCACATACAATAAAAAGAGTGTAGGGCCGAGAATTGAACCTTTGGGTACTCCGCAAGTAAGTGGCTTTGTTTCTGAAAGACAACGCTGAAGTATTTTTTTTTTAGTATAGGATTATAGGATATTTCGACCTGTTGATATCTATCTTTTTAATAAGAAGTTAGCCATTGATGTGGAAGTCCACGAATGCCGAAAGAATGCAATTTGGAAAGGAGAATTTCGTGATCGATGACATCGAATGCTTTGGATAAGTCAAGAAAAACACCCTGAGGATTTTCTCCACGGTCTAGAGATGTAGTAACATCGTTTAAGAAGGAAAATATGGCGCTTGTAGTGGAAAAAGATTTACTAAAACCATGTTGATCGTCAGAGAGAATGTTATATTTTGATAAAAAATCTAGAAGACGCTTATAGAACAATTTTTCTAGGATTTTTGAGAAAGTGGGTAGTAGAGATATTGGTCGGTAATTTCCAATATTAAGTTTGTTTCCTTTCTTGTGTAAAGGTTTCACTTTAGCTCTCTTAAATATTTTAGGAAACACCCCTTCCGATAAAGAACTATTAAAAATATTTATGAGTGGATTTAATATAGCATGGGACGAAAATTTAACAATAAACTCAGGTATATCATCTACGCCTGTTGAAAATTTGTTTTTTTAATGAGCTGATGATTCTCATGACTTCACTGGCGTTAGTTTCGGAAGTAAACATAGAATTGGGTACGAGGGTGGATATAATTGGAGGACATTGATTTGGATATATTGAGTTATTTTACCAACTTCTGAGAAGTGAGAACTAAACAAATTTGGGATGTCCTGAGGATTTGTTACGATTTTGCCATCGTTTAGTAAAGAAACATTTTCTTCGCGATTTTCAGAAGTTGACGTGTAATTTTTAACAATATTCCACATGGGTTTCATCCGGTTGTTCGATTTTAGTACCTGCCTGTCGTTTTCCATTACTTTAGCTGCATAGACTACTTTTCGAATAATAGTCTTATATTTACGAAAATAATCATGGAATTCCGATGGTTGGTTATAGAGTTTTGAAAGAGAATATAAACGGCGTTTGTTTTTTGAAGAAATCCTTATCCCTTGGGTGATCCATCTATTGTATTTCTTTGTGTTAATTATGTAACAACTCAACCGCATTTCGGTTACAACGTACATTGACTACACGCCCCATTATGGTCACGCCTTCGCCCTCGCGCACTTCAAGAGCTGAAATATTTCGGACGAACAATCACACGCCATTCCATGTTTACATCGCTCTCGTCCACGGCCCTCCGTATAAGAGAAGTCAAGGCCTACGCACGGCAGAGAACTCAAAGTCAAGGCCTACGCATGGCAGAGAACGGCAAGCGTACGATGACGATGAATCCATGAACGATGAATCAATGAACTGACCCGTTCGTGACGTACTTACGCCATGTGACGTACCGGCCTAGATAATTAATACAAATAGTACATCACGGATGACGCCACGTGACGTACTGACATTAGATCCAACTACGTTTAATATGCGTGTCAGCACTCACTTGTCGCCTCCTCAAGTCAATGCCAGGTTACGGATAACAACCAGAATTGCTATTATCTTGGTGAGAATCAGATCGTTCCTGCGCGCTCGCTGACACGAATTGATTGTAAAAGTATTTCCGCTGCACGAAGACATTTCGACCAGCTCACTACTTCCAATTACATCGCTGCGATTCCGAACTACTGCCACAAGCAAGCTCTGCTACTCCAAGATATCCCAAACTCCTTCCTCGACGAGACTTTTCCGGCACGGCGCCTTCCACGACCTGGAATCCGTACGGAAGATCGAAGCCTTCGTTGGAAACGAAGACGCCTTTCCAAGCTGCGCGGACCAGCCACAAATCGAGATCCTGCTTCGAGACACCACCCTGTCTTTCCAGAGGGTCCCGGATTTCTCGTACTCCGCCAAAAAGCAAGTCTTTGACGGCGCGCATACCACGCCTGTCACACGGTTTTGACAATCAAACCGTTAGTTTCAATTTGCTTGTTTCTGTTCCTTTATCTATTCAATTACAAGTGCTTAACTACAATGAATAAAGCATTCTGAGATCAACTGGAATTTGTGGCGTTTATTTATTTGACTGAACAAAAGGGGATACTTGATTGGAGTCGCTCAAGTATCCGCCTTGCGGGACGTCACAATTAACTTGTGTTTTACGGGAAAGCTAGAGTTGTAATGTTTTAAGAATATTGAGATAAATACAAAATGGTAAGAAAAGGGCGGTGAAATCTCTTAGGCCTAGGGGCGTCCAAACGTCAAATCCTGGTTAGTCCACAGAAATACGACAAGATTCATGTGTAGCCGTGCTGGTTCTGCAAAGATGTAGTTTATTACAGTGTAACTGATTTTTCACGTGTCTAAATGTATTTTGCAAGGCATATATTGCAAGATGACCAGTCATCTTGATTAGCGAACGTAGATAATAATCTATACTCTTACTCTACGCCCCCACTTCTTCTCTACGTCTCAGAATATCTTATAAAGCGTAGGTTTGGCATGTAAACGTACATCCGTGAAAATTCGTGAAGATTGGCAAGGACGCGTCGCCGTGGTCACCGGTGCAAGTGCGGGTATTTGTGCTGCTTTGACATACCAACTGGAAGATGCGGGAGTAAATGTGGTAGCATTGGCAAGACGCGATGAAAGAATTATGGTAAGTTCTGTTCATTTTACCTTACACTGTGCCTGGTTCTTCTGACGTCGCCGATTTGAGACTTCTCCCCTAACAAAAAGACTTTTTTGATTCAGTTTGTAATTTGAGTAGCATATAATTGAGTTGCTGACAGCAGTTATGTAAATATGGAATAAAAATTGAAAATGTATTTCTCTCAGTGTCAGGGGTAGTTCGATTTTTCTGTGGTGAAATGTCTGTGTTTCATGTAGAATAATGAGAAAAGAAGGTGGATGACGCCCAGGCCGGGGAATGGAGAGAACTCGTTCAAACACATCGCGTCACTCGGTCTACCGCGCGTCCTGACTTCATATCACCGCAGAAAAATCGTTCTAAACATACCTCTGGGTATCGCTGCCCTGACTATACGATCTCCACTGGTCATACATGCAAGATGAGGTCCTCGATAGGCAAATCCAAGCGATACACACTCGTTATAATATTTCAAAATAAGTTTCGGAAAATGGAAACTTCTCCAATACCATTACTTAAGCTGTATTTCGTACAAGAAAAAAGTGTTCAATTTTTCTACACAAACAATGTTCCATTCCGCAGAGCACACTTAAAGACTGGGTATGTCATTCTTAACATCGTGACCCTCAACAAACTATTTGTAAATTTTGCTTCAATATTTTCCCAAATTAACATTAAATTATCTAAAGAATGAAACCTGTTACATTAAAATAGGTATTTTAACTTCATTTCAACTGCAATTGGTATTTCACTGCCCATGATATTTAAAAAAATCAATTTCTCTATATTAGAGACCATTTGTAAATTGCTAAACCCGTATGCAGTGGGTGACAGGAGGGGTGGATCTAGAGTTTTGTTAAAAAGGATCCGGGGATTTTTAGTTTCGATCTCAAACCCTTCATATAATTCCGAAAAGAAATATATTTAAAAACAGCAGGGAAAATAATGATTTTTACTTTCGTAAATTAGAAGTTCATCAGAGCTACCTGATGTATAAAATTAGTGAGTAAATAAAAATGTATGCATATATTGAAAGCCTTTTGAACCTTGGTTCAGTATATTTTATATTTTACACAACTTGTACGGGAGAGAATGGGGATTATGTCATGCTTTGCCGTGGGAGATGCTAAAAACGTCAAATTTTTTAACGCCCGATCCTGGCCCGGTTTTTCTCTGGTTTTCCTTCGAGTAGAGGTGGATTTTCACATAAGCGGAAATGTTATTAATGTTTCTTTTCTTATTAATCTCGAATTTTTAGTGCACATATTATTTACGATTCATTTTGGAATAATGAATGGATAACAGTACGTTTTTATTTAAAAAAATTCTTTTATAAATATTCAATCTACCACTGTCCTTTGGCCCCTGATCAGAATTGATGGGATGGTACCTTGCTTGTTTCCGGAGAGTAACTACATTTATTATCCCCTCGTCGGTATACGCAATTTGTAACTACTTTTTTGACAATGAAGTTTATTTATGTACTTCAATTTTGCGATACGTCATTTTCGGACGGTCCTAAAAGAATTCTGAGTCAGCTGGAACACAAGGGTACACTATTCCATCTTTTGAGCACTTAAGTACTTCTAGATAAGACAATATCTGTCCATGCATCAGTGAAAACATACAGTTGAGTGCAATCTTCAAGTTTTATCTCCCTTTCAGCTGAGTATTTATCGAGGGGTCTCTTTTCTGTTGCCTAAAGGCGTTTACCGACGAAAATGTTATTCATACTAATATACTCGTATAAATCAGAAATGTGAAAATGTGTCTGTCTGTTTACTACATAACCACAGCAAAACCACACAACCGATCGTGATGAAATTTGGCAAGGATATAATTTAGATGTTCGGGAAAAATATAAGGAAACTTTAGCTTTTCGTAATTTCTGTACATACTACGCCGTTGTGGCTTACCGATTGACTTGCTCATTCATCAACACAGAGATGAATTAATAGAGCCATTAACTTCATGACGGGTTGTTGCTCGTGTATAGCAGAATATAGGTAAAAATCAAATCTTTCGAAATTTCCAAAAGGTGGGAATTTTTATGGAATTTATATTTTCAACTGGTGGTGGAGGAATGTCTTCTGGTTTGGTTTTTCTTGGCACCATTGTATGTTGCTGAAAATGGTATTTGGAATATCCAAAGCCAGAAATAACTTTATAGTTAGAACAATTATTTTCAGGTTTACAATTTTTTTCAATCAAGAAAGAATGAGGGTTTCTTGCTAAAGAAAAATCAAAATATTAAAAAATATATTTTTATTGGATAATTAGTAATATACCGTGTATATTTCGTAGATTAATTGTTAGTACGGTGAAGGAAATATAAATATGGTGTTGCACGTCTAGTGAAGTAACTCTTATATTTCTTTAGAAGGATCACACGTTGACAGCGATGCTAGTCTGTATATTTGTTCCTTGTCCAACCCTGCGGGCTACCACCCACATCACCACAGTTTGACCCTCCGCCGCACAGGTAGAAACGTTGAATCGTGCGTGAGTTGAAATGTGCGTGAGTTGAAATGTGCGGACCCCTGTCAAATTAACCATGGAAGTCACAAGAGCCTTCGTTACTTAAAAAAAAGATCTATTTTCCAATAAAATGACTCCAGTCATTTGGATAAATTTATATACATTTTAAAAGTTGTGTAGTCATTTACATATGCATTCTGTATATGTAAATGATAAAACTAATTGATTCCAGAGTGCTGCGGCAACGGCGCGCTTGGAAGCAGCGGAACGCGGTCATCCTTGGGCAAAACCTCAACGCCAGGAAAGTTGCACTGCGTCAAATGTGACATCCAGAAGGAGGAAGACATTTTGAACGCCTTCAAATGGGTAAAGAAGCACTTTGGTTCTGTGCATATTCTCATCAATCTGGAATCGGTGGAGGCACCAAACTAGATGATAAGAGCGTGATTGTCTACCATCCTCATCAACATGAACGATTCTAGTAAAGTATCTTCGGCTCTGCTCTCGTAAATTTCGGAATTTTGTTCACATATTCTTTCTTAAATCCCTCAATGACACTTAATGGAAATATTATATGTGTATAGAAGTTGAAAGCATCGTCTCCTGGATTAATTTTTTTATTCCCTGCATTTTCACTTTCATACATGTGCGTATTACGGGCTGCATACTCACGCGCCTTATAACGGAAGTATTCGACTTACAAGACTCGCATACGAAATACACTTGAAAATAAAGTATAAAACATCTCAATCAAATTTCGACAAAAAATCGCTTCGTGGTGCACTGGGGCACGCATGGACCGAATTTTTAAGGTGTTGGCTTTAAAAAGAATTTTTAACTCTCGGAGCTATATTGCGGATCCACCGACAAAATCTTACTTTTATATGCAAGATTTTTCAAAATTAAGTACGGTATTTTTAAGTATTACAGCACATTTCAAGCGTAGTCTTACCAGAAGGGATTGAAAATGAAGAGCAATTCAAATATTTTCCTATTCGCTACGACCGGTAGCGTCACGGAAGTTGCAATGGCGCTACTATCGCTACACTTAAAATGGTGTCTCGGCAGGAGAAACATGTTTTGTGATCTACGACATGGGAAAACGAAATCAGTTACTTTAGTGTAACCTAAGTTTCCTAATGTTTTAAATCGGTAAAAGTAGTCCTAAAAGCATTCGTAAGAAATATCACCAATTTGAAGCAAAATGTAGTTTTTGTAAAGGCAAGAGCAATACGTGATAGTAACGAGAAGGTTGACCAGGTACGAGCGACGTTTCTATATTGAAAAGCAACACATATATTGATGTTTCAGTTGTGCTTCTTTTCGGAATGAGAGTAAGACTCAAATGACTTTGTCACTGAAATGGACGGTGCCCCTTCTAATTAGACGATGGAAGTGTGTAATTTTCTAAACAATCATTAGAAAATGATTCCTCATCGTTGGATTCGTCGCGTCGTATCCAACGACAACGTGCTGTGTGTTTGGGTCTAAAATCACAGGACGTCAAACCGAGTGACTTTCTCTTCTGGAGTTTTGTGGAAAAGAAAGTCATATACATAGAACATTTTTAATGCAATAAAAAACAAAGTGTTTGAGATTCTCTTCATTGTGAACCATTTCTGGTAAATGGAGATTTAAAAATAATTTTATTACGGTACTTTAAAATACCGTATATAATTTTGAATACTCGTAATCCTGTATCTACTGATTATTTTTCTTAGGATTCGGTCATCATTGTAAATGAATAAAATACTTACAATGCGTTTTGCCATCATGTTAAGACATCACCAGGGTAAGTAAATCTTAAAGATGCTTAAGCACTATTCAGCTATCTAGACTGCAAAGTGTTACCTAGAAACTAGAAAGCAATTATGTCACTCAGTACGATAGGCGTTCCAAGAGGCAACACTTTATTTCCTCTAACCAATTTAGTGTCACAGGGTTTAAGCTCTGTGAGTCTAAAGATAGAGTTATTACCCCATTGACACCTCTCGGTTACGTAAAAAATTGGTATTTAAGGTTCTTGTTATGAACGAATAACCAAACGCTCATTAACATAGGAAGTATATAGGGGTCGCTAGTGTGTTGCTACTAGCCTTGGGAGATTAAATGGATAATAAGATTCTTTTGCGGAATCGCTTTGATCATAACAAAATTCACATTTATTGCACTGTTAAATAATACATATATTTCTATAATCTACAGTTGCTGGATTACAATATAAAATGATAAGCAACAAAATTGATGCTGTCTGTTGTGTGCAGACAGTACTCTGCGGATGACAAAATCCTAACAGAGTTATAACAAATTAAAGTACAAATACAAATTTACAACAATTCCCATCCCTTTTTCCCAATTTGACGCAGAATGAATAAATGGCACGTTAACAAAGTTG